>OX596380.1:224347995-224689688 GCA_951394425.1 Tipula unca
CGTTGTCAAATATTTTATGAAAGTGTATAATTTTATACTTCAAGAAATAGATTTAATTAATGTTTGATTAATTATCGTGTTTAAATTATTAATTATAAAAATAAATCTACAACTCTATAAATGCATAATTTCAGTAAACCTAAAAAAAATAATACGCAAAAATATAATTTCGCGGCTGACGTACAACCTCCTCCTCCTACTATTTTTAATGAACTAACTAGAACTACAAAAGAAAAAAAATCAAAAATAAAGCCAAAATCAACCGGAATGTACTAACGAGAAGCGAAGAAAACAACAACAAAAAACCTGAGAGTGAGATATAGAATAAAATCATATTTAAATTCTATGAGAAAGACAAAGGAACTTATACATACAATTTCATTCATAATTTCTATTCCCGATTCAAAAAATAAAATTCTAGTTATCTAAATCTTCAAAAAAATTAATTAAAAGATTAATAAAACTGAAAAGTAATTGAACAGATCTTATGATAAATAATCATTATTTAAATCCTAGTATATGAAAATTTATTTTTAGCCCTATTTTTTAAGATATAAGAAAAAAATCAAGTAAAATCACGTAAAAATCGACTTTTTCATATGAATTGTTGGTTTTCTATTCCATTACACATACATAGGACCGGCCATTTTTTTTGTAAAAAATCGGCCTGTTATATATTGGTATTGTGTATATGTAACCAAAATCTTCTATATTATACAAGTCCAACTATACAAAATTTAAAGAGACAAACCGACTTTTTTATATTAGTGTTAGCTGTGTACGTACATGCCTCAAATTTGAAAAATTAACAAACACTAATATACTTTGTTTTGCATTTTACTATGGAATATAAAAAACTGCAACGTTGTATAATAATATGAATATTTATTTGAATAAAATATATCAACCAACACTAATACATACAAAAAGACCACGACTTTTTTCATTTTTTGACTTTTTTGTGCATAACAAATTGATCACAATGGAACACAACATTAGGTGCGTTTTTTTATTAACAGAACTTCAAGTTCTATAAGAACATCGGGAATAATATTGGGAAATTTTTTTTAGTTTAACCAATATATTTAATTTAAGTTCTATTTATTTGAACAAATTTCAATTTCTAACTATACTTTTTGACATCTATTGCGAAATAATACAGGTATCAAGCATAAAACAATGAAAAATATTTGTTTAAAATATTTCCTTTTAAAATTTCCCTTTTTTTCGAGTTCGTGTACTATGAATTTATCGCGAACTTGAAAAAACCAATGTTTTATCCAGAACATTGAAAAATAAAGTTAAATTTTATTTTATTTCGATAATAGTGAATTAAAATGTGTAGTTTAACATTAAATGTATCTTATTTATTGATAAAAAATTAAATTCATTTGGATTTTACTGAAAAAATGAGAAAATTCTATCCAGAACTTCATTCCAATA
This sequence comes from Tipula unca, assembly GCA_951394425.1. Classification (NCBI taxonomy): domain Eukaryota; kingdom Metazoa; phylum Arthropoda; class Insecta; order Diptera; family Tipulidae; genus Tipula; species Tipula unca. The sequence goes on from OX596380.1 coordinate 224,349,439, forward strand.
AGAAAATTTTTTGAATTAAAAAACACGACTATTGCCGTCTATTGCACCAATACTAAGGTCGAAAAAAGTCGGTTTTGGCAATAATCTGTGTGTGCCTATGTAAATAATTGGACTTGTTAATATAGAAGATTTTGATGTAACCGATATTTTAGGCACAAATACACGCTAGTGTGTAGTGTTATTTTTGCCATAACGGTTTTCACCGATTTTATTTATTTTTCAACATAAAACTCTTCTGTATTGGAATTTTAGTTCGTAGTTTACCTAAATAAATTTATTGAAAATGACGCACGATTATTGAATGTATCGTCGTTACACTCAATTATCATTAACGATTTAGTTAGTTGGTCAACTAATCATTACAAAATTCTATATCAGAGCCATTAGATGAGTTCCGAAATATCGGGATTCTAGTAATTTGAAATCGAATATGTAATTATATTTTAGAAGATTGAGTTTGATTTATGCATTGGAAAATTAAAATGTTTGTTTAAAAGGTATTTATAGGTTTGTAAAATGTACATACATATCACTATTTTATAACCACAATTGTAAATAGAAGGTGAGATGATGTGTGTCAGTTCGCACTATCTTGACAACCAACGAAAGAGTGATTGCAGAAATAAATAATTGACGATTGGAGCAATGCCAATGTATTACTGGCCTGAGTCTTTTATAGCATATGTATGTGTCGAATAATAACAAACAAAAATCGCTCCATACAAATCATATGAAAATGACTTTTTTTTTTTCATTTTTTGGTCTTAGATTTGTAATAACTTATAAATTAGGCCCAAAGACACTTTATCATGTACCTGAGTACAAGGAACAACATGTTTTCGTTCATTTTAAGATGAAAAATTATTCAATTTCCACACTTTTCATTCATGAATTTCAACAATTCTCAGTCAAGATTTTCATTATTTTTTTAGGGGTAAATATGAGAAATTAGTAATTTTTGCTATTCGTGTCCCTTATTATTCATATTAAACTGCATATGTTTCACATTCGAAATAAGCGAGCTAACAAAAATCACTTGGTGTGACTGACAGAGATAAATAGAATTTTTGCGAAAACAAATGGAATGAAAACACGCGGAAATTCTCAGGAAGAGTATAAAATACAATATAAAATATTTATAATTTACACACACATGCAAACCGGAGAAATTGAATTTCTATAATTATAAATTTTAGTTACACATTTTTAGTCGAAGAAATATGACGCAGAATTACACGTGGGCGTTTTATTACTGGTATAAGAGTTGAGAGTTGTTGAAATTCATGAATGAAAAGTGTGGAAATTGAAAACATTGTTCCTTGTACTCAGGTACATGATAAAGTGCCTTTGGGCCTAATTTATAAGTTATTACAAATCTAAGACCAAAAAATGCAAAAAAAAAAGTAGTTTTCATATGATTTGTATGGAGCCATTTTTGTTTGTTATTACTCGATACATACATATGCAATTTCAAAATTGATGTTGAAAATCGGCCTATTATATATTGGTATTGATTGGAGCGTCATTACCACAATTCTAAATAGAAGAAGAGATTATGTGGCAATTCGCCAACTATCTTGCCAACCAACAAAAGAATGATTGGGAAAATACTGCTCCCACGTAGCGGGAAAATGTTGAAGCGAATATACGGACAGTTTGACGTTTATGATTTATTTATAAAATACAAAATAAACAGATCTGTGACAAATTTTACCAAAGTGCCTTTTTTGTATTGAACAAAATTACTGATTATGTATAATTATTCATTATTTCCTCTTAATCATAAATATGTTATGTAAATTATGATAGTTGTTATGTTAATTATAAAAGTCGTTATGCTCGTATATATTGTTTTAACTTTTTCCACGAGAGGCGCTTTCTTTACATAAATGTACATATTGTAGTATACCTATTGATACAGTTTATGTGATTTAGCCGTTAAAAATTAATTGTTTTAACAAATTAATTATTAATTAAATAATTTTAATTAATTCTTAGTTGTAAATAAATTGAAAAACTAAACTGATTACAAAAATAAAATAATAATAATAACAGTAATTAAAAGGCTATTACTGGCCCCGTACTGAGTCAATAATTTGGCTCCAACGGTTTTGATCCTGAGCTTGGTCTTCATACAGTCTTAGAAAATCTGAAGATTACGAGTCGTTCTCTACACCATGATGCCAGCATATTTCGACCTCTGCGCCTATCATAAGGTGACTCTGCTTTCAGATATCGCTGCAAAATTAGTTCCGGATCATTACACAGAACGTGACCGAGCTGTAATCTTACTTCATGTACAATATCAGAGATCTCAATCATAACTCGATATTGTACAGAGCTCGGTATGTATCTACTTCGCATTTTGGGCCATACATAACACGGATGTAAGGAGCCATCTCTTGTACTCATTCGTCAGTACCCAACAAAAATAAAATAGATATCACCAAAATAAAAACAAACTTATTTAAAATTCAAATATTGAACCGCGCATATAAACAATGCCGCTCTAAATTGTTTTAATAACACCTGCAAATATATTATTTAAATAATAATATACCTTTATTTTTAGGGTATCTTTATCAGTGATATCAAATTTGTGTACAATTTTTACCTATAGCATATATTATACATATGTATTAAGTAATTATTGATCAAACAAAATACTATTTAAGTTAGATTTGATATATTTAAGTGCCTATTTTAACAAACGTTTTTGTTTTTATTTGCGATGCTGCCAATAAATTTGGATGGTAAAATGTTTGTTTAAAAGTCATTTATTTTATTGTAATAATCAGTATGAAATAATTTTACATTGCAATTTTTTTATAGTCGTGAACAAGTTGAGATCGAGAATATAGTTCGAACGAACTATGTCAAAAAATGGGGTCCAATAGAAAATATCCAATCATATGTGTGCTACAATCCAAATAAGTATAATTTAAAGTTAAACAAATTGTTCAATAGTTCAGAATATGAAAATTCTGGCGAATCCTACTTTGTCTCAAAAGAAATGTTTGAAAATCTTCTCGACAAATGTCGTTGCGGTCGTAAGAAGACTGGCGGTCATTTATTAAAGTGTTTACAATCGATTAAGTTCGAACATGATCAAGATCCTAAAATTAAAATAAATTCATTGCCCAAAACATCGTCAGGAATCATAGGATGGCCAAATATGAAATACAGTCAATGGGACCGTATGACCCGTGCTAAAACTGTGAATGAAAATATAATAGGATATCGTGTAATGGATCATCCTTACTCCAATATTTATGTTGGTTAACGTAATAAATTGTTTTTATAATTTCATAATAATAAAACTAACTCTGATGTTTTGGATTTCATTTTACTAGTTTATTAAACATATATATTTAATTATGAATAAATAATTTAATTATTTAATGAAAAATAATTTCATAATAATAAAACTAAGTTCTGATGTTTTGGTTTTCGTTTTACTAGTTCATTAAACATATAAATACCCATTTATTTAATTATGAATCACTTTTGCTTCCGTAATCTTAATATTAGGATTAAATTCTTCAATAAGTGCACACACATATTCCATCGATTTACTATGTGACGCACTATCTATAATAAGTAACTTTAACGATGGAAGCCGGTATAAGCAGTTCAATCCATTCGCAGTTACTTTTGTACCTGATAAATCTAAAATTTCTAAGTTTGTAAATCCTGATCCACTTACTCTATCTAAACACCAGTCATCAAATGTTTCTACATTTACAAACGAAATAAATTTTAGTTTATTCAAACGATAAATATTGGCCAGGCCTTCGTAATATAGAGTCATATTATCACATTTAATAGCCTCCAATATATAATTTGGATCAAATGTAGAAGGTAATTCATATTCTTTGTTATCATCTAACTTGACCCAATACTTTTGACCAACAAATTTTACAGAACCACCACGATGCACAATGAAATGGGCTGCAGCTAAATCATTTCCTAGCGCTTTATGTCTTTCAGGAATGAAATTTTGCATATGCTTTTCTAACGTTTCCTTTCGTTTCTTATACCATTTTTGTATTCCAGTAGGCGTTAAATCAATAGGCTGTAGTAATGCTGTTACTAATTTTGGATTGGTATCCTTCTCGGGTGCGAATAACTTAAATTTACTGTACCATTCTCCAGGACGGTCCGCAATTGGTGTTCGCCATTGTAATTTTGCTTTATCTTCTTCAATGTGTTTTTTAACAGTTTTATCAAATTCATTTGTACAATATGAATTGGATTTTATTATTTTTAGATATTTCCATTTTAATTCAACAATTTTATATAATCTTAACATTTTGAGTTTTTTGACATATACTTCATTTAAGGCCCTTTAAGCAAAAATATATTTAAAACAAATCTTGTTTGTATGGAGATGTAGGGTTTAAATCAAGTTGAGCTCGAATTACAAACTGGTTCAAATTCAAGCTTCAAGTCCGGTACACGTCGGATCCAAATCTTGAGGATCGAAATTCGTACTATGAAATTGAAAATATTTCAACTCAAGTAGAGAAAAAGTTTTTTGTCGTTTTAGTTAATTTGAATGGGTGAGAGATCAGATTTAAATGCCTAGGATTTGAATCCGATCTCGTGAAAACGGCTTCAAACCGCTACCGTTTTTCGATTCCATGACGAAGACAACAAAATAAAGTAAAATTATTAATATTTACAAATATTTCAATAATTTATTTTTATCATGTTGTCTTCGTTATGAGTTCGGATAGAAAAAACCTTAGGATCATTCGTATGAGAGCAGCTTCAAAGAAGTTTTGAAATGTGAATCCGAGTGAATATTAAATATTATGAAGGTGTATAGCAGATAGCACACTGATGATTCGTCAACGTTAGGCGTGCATCGCATGACACCTACATAGAATTTTATCAAAAAGCGGGACTAGTTTTCTTGCGTGACTGGGGGTCGATTATGTAAGCATTACGAGTTACGAGTTACGAGTTTTTTTTCGAAATTACGACCAAACGCGATTATGTAAGACATTTCGAGTTCTCGTAATTGCGACATGTTGTTGTTGTTTTACTCGTACAAGTTTTTGAGTACGACAAGCAACTCGTAATGGTTGAAATGATTGTTTTAAAGGAAAATTTGTCAAAATAACTGTTGAAATAATGTTTTTAGACATTTAGTAGTAATTCAATAGTCGAACATATGATTTTTTATTAATAAATTACTATTAAATTTGAATTTAATAGTGTGATTTATTGCTATGTTCATTCCATTTTGAAAAGTGCAACAACCATAGTAGTGTAGTGTGGTGATTTTGCGAAGAACGATTTAATTGTCAAAAATCGTTTAAGTGTTGTTGAAGAAGTGATTACAATTTTTTTAATAAAAATAATAAAAATTTCCAATCTATTACATAAAATGAAAATATATGTGTTTATACTAATCATAATTTAATACTTTATTTTGTATTTTAAATATAAATAAATAATTAATATAATTTTTATTTTGTGTTCAAAAACTATTATTTAGGGCCAACCGAACAAATGATGGCAGACCATCCCGATTTTGCCAAGGGTGAATGAATTCAACAACAGGATCCATTACAATGTTTTCCTTTAAATAGAATTATGATATGTCAAATTAGCTTGGTTATAATATTAAAACACCAAAAGATTACTTACTTTCAAATAAAGTTTTACAGACACAAAATAATTTTATTTTTATTTATTTTATTTTAATTTAATTTTTTTTTGTTTAAAACAAATAATTTTGATTAAAACACAAACAATTTTCAAGCGCGCCAATTTTATTTTGACATAACCACAAAATATTTGTAAACAAAATAAAAACCAAAACAAAATATGTGTCCGAAAATGAGCATATCGGGCAACTCCTTTTTTTCGAAAAAATTGTATCTCGTACTTGCTTACATAATCGCGCTATGTCGCAATTACGACTTCATGGATTACGAGTTGTCGTAACTCGTAACTCGTAATACGAGAGATACATAATCGACCCCCTGGTATAAGATGACACTTCATTGTTGACAGTAAAATAACACTATTCGTGTAATACTATGTAACTCGTCATATATTATATGTGGAACCTAAGTTTTCTTTCCTTATTCGAGGAGTCGTGTCACCTTTAACTAGACTAGACATAACAAATTTCTTGAATCGAGTCGAGTTATCTCTAAAATAGTGCATTATAAAATGAGTTGAGACGAAAAACAATAAAACAAAACATTAAACAATAAATTAATTAAACAAAATGAACGTTATTTTCTTTCTATTTTCTGCTGACTGGCAAATCATTATTATTTACCACCATTTCAATTTGTATTTTGCCAGTTTTTATTCCATTATTAAATGTTTCTTTTTAAAATAAATGTTTTATAAAATGATACTTATAACTACATAGGTTTCAACCCAGTTTCTACTCGAATACGACATTAAATTTGGTTCATAAGACCGGATTCAAAACTCGTACTATGAAGTTGGAAATATTTCAACACAAGAAGAGAAAAAGGGGCGTGTTTTCGATTATTTTGATTGGAAGAGAGATCGGATTTAAATGTCTAGGAATTGAATGTGGTCTCATGAATTGATTTGGTTGGGAGAGAGATCGGATTTAAATGCCTAGGAATTGAATGTGGTCTCGTAAACGCGACTTTACTCTGAGTCTGCAGCATTAACTACAAGATAACTCGGACCTTGGGTATAAATTTACTAAAACTGCGTAGATAAAACTAGAATGATTTTTCATAGAGGCGATACAAATGAATCGAAAACCACATTGACATTTGACATGTAACAGCATTAGAGAGCTACGCACTCTACTGTTGATGGAAATCTTCTGTAGAAACAAAATTAAAAATTTAATCTCAGATAGTCTCATTTAGATAGATTTCATTTTTTGACCCGGGGTATTTCTGCGTTTTACTAAAGTAGGGTGGAAAGGGTAATTCCTATAAATCGCTACAAACTTTATGGTTTATTGGTGATTTATAGTAGGTTTCGTTTCGATACACGCCATTTTGAATTGTGAAAATAATTTGTCATTTTTGTCAGACGAATGTTTAAAATATAATTTTCTAATTTAAAATTATGTAAATTAAATTAAATTATAACTAATTAATGTAACATTTGATATAACGGAAAACATATAAGATTGAGCCCGAAAATATGAATCAGTTTAATGAATCAGGTGGTGATGACCAAAGCGAGGATGGTCAATGGCGAAGCGCTGAAGATGATATAAGGTTTGTAGTCAATTCGTAAATTTATAAAATATAAAATTTGTTATGGTTTTTATTATAAATATATTTATTTTTAATATTGCGTAGGCAATTCAATCCTCAATAGTGAACTCAAAAAAAACATAATAAAAATAATTATATTATAAAATATCAAAACGAAAAACATCAATGTCTTACACAGGAGATTCCATAACACGAGATTCTTTGGTGTGAGGTTTTAGATGTCATACAAGTGTATCATGTAATTCCACCATAATCTGTGTACTCAGTTCGATGATGAATGGAATCGCAATAATTATAACATAATTTAATAATTTCAATTTTAATATAAAATGTTATGTTGTATTAATCATATTATGTGTATTATGAAAGAAAACAAACAGCCATGGATTCAGATTTTGATCATACTTAATTTTATAACACATTCAACCTTCTATTTTCAGTCAAAGTGTAAATATCTAGTAAAATATAAATTTGCGTTCTGTGGATATCCAATTTAATCATAGTCCAATTCAAAGCTAAAAAGACAAGAGGTAGAATCGTAAGTATAAACATCTTTTCTAATCAAGGAGACAAATCAATAAAAATGCATAAAATCTTAAATAAAATGGGTAAGAAACATTTCTCAAACCTTGAACCTCTTACATTATGTTGTTAATGTTTTAATTGAATTATTAATCAAATTATTGATTTTATTTTAGGTTTTTATGTTTTTAAATTGTATATTTAGTCAAATTTATAATTGGGACTAACGAATTGTTTCCTTGACAAAGGGGGAAGCTTACATATCTATCTCTTATCTTTTTCAGAAAATGTGTTAAATTTTTTAAGTATTTGGATTTGATGTGATTAATTCATAGTGCAAGGATGCATTTTTGGACTTAGGATAAATAATGATCAATGACAATTTCTTTCTTCTATTTCTTTTCTTTTTAATTGCAGCCATGAAGAAGAAGGAGATACAGCGGATTCTTTAGACATAAAACCACCTCAGGCAAATCGCACTGAAAATCGTTATAAGGAAAAAAAATCAACAAAAGAAAAGAAACATTCCAGAGATCGCAGGCACAGAGAACGTGAACGTAATAATGATCGTGAAAGGGACGACCGACGACATAGACATCGTGAGCGTGAAGAAAGATATGATAATATTGGTGCTAGAAATAAAAATGAAAGGGATGTGATGCGTTATGAACAAGCTTATCGAGAACCAGCGTCTCACTATCGACAAAATTATAAAGATCGCGGTCATGAGAAGATTCGTGATCGCGATAAAGAGAAAAACCGAGATCGTAGGAAAGAGTCTGCAGAAAAATCGGAAAATGATAAAGTTTTAGAAGAACTTGATCTGCGTAGCAGGCTGTTAAGGAATAGAACAAAATACGAATCAGAGAAGAAACCAGATGATCGTTTGACAGTGGAATATGAGAACAAACGTAATGATAAAGAGTATTTCAAGTACGAATATGAAAATCGTCGAGACAAAGATGCAGACCGAAATGAACATCATTATCATCATGGAGAACATTATCGCGATAGAAAACAAATGGTAGAATTGATTGATAGTCCCGAAAATTATTCAGAAAATGTAACTATTAGTCATTATAAAAAAGAAAAGGATCGCCGGCCGATTACAGCTGAGGAAAAGGAACATGCAGCTAGAAGAGCTAAACTAATAGAAGCAGAACGAGAAATGGCACGTAGAAAAGAATTAGCTAGAGAAGAATTGGAGGCAAGGCGGGAAATGCGAAGAGAACGCGAGGAATCTCGTCGAGAATCAACAGTAACACCCCCAGGAAATGCTAAGAAACGTAAAAATTCTAATGGCGAGGAAGATGAGAAGAAAAAACAAAAAACTAGCGGCGATATTGTAACTGTTTCAGATAATTCGGACGAAAATGACACTGAATCGGATTCTTCAAGTAGTAGAACTGAAGAGGAAGATGATTATGAAAGAAAGGAAAATTCAGATGGAGAACTGCCAAGTCCGTTATCAATAGGTGAATTATCAAAAACGGATTTACGGCAAAAAACTAGAACTCGGTCGAGATCCAACTCGCGATCAAGATCGAATTCGGAAGATACAAGATCTCGCTCTAGATCTACAAGTAAATCTGAATCACCTCATTCAAGATCAAGATCTCGTTCTCATAGTTCTAGACAACAAAGTAAAAGTAATTCTCCGCGATATCATCGAAGAAATGATAATGGTGACGAAGATGATCCAGATATGAATGATAATCGCGATAGTAGCCATGAAAGAGAAAGGAAAAGAAAAGATAATGAATATAAAAATTATCGGCATGATGCGGAGGTCTCAGATCATGAGGATGATCAAAGTTCATTGAAATCGCCAGAAATAATAGAGGCGAAAGAAGAATTAACGCCATATTTTCCAGCAATACAAGGTTGTCGTTCGGTTGAAGAGTTTCAATGTTTAAATCGAATAGAAGAAGGAACATATGGTGTGGTTTATCGAGCTAAAGATAAACGTACTGAAGAAATAGTTGCACTAAAACGGTTAAAAATGGAAAAGGAGAAAGAAGGATTTCCGATTACATCCTTACGTGAAATTAACACATTATTAAAAGGGCAACATCCAAACATTGTAACTGTTCGTGAAATAGTTGTAGGAAGTAACATGGACAAAATTTTCATTGTTATGGACTATGTTGAACATGACCTTAAAAGTTTAATGGAAACAATGAAACATAAAAAACAAGTATTTTTGCCTGGTGAGGTAAAATGTTTAACACAGCAGCTACTCCGAGCAGTGGCTCATTTGCATGATAACTGGATTTTGCATCGTGACTTAAAGACTTCTAATTTATTATTATCGCACAAAGGTATTCTTAAAGTAGGCGATTTTGGATTAGCACGTGAATATGGATCTCCTTTAAAACCTTACACATCAATTGTGGTAACCTTATGGTATCGCGCACCAGAATTACTGTTATGTTGTAAAGAGTATTCAATTCCAATTGATATGTGGTCAGTGGGTTGCATATTTGCTGAATTCTTAGCTATGGCCGCATTATTTCCCGGCAAATCGGAGGTGGATCAACTGAATCGAATATTTAAAGATTTGGGGACACCAAATGAACGAATTTGGCCAGGTTACAATGAATTGCCAGCGGTACAAAAAATGACATTCACTGAGTATCCCGTATCAAATTTAAGAAAAAAGTTTGCGCATTTAACCAGTGAATTGGGCTTATCATTACTCCAAGGGCTTTTAACTTATGATCCTAAACAAAGATTATCAGCAGAGCAAGCATTAAAAAGTAATTATTTCAAAGAACTGCCACTTCCAATTGATCCAGCAATGTTTCCTACGTGGCCGGCGAAAAGTGAACTTGGATCATGGAAACCTTCAGCAAGTCCAAAACCTCCGTCTGGCGGCAGTGAATTTAAAAATCTGGTAAGTTATTGCTATAGATGTTTTTTATAATCCGATTTAATATATTTTTGTTTAAATTGCAGGGCGCTGATGATGGCGATCAACGATGGGGAGCAACATTAATGGATTCTAGACAATTGGCTATGGGGCCTGGATTTAGTTTGAAATTTTAATATTTTATCTTTCTACTTATATTTAAGTTTATGTTTTTAGTGATCACAATTGGAATTTGTAATTGATACTATATTAAAAATATTAAATTCTTGTAAATAAAATAATTTTATTATTAAAAAATAATTTTGTAAGAAGAATTATATTTATTTGTATGTATGTATGTGCATAATTATGTATATGATAAAATTTCCCAGTGTTTCTGTTTCTGTTTTTGTTCTTTTCTGACTTGAAATCTGTGTTATAAAAAATAAAAACACCTAATTTAATTGGGAAAAAAGAATTAAAACAGTCCCAGCTTTTCAAACACACATTATTCTTAATTCTAATTCTATTCATTATTCTCAATTTTACTAGCGCCGCGTATCGGGAAAGTTTCTTCACACAAATGTCCATATTCGGCTATCATTAACTTTAAAGTTCAACAAATGTCAAATTTTAGGTAACTCGGTTGGTGACTGAAACGATCGTTAGATATAATTGAATTGAGGTGATTTAAATGTAAAGAAGCTCATAAATATTTAAATATGGAAAAAAAAGTGCCTTTGGTGAAATTGAATAATGGTTCGGAAATGCCGTGTTTTGGTTTAGGTACCTATTTGGTAAGATACCGAAAATTCCAATTTAATATACTTGTGCAAGATAGTTACTTCATTTTAATTTTAGGCAGAAGAAGGAGAATGTGAAGAAGCTGTAAAATATGCTATTGATCTAGGCTATAGACACTTCGACACGGCATACTTTTATCACAATGAAAAGGAAATTGGAGTAGGTGTACGAGCTAAAATCGATGAAAAGAAGATAACACGTTCTGACATATTTATTGTTACAAAGTTGTGGAATTGTTTCCATTCGCCAGAACTAGTTGAACCTGCTTGTAGGATGTCATCTAAAAATTTAAATTTAGGTGCTATAGACTTGTATTTAATGCATATGCCAATGGGATATAAATTTAATGGTTGGTCAGATCTTGTTCCAAAAAGTGACGATGGTAATATTGTATACAGCGATGTAGACTATATTGATACATGGAAAGCGATGGAGAAGCTAGTTGAAAAGGGTTTAGTAAAATCTATTGGCGTGTCAAATTTTAATAGCGAACAAATAACACGTCTTCTCTCAGTTGCCACAATCAAGCCAGTTACAAACCAGGTTGAATGTAGCCCAAATATAAATCAGCGTGAGTTAATAGAATTTTGCAAAGTGCAGAATATTATAATAACTGCATACGGTCCACTTGGACGACCACATCGCGCTGGCAATGATCCGAAATTACCGCAACCTGCGTTAAATCATTCAGTCATCCTGGAGATAGCAACAAAATATAATAAAACTTCTGCTCAAGTTATACTTCGATACTTGGTAAGAGTATTAATGTTTAGTTATATATGTCTAACGTTCTGTATATCACAGACATATAATATAGGCTACTACCACAGATTATAATAATATGTATATATTATATAGTATAAAAAACATACAAAGTACATTACCTATAATCTGTCCAGATACTCAATTTTTATATGAACATATTTTACCTTATTTGTTAAGCTCAATTGATTATGACCGTTTATTTATTTTCTTTTCAGCTTGAAATCGGATGCATTCCTATTCCAAAATCTTCAAACAAAAATCGAATGGCAGAAAACATTGACATTTTTGATTTTAAGCTAAGTGAAAACGAGATTAACTTGATTGATACCTTAAATACAAACAGTCGTATGGTACCATTAACGGGATGTGAGAAACATACATATTATCCTTTTAGAGTGTGTGTCAATCGGTTAAAAATATTCTTGTTAAAAATTTGGTGAAATCAAATTGCCGTGGTGAAACTTTTCAACTACTCAAAATTAATTTTGCTGTGTCAATTAGTTAAAATTTTGACAGATGTAAAAAATGAAATTAAAACAATGATTCGTATTGGTACAACATATTTTCCAATACATATTAATGTAACGTTATTATTATATAATATGCCAATACAAAATAAAAATAAGAGAATTACAAGTTACTATATTCTATTATTACAAAGTAACATGTATATAGAATTAGAATACTGTAGATTGCAAAAATTTTCAAATTCAATGTACATATGATGCATTGATGATACCGAAACAGTGAAACACTTCTTTTGGGTTAGGTTTTTTTAACAATAGTTGTCAAAAATTATATGCGGTCTTTAGCATGTTAAATTTTTTTATTTTTTTTTGTGGTGAATAAATAATTATTTTTTAACTTTGCTGTCAAAATTTTAATTTTTAACTACTTTTTAACCGATTGACACACACTCTTAATATTAAATTTTAAGTTTTACCGTATAAAATAATTAGATCAAGGTATTAATCATAGAGGAATTATTAATATTTGCTAAAATTATTGTTATTTGTTGCGTTCTATTTAACGTTGCAAAGTACAAATAAGTACTTATGAGTAGATGATAAATAAATAATAAATATTAAAAAAGCATGAGTAGTTGGGTGTAGCTAGAAGTAGTTGTGAGTAGTTTGCAACGTTAAATAGAACGCAGCAATTGTTCCCAATACTTTTTGGCTGCTTTCCTCTTTGAAGTGAATATAGTATTGTTCTATGGTTAATGTACAAAATCTTGTGATAATTTTTGAAAAATTTAAAATAAAAATAATATTTTGGAATTTTGATTTTATTCATGTTTTATTTTATAATAAGTCTCCAATCTTAAGGCAATTTTTATCTAAAATTAGCTAACTAATCCAAACAATCGATGATTTATTTCTAGATGTAATCCAAAAAATTATTTTACACGATGCGATATCAAGCAGTACTTGTCGACTGAAATTTCCTAGGTAATTAGGAAATTGGTATCACAGACTTAATAAATATTAGATAGATTTTCTTCTATACCAATTATAAGAGATTTAATATATATTATGTAATGATAATTTAGATTCACTACTTGAAGAGAATGATAATTTTGCAATTATCAAAATATTATATAATAATTATTTTTCATGTTGAGCTTAAAATTGTTAATTTAGCAATGGTTGGAAAGTTGCATACATGCATATTTGAGTTTTGCTAATTAATTAGTTATAAAATGTGTGCATATACTTTATTAGCTACATTTTTATTAAGAATAATAATTTGTTTGTACCTTGAAAATTTAAGGAAAATAGTTACTTATTAATATTTATCAATATAATGTATTATGTAAATACACGTCGAAGACGAACATTATTCATTAGGTGGTTTTTTATTCAACAAAACTGAGCTCGCTTTACCAGAAGTGAGTGGGATATTTGAAAACTAACAGGAAAGCAGGTTGATTATGCAACAAAAATATACAGATATAATTAACTGTAAATTCCAGAATATTTATATTGTGCTACGTTTAAGTTTATATCAACAAATAATCAACGCCATCCAGTCAAGTGTTGTTTTTATAGGGCGATTAGATTAAAAAGAATATGCGCAAATCAGAAAGCATAATCTGATATTTATTATTGAAAAATAAAATAATCGATTTAATTATTCGAACAATTAAAAATTATTCTATAGTTTCATAAAGTACATACATAATATGTACCTACCCAATTATATTATACGATATTATAATAATTATAATATTATATTATTATTATTTTCATATACTGTATATAACTAGATTTAATACTTTAACGATACATATGTAACATGTGCAAATATAAATATAAATTCCTAATTAACCGACACTGCTATGTCATAAAGTTAAATATGTAATTATTTAATGAACCAATGTAAAAAAGTTGTGATCAAAAGAATATTGATTTTTGACTTAAAAACTAATTCACTAGTATATAAGTAATTTTTAATTCCAACAGTTAAAGATTTTAATTCTGCTGCTTTAGCAAACTAGACAAATTTAAACCAAGACAGAGAGGACACTGACCTACAGGTGTGAAACAATGCTGATAGTTGGACAATGCAATTACCATCTTCCTCAAGGCAGTTTTTGCATATGGCACCCTGAGCTAAATCCATCCGATGTAGAGGCTATTTTAAACGCCCAAGTGTCGTTAGAATCGCAGAACAACCATACATAGTATATACTTCATGGATATGTATAGTATATTGCTATAATACCGAGATGATATTGATATACTGTGTTCCGAAGAAACGTATTTAAAAAATGATGAGCCAGATCACTCCTAGTCACAAGTATAAATTTTAAATCATAATTTTAAGTGAATTAAACATTATTTTATTGAAGGCTTCGTGTCAACGATCTGGTTCTATCACTGAACTTAATTGAATACCCCAGTCTAGTTCGGGAAGAAATATCAACCTTATTAAGAATTCACAAATAAAACAAAAATGCTTTGACCTTTGTAGAATTAATTTGTCAATTGGCTGTAAAAACATTTTCTAATTAGTGGATAGTGAAACATGGCTTACTAATTAGTTACCTATTGCAAAAAACAATACGTAATTTAATAATAATAAATGTTTCTTAATTAAAAATTTACATCAAATAAATAGATCTTCAATTAATAAATATTAATGGATCAAGTAAATGTAAACCAAATTAAATAAATTATATGTATGTCCTATTCAGATCTTAAAAAAAACTTTTTTTTAATTGTTCTGCGCAGCTTTCAGTGATGTAGAAAAAAAAATTATAAAAATTTTGATGGGTCGCATTTATCTTAGGTAGTAAACTTAAATAAAATAATAAATAACCAATAAAAAGAATTATATTTCAGTTTTAATACACAAAACATTCAAAATGATTATGTATTTATGTTATTACAATCAAATTTCAAGTGAAAATTAATAGGTCAAAAAAAAATTGCACGCCTTTGGGAAACAATGTCAACATTTAATTTTGGTACCGACTAATTGTGATTATAAGTTAAATTATAAAAACATTTTGTGATTAAAAACGTTCCTTTTCCATTTAAATACAAATACAACATAAAAATGTAAACAATAAACATGAATTATTGTACTTAATACATCACTGTGTATCCGCCATATTCTTTCTGCGCGATAACTGTCAGAATTCCAGCAAGATTTGAAAACTACTATACCTATTTAATTATTTATTATTATTAACAGTGTTTAAAGGCCATTACTGGCCTCTTATTGAGTCAACAGTCAGGCTGCACCGGTTTCGATCCTGAGTATGGTCTACATACTGTCTTAGACCATCTGAAAAAGCCAAGTCGTTCTCTACACCGTGGAGCCATCGTCGCCTGCAACGACCTCTGCGCCCACCATATGGTGGCTCTGCCACAATCTCTGATCTCGATATTGTACAGAGCCATGTGTACTCGTACCATCTACGCGTTTTAAGAGTTTTAATTTTAACAAAATTAAATAATTTAATTTTGTTAAAATTAAAACTCTTTAAAATACCCTAATGTTTCGTTGTATTTTTCTTGTATTGTGTTGTCATATTTTGTGTATATATAAACATGTTTCTTCAATCAAGTTGGTAGTCAATTTCGAGTATTCAAACGGAATAGAAAATTTATAGTGATTGATTTGTAGTGTGAAAATATAATTTTGCTGATAAAATGGTTGTCTTATCGCCTAAAATTAAACTTAATAGTGGAAAACAAATGCCAATTGTTGGATTAGGCACATGGGGTGTAAGCTAAATAATTATTAATTATTTCTATTATATTCTTTAGTGTGTCACTAATAAAATATTTTCCTACTATGTATCTATAATACATACATAATTATGTATTATTACTCATTTTGTGAAAACAATTCTTTTATATTTGTTAAACATTTATTAGTAAAATTGCATAATTATGTTGTAAAAATTAAATCCACCGGTTGTTTGTTTTTAATATTGATTTCTATTTAAACGTGTGTCATTCTAAAATTCATACATAACATGAAATCGAGAATTTTTCGGATCATCCTTTAATTTTTAATGGGTGGTTTGCTAAACAAATAATTACAACTAAGCAATTACAATCTAAATTGAAATATATTCAAGAATTTTTAAATTTATTACATTTATAAATTATACATAACAATTGGAATTATTAGAATATTTATAATTTATATGCAAACTTGTATTATATAAAATTATCTTCTTATCTCAAGGTCACAGAAAAATTATTTTTATATATTTTATATAGTGTACGACAATCTAATATTCTAGCATATTCTTAAGTGCTCAACGCCGGTTAACTATATATAACTGACTAAATAAAATTAAATTTTTTTTTTTGGAGTATTAAACAAAATTAATTACAAATTATGGCCTACTTTATTAATTGTAGTAATAAATGATATATTGTGTATGGTAAATTTGTTATAAAACGAATATAAAATTATTAGTTTACTTCATTAATTTATATACGTAAGAAAGTATTATGTATTTGGATTGGTATTTAATACATAATCAATATACAGATTATTGCAAACAAATGAACTAAAATATTGATTAATTTCGTATGAATTAAAAACATTTGCTAATATTATAAGCAATTGCTTCACTGTGAAGTATTTGCTGTGACAATGAAGCAAATACTATAATACAACAAGTAGCATTATACAAATTTGTATAACAAACAGACAATTTGTTCAGTGGTCTGAACCTATCAAAAACTTTAGTAGTGGAAAGAATTCAAATACTATTGCTATGAGGCAAATGCTACGTTTTATTTATACCACTCCATGATTCCAAAACTTATATAATATTCCAATCCAATAAATGAAAGATAAAGAAACAAATTAAATAACAACAAAATCTCAATGACTATTAAAAATATTCATATTAAGAATGTACCTACTCGGTAACCAACTAACAATTTCGAATACATATCTAATCTTTCTGTTATCTCTATTTCTAACACTTTAAGCAAGCCGGTACAGATTTCAATAACAAGATAGAATCATAAATCATTTTTACAACAATTTAATCACCTACTTTCTTTTATTAATGATATTCAATTATTTTTATGTTTAGTCACCACCAGGCCAGGTGGCACAAGCCGTTAAAGACGCAATCGACGCTGGTTATCGTCATATCGATGGTGCTCATTGTTATCAAAATGAACATGAAGTTGGAGAAGGTATCAACGCAAAAATTGGGGAAGGCGTAATCAAACGTGAAGATGTATTTGTTGTCAG
The DNA here is from genome assembly GCA_951394425.1 of Tipula unca. NCBI lineage: Eukaryota > Metazoa > Arthropoda > Insecta > Diptera > Tipulidae > Tipula > Tipula unca. The sequence goes on from OX596380.1 coordinate 224,367,358, forward strand.
TAAACTTTGGAATAATGCGCATCGTGCTGATACCGTACGACCAGCATTGCTGCATACATTGAAACAATTAAATTTGTCATACTTAGATTTGTACTTAATTCATTGGCCAATGGCCTACAAAGAAGGTGATGTTCTTTTCCCCAACGATGCAAGTGGTAAACTTGAGTATAGTGATGCTGATTGGTTAGATACATGGAAGGAATTAGAGAAAGCAGTGGATGATGGATTAGTAAAATCAATTGGGGTATCCAATTTTAATAAACGTCAACTTGAACGCCTTCTTGACAATTGTCGCATTAAACCAGCTACAAACCAAATCGAGTGCCATCCATACTTAACACAAAAGAAATTGAGCGACTTTTGTAAAGAAAAGGATGTAATTATAACCGCATACAGTCCTCTTGGCTCACCAAATCGTCCATGGGTAAAAACCGATGATCCCGTTTTATTGGAAGAACCAAAACTTAAGGCAATTGCAGATAAATATAACAAAGACCCTGCACAAGTTCTAATCCGTTACCAAATACAAAGAGGACATATTGTCATTCCAAAATCAGTCACAAAATCGCGTGTTATTACCAATTTCAATGTTTTTGATTTTGAACTAGCGCCCGCTGATATTGCAGTTATTGAATCATTTGAATGTAACGGCCGATTATGTCCAATGAGCGGGTAAGTGTTTTCCATTTGAATATTAAATTTTTACATTTTTATTTTGAAAATATTTTTACATGCGATAAATTTATTTTACAGTAATGAACATCTTGCCCATTACCCATTCCACTCTACCGATGAATTTTAAATTAAATGCCAATTTCGGCTTAAATGTAGGTTTGGTAAAAAAAAGTTTTGTTGGTTTTCATTGTTTTTCAGTCGTTACACTTTTGTAATAATAGTAGTATAGTATACTATTAATTAATAGTTTAACTGAAACGTTCATGAAAATCAGTATTAAATTATTGATGTTTATTTTTAATATTGCATAGATTTAACCTCGTTTGTGTCAATTATATTATATGTAATTATTTTTGCCTATCATTTATAATTAAACAATTATCAATTGAAATAAAAAAATATATTTTGTTTAGATAAGCTGTGAATTTGGAGTTTATCAATTTTAAAATTCGAATGATTTTAATTGAGAATTTCAAGTGTTTACTATATAATATACTCGAAAATTTATTACATATTTACTTCATTTTAGAACTTATTTTTCGTGCTTCTGCACTTACCTTAATGTAATCAGATAATATTTTCGATTGCCGTGCGTATTTGATTACTGGGTAGGGTTTATGATCATGATAAGAATAAATATATCAAGCTCACAATTGTAACGTTTAATGCCGTAATTGGTTTTAGATCTCTTAAAGTTATACTTAGGTATATTTTATTTCATTTTCATATTTTATTTTAATGTCATTAGCTCGAATTCATTACACAAGTTGTTTTTAACAAATTTACAATTGCTTAAAAGAATTAAGTAGAATTAAACTGTTTAAGAACCATAACAAAATATATTACTTTTGATTTTTGAATAACCACGGCTAATTTATTACTTTTATGTGCTTATATTATTTCAACAAATTGATGTTTTATTATTATTTACTAAATTACGAATTTCAATTATATTTTACAGAACCGTTGACCACAAGGATCATCCGTTTGCAAATGATGAATATTAATTATATTTTTTTAAAATCTAAAATCAATTCAAATATGTATGTGAACCAAAAAAAAATAAAATAAAATTTAATAAAAATACTATTTCATTCCAGTTTCTACAATATGATACCATTATTATTCTGTACTGTATTGTTCTAACTTAAAATTATGTTGTTACGGTAAGTATCAAATGAAAATAACTCTTAATTCCTAATAGATTTAATAATTTATTAGTGAATTAAAAATATTTTGCCTAATTTATTATTAATTAAAGGAGGTTGTGTTTCAAATTTTACACCGTATTCAGTAAAACCCTTAATAAATTAAACTTTTAAAAAATCAAACAATATTTATTAGATAGTTAGCATTCATTATTTGATAAATAATGTATTAGATTTCTTCAAAAACGCTGTAAGAAACATGAAAAAATTTCCTTTTGTTCTTCCGGTATTGAATTGTTGTCCATTGCATTTTTTAATGCATTTCGACAAGATTTTATGTCATATGTTGGTCGAAACACTTTATCTTCTGGTTTTAAAAGACCCAATTGTACTAAGAAAAAATTTCGTACACGTGACTCAAAATTTTTCTTTTTAGCGAAGTCAAATACATCTTTGAAGAGTTGATTTGATAATTCGAGAGCTTCTTTTGATTCTCCACTAATAGCAGCTAGTTTTAATATTGTAAACACGGAAAATGTGATATAACTTTCTTCTGGAATTGTCTAAAAAATTAATAGTCCATGAAAATTATTATGAAATTAAGATTAATTGATTTCTATTACCGATAGTAAATTTTGGAATCCTTCAAGATTTTTATTGGGAATATTTTTGAAGAACTCCGCAGTCGGATGTGGCATGTATATGAATGATTGTATCGTATTTGGTAAACTTGTACTGTCAACGAACGAAATGCTTTTATTAAATAATGTGTCAATAGGATTTATAGTTGTAGATTCGTCTGTTACTGTTTCATTCATAAAAAGGTTTCCTTCTTCTTCTTCTTCTTCATCTTCATCGTCATATTCTTCAATATCCTCCTCCTCTGCCTCGTCATCGTAATCATCATCATCATCATCGTCATTATCAACTTCGTCGTCATTTCTGTTCTCATTCTCTTCATCTTCGTCACCAGAATCATCCTCTGATAAACTGCCTATTATTTTCTCCTTTTGCATCGATTTTAATTCTTCTTTTATTTCGCTGATTGTTTCAGATCCAAATTTATTTCCATTCAATAAAACCGATTTTAGATTCATTTTGTTCCTCAGGGCATCGCGAATCAATAATCCACCATCCGGACCTATCTCGTTGAATTCCAAATTTAAAACTTCTAATTCTTCATGCGCCTCAGTTAAAGCACAGGCAATTGAAATCGCTCCCTTGGTTTTCAGTAAGCAATCTCCAAAATTTACTTCTTTTAAATGTTCCATATACGGTAAAGCAGTCGCTAATGCCCGACCTCCTTTAGGACTAATGGTATTATCATTTAAATTTAGTACTCTCATGTTATTATTAACTTTGAAAGCTTCGGATAACGCAGCCATGCCAATATGATATATACCGTTTTGAGGTATAGCAAGTTCTTCCAATGATTTTAAGGCTTTAAAAACTTCGGCTAGAGCTGTGGCACCCGTATTTTCTAGACGATTTCGCCCGGCAATAAATACTTTTAGAGCTAATGGCGTGCCAGCTTTTAAACTTTTGTAATAGCAATTTAATAAAGCTTTAGCTAACATTTTACCACCATCTATGCCTAAACCACAATTGTTCAGTTTTAATTCTTGTAGTGAATAACATGCTGAACTTTCGATTAGCTCAACTAAACCAATCATTCCATTCGGGCCCAAAGCATTATCACTACAGTCTAAAACAGATAACTTAGCTCCAGCTATAATCATTCCGTTGCCTAAAGCTTTCAGAGCTAAAGGTATCTCTGTTTTTAAACGGCCAGTGAATAAATCTTTAAAATAAGCATTCTTGAATTCAGGATGACTCTTTAATGAATCACCAATGGCAACAGCAGCATCCACTCCAAGCGTATTTCCTTCCAGATTTAAATAATGCAAATGTTTCGAATTTTTAATTGCTTCGACAACTTCGACAGCTGCAATGTTATACCATAATATTCAAATTAAGCTAAAATTACCCTTAACTTAAAACTAACCTTGTTCGGCGTTTTCCCATTTTTTAGCTTTTCCTTCGAAACTAACGCCAGCAGTTTCATTTAAATGTTGTAAAGCTACATCAATTTGAGATAAATTAAATGTTGAAACCATTTTTATGCTTGTGTATTTAATAAATAATTTATTTGATAACTTAATTTAGAAAATCGGCGGTATTTTCATTAAAGCACTTATTTTACCAAACTTGAAACTACTAGACAATAGGCAATGACAGTTGGGAAGCGAAAATATTTGAGGTTAGACAAATTTTCCCTTTAAACATATTTTTATTTTATTATTCATTTTGGAGCAGTCGGAGAAAACGAAGTCTTTTTTCAAGTTTGTATGCACTTTATAAAAATTAAAAGCCAAGTATGTGTATGTAAAAATAAAAGCTACTGAATTTTCCAGTTTGCAAAATAAAATTTCGATTAGGGTAAATATTCGGTTGAAATAACAAATAACTAGAGGCAAAGATTGGAATTAATGCGGAACCTGATATTTTGTTACCTGGGTTGGCATTGTGTTCATTTTTATAAAACAGTAGCTTGGGCATGACACGTGTGGTGTGAGAGAGATATCAAAACAAATTTATCTTGTTAAGGCGTTGTGTTTGTGATCGACTATTGAATTGACCAAAGGTATTTTGTATATTGTTATTATTAATAAATTCTATTTTGTTTGATGTTTAATCTTTAATGTTTAAATGATGTTTGATGTTTAAATTAATAAACCAATCAATCAATCGCAAAAATTCCGGCAACGGAAAATTTCATAAAATAGGAAAATTTCGTAAAATGTAATTGATATTTCATGAAGAATAGTATCTGAGAAAAGGTTTTATAAACGCGCGATAGAAGATTAATTTCATGATTGCGAGGATTATACATTTAAGGTTATACTTCTATTTGCGATTGCGTTCAAATCGTCTCTAGTTATATGTGTGGTTTTTCTAATGGATAATTTCATTCGTTAATATGAAATATAAATATGGTAATTCGATTTTATGTAAACAAAAACGTCATCAATTTTAGAAATTTGATGTCAAAAATTGTTTAAATAAATACTACGTTTCAATAAATTTGGTAAGTTAAGTGAATATAGATAGAGTGGTTCACAGTATAAATTATAATCGTATTGATTTGTTTGCTAGTTCAAATCGATGATTAATCTAAGGTTTCTAGAATATAATTAGACGTACCTGCTGAAATAAAATTATTTTTTGTATTTTATCAAATAAAGTAGAATTTTGTATGATAGTGTTTGATATACCTTTTTGGTATATCAAACACTATCATATAAAACGTGGTACGTGAACTCATAAAATTGATGCACAAATGGAATGAATGTTGATGAATATTTTAAATTTTATATCATTTCAGTTAACATCCTACAAACAGCTATGAGTAGAACCAGGGAAGATAAAATCTACGATATCTTGCCAGTTTTGCTTTGTGGTTTATCGGTGCCGTTATCAATGTTCATGTGGTTGGGAAATGTGGCGTTTACAAAACTCTCGTATACTGAGAATTTAAATATAATTTCCCCTATGCGGTGGTTATTTTCAATCCTTGTGCCACTTCTACTGATGATTTATGGATTTAAACGGAAAGGCGTTAATAAATCAGGAGCACTACTAGGATTAATCATTGCCATAATTTTATCGATTGCAAACCATGCGTTTTTAACCAGTTTGGCTACATTCTTCTTTTCGTCATCACGAGCAACTAAATTTCGAAGTGAACGCAAAATTAAAATAGAAGACGATTTTAAAGAAGGTGGTCAACGAAATTGGGCTCAAGTTCTATGTAATGGTGGTATGGCTACACAATTAGCAATATTATATTTAATTGACTGCGGCAGTGGAGAGACACCGATCAATTTTAATAAAATGTATCGTTCAAGTTGGTTATCGATTGGGGTTTTAGCCGCATTCGCATGTAGTAATGGTGATACGTGGGCTAGTGAATTAGGTACAGTAATCGGCAAATCAAATCCATTTTTAATAACATCCCAAAAATCCGTACCTCGGGGTACTAATGGTGGCGTTACATTATTTGGCTTACTTGCCAGCCTATTCGGTGGATTAGCAATCGGCGTAGCATATTATTTAACTATTATATATACGGTGGAATCAAATATTTTATCGCAAAGTTCTTCACAGTGGCCACTGATAGCATTTGGTGGATTTGCTGGTTTATTTGGATCAATTATCGATTCAATACTTGGAGCTACATTACAATATTCAGGTAGGTACTATTTTTCAAAAGAAAATGTAACGAATTTTAAACAAACGAATTTCAGGTCAAGATGAGAAAGGACATATCGTGGAACGTCCTGGAAAAAATGTACGATATATATGTGGCCGTCAAATTTTAGATAACCATAGTGTGAATCTTATATCAAGTATTATAACAGGGGTTATTATACCATGGATGGCAGTCAAATGTTGGCCTTAAAATATGAGTAATCATAAAAAATCTTATTAGAACAGACTTATTTTCCTTGTTTTATTTTTTGGTTGAAAGAGTAATTTAGGTTTATTATTGTTTAACAAATAATATTTATTTATTTATTTTAATTTTATATTTAGTAAAACACAAATATGTACCAGTAGTTTATTTTAAATTAGTTTTGTATTTAATTTTTAAAACATAAAAAAAAATTATTCGAATGTATGTACAATGTATGTATATGTGTTTCCGATTATTCAACAAACACAATGGATCTCGCTGAGATAGGATATTCAAACTTCTTAGTTTTTACTAATGCATTAGAGAAACATATAGGCTAATTATTTGATAGTCATCAAATAGGTGGAATTAATAATTTGATTAAATGAAACTGTTTTTATTAACTTATGATTTATTTGCTTCATTACCGTTTTCATTTTTTACGGTCCCAAATTCCATTTGTGTATTTGCTCCATTACTATTTACATTTAATACTTTAGGACTCCAAATTCCGTTTGAATTAATATATCCAAGCCTCTGCAAATGCAATGAGACTGTAGTTTGTGATATTTTCAAATTCTCGGCAATCTCTCGTGTTGTATGCCGTGGATTTTCATTTATTAATTTTGATATTTCCTTGTCATTAACTTCAGTAGGTCTACCTGTATGCTTCTTATCCTCCACATTAATGTCGCCGCTTCGAAATCTTGTAAACCATTTTTGTACTGTCCGCTCATTAACTACACCGTCCCCATAAGCTTTGCATAATTTTTTCGTTGTTTGTGTTGCATTTTTCCCTTTGCGAAAATAAAATAACATTAAATGTCGTAAATGTACTTTATTATCACTCATTTTTAAATGTAAACAAATTATAGTTCGATAAAACTAATATTCTTAATTTATATTTGTTTGTAAACATATAAACGTCAAATAATCAATGTCATATTTAAGTGATAAAACCCAAGAGGCAAGATATATGATTCATAAACTATAAATATGCATGAAATGAAGTCCCCAGCAGCCATGTCTTATAAATATTGACAATTGTATACAATTCTCATTTTTGTTAAATATTGTGTTTTTTAACAAGAGTTTTACAAAAATTTTACTATTGAAAATATGATCATAATTATAATTTTGGTTTGATCTTAGGAAAATAAAATGGTCTAATTTGAAAATCACAACTATCCCGACATAGTCAGAGCAAGGTTACCACCTGCCATCTACCATTGAGTTATACCATTAATATTTACTCATTTACTAGTGGAGACACAAGTCATACTTATATGTATCAGTTTGTAACAGTTTCACAAAAAACTGTTGTAAAATAATGGTAATGGTATAACTTATAACTTTTATAAGCAATATAAAAATATATTATTACAAACTTAACCGATTTTTTGTAAAAATTTTGAACGTTCCGAAATAGTATTTATGAATAATTAGTTTATTTTAAAAATTAACATTATTAGGTGGTCTAAAAATTGTAATATATAAATATATAATTGTAATAAAATTGTAATATAAATTATTGTATTGTTTCCTTTATTTATAAATTTGTAATACTTAGTGTGTGTGCCAATTGGTTAAAAAGTTAAATATTTTACTGTGTTAATATAAAATAAATTTATCTTACTTTTAACTGTTTTGCTATGCCAATTGGAACGAGTTATAATTTGTGTTTCCAATTTTTACGGTCAGTCCAATTTCGTGATTTTGCAATTTCATTTTAATAGAAGATTCTTGAATTAAAATAAAGTTGAAATAGTAAAGTTAAAGTACCAAAAAAATGCCAATGTAATTATTTCAAATTTTCATGATATTGCGTGGATCAACAATTTTAATTTTAATTTTTTTTTTTAAATTTTTTATGCGCTTTTTATTTTGGCACACACACTTATAATTAAATTAATTTATGAAACCAACCAAAACCGTCTATAGATAGTTTAAAGTTTATAGGCGGTTTTGAACCAACATGTATTTTACATACAAATGTACATAATATACATATCCAATAATTATATATAGTACATTTTTATATAATAAAAGTACTATATATACTAAAATTCTATTTTATTGTTTGGAACTGCAATTCCTTTTTCATTTATCGATTTGTTTGATTAGGTTAAGCCAAATTGACCACTTGTTGATTTCAAATAAATGTCGTTTAAAATTTAAGAACTTTAAATTTGAATGAACCGATGGAACTAGCAGACAAATTAAGAACACTGAAAATGTTATCTTGCAATGTCTGTTGTGAGTACAAATTGTCTGTCTGTTTTCATTCTGACTGATTTTCAATTTATTGTAAATTTTTACAACACAATATTTTGTGTGAACTGTTCAATGTATTTATATGCAAATTTAAACGAACCCGCAGATGTTTTAATAAAGTAATATTCGTTATTGTATAAAAAACTCTATTCTAAAGATATAAAAATTAATGAATGGTGATTCATCGAGTTTCTTGGTGAGCGATGAGTTCCAACTGATAATCTTTGTTTACTTACCTATCATAAATCTCATGGCTGCGTATTTAAACGATGGTTCTGTATCATTTTGGGAGTATCCAATTTTCTTACTTATTGTTGATTATATTGTTAATAAAAGTTATACAACCGAGTCGTCCAACCCAGAGAAAACAGCTCAGTTAATTATTTTAAATAAGCAATGCTGTGATGGAATTCAATGGATATTAGGTTAGTGCGGTTTTGCTGTACGATATATGGACTTGCTTTTCGACTACGACAGCCATGATATCATTATAAAAATAGATAATAATAAATTAATGTATTAAACCTCTCCTCTCTCTATACATACACTTTCAACAATCATAATTATATCATTTATATGTGTATGCAGTTTTAAGTTTTAATTATTAAAATAATTATATCATATATTATGTATACGTATTACACAAAACAACAAGAATGTATGTCTTTAGTTGTGGCTTGGATTTTTAGACTATTTAACTAACAATATTTCAACTACTAAAGATGTCTAAGCCTATTTTATACTATACATTATTAAGCCCACCCGCTAGGGGCGTTTTGTTAACAGCTAAGGAAATTGGATTGGAATTAGAATTGGTGAATATTAATTTAATTAAGGGGGAACATTTGGATTCAAAATTCCTTAAAGTAAGTTAAATAACTAAATATTAATAAAATAAATAATTTTGCAGCAATTCATCTTTCTAGTTAAATCCTCAACATACAATTCCAACATTAGATGATAATGGAACTATACTTTGGGATAGTCATGCTATCAATGCTTATCTTGTTGATAAATATGGAAAAACTGATTCACTATATCCCACAGATTTGGCCACTCGAGCACATGTTAATCAACGTCTGATGTTTGATGTAGCTATTTTTGAACGTTTGAGAACTATATCCAAACCAATTTTATATTTTGATGGTACCGATATTCCTCAAGAACGAATAGATTTTGTAATTGATGCATATGATTCTTTGGAATTACTATTTATTGATAACAAATATTTAGTTGGCGATCAACTTACTATTGGAGATTTGTCTACAATTGCAACAATTACATCAATCCGTGATGTCATACCTATTGATGAAGTCAAATTTCCAAAGTTAATTGAATGGATTAAACGAATGGAACAACTTCCATACTATGCAGAAATAAATGAGAAGGGTGTGAATGAATTGATGAAAATATTCTATCAACGATTAGAAGAAAATAAGCAACTAAAAGCGAAGTAAATTCTGGAATATGTGGTACCCATATATTAAATACACCCAGCCTCCCGTTTATGTAAGTGATTTAAATAAAAATACAACCTCCAAAACAGTGCCAAAATAAAATTATTTCTTTGCCTTTTAAAATTGTCTATGGTTTCATGGCCATAACTATTCAAATCCAAAACTTACCTGATAAAAAATTCGAAATTGGAGCGTATAATTAAATCCTTATTACTTTTACTGTAAATTTCTGTTTTATAACAGTAATAGAGAAAATAAAATTTGTAAGCTATTATCTTTAATATTTGTTGAGCTATTTTTATTTAAAAAGTATATTTAGTATTTACACGTTGAAAACGATAATACATATAATATAAAATAAATAATTCAAAAACTCCTAATAAATAAAAAACATTAAAAATTATATTTCTTTTTCCAAAATGTATGTATTTTATTAGATTTAGTTTTATGCAATGTAGCGGTTCTTCGAGTTTCTTGGTTCCAATGAGTTTAATGAGTTCCAACCGGTATTTTGCGATGCATGGATTCTCGAACCTGTCTGGTATTATTAGTGATTGCACTTACCAATCCTAAATCTCATGTCTGGATACTTAAGCAAGTCTATATTATGTTGACGGTATCCAATTTTAATTATTTTATTAATAAAATAAATAATTTTGCAGCGATTCATAATTCTAGTTAAATCCTCAACATACAATTCCAACATTAGATGATAATGGAACTATACTTGGGAATAGTCATGCTATCAATGCTTATCTTGTCGATAATTATGCAAAAACTGATTCACTATATCCAAAAGATTTGGCCACTCGAGCACATGTTAATCAACGCCTGATATTTGATGCAGCTAACATTTTTGAACGCTTGAGATTTCAGCCAATCTTATATTTTGATGGTACCGAGATTCCTCAGGAACGTATACAATTTGTAGTTAATGCAAATGATTCTTTGGAATCATTATTTATTGATAATAACATGTATTTCATCAACTTACATTTGCAACACTTTCGTCAATCCGTGCTATCATACCTATTGATGAAGTTAAATTTCCAAAAAACAGCAATTACGAAATTGAAAATATGTAGTTTAAATTGATGAAACTAAATTAAGAATATGTGGCACGACAAATATGTGGTATAATTTTTTATATCTTCTGATTTTAATGCGGATTTTCAGAAAGTGATAACATTTTAAAAACTTTATATAAACATATTCAAGCAAGTTTGATTTTAATGGTCATCACGTTGAATTTCATCAAGTATATACATTCAATTTGTTTTAGTACTACATATTTTAAATTTACAGTTTTAATAATTTTAAATATTAGAATAAAATGTATCTAATCAAATGTTAATTAAGGATTAAATATTTTAATAAAAAAATATAATTTGGGCGGGGTATTTAAAATACTTAAAAATAATAGAATAAGTATACCATTAAATTGCTTTTTCCAAAATTTGTTTATTTTATTTACAGTTTTGTCTTATTTCTTTCGTTTTATAAATAAATTATAATTAATTAAAATATTATAAATTAATTAAAAAAATTGAACATAAAAATAAATTAGAAAAAATTACGATTAGTCACATTTATCCGATGTGATTAGTGGAAATCGCACAATTCTTAATTGATTACCATAATCACATACAACAGAATCCCCCGAAGCTAATAAAATTTTTGGACATATATGTAAATTTGAATCATCCAATTCAGCTTCACCGGCTGTTTCACCTGTTCGTACATCTAAAACTACTAAGGCTCCTGAATCGAAAAATATACAAAATTCGAAATTTAATTCTAAGTATGTATTATTTCATATTAATATTTAATATGTACCTGGTTTTGCCCTTACTAACAATGAAGATGTTAGCATTAATAAGCTCGAATATGTATGTGCTACCGAAATTGTATTCATTAGATTGAATTGAAAGCGTTCCCAAACGCATAACTTCCCATCAGATCCTAATGAAACTATATAACTAGGTGAACATACAACTGATATAATTGGACCATTATGCGCTTCGATTTTATAAATTCCTGCACCGGCTATTAAGTCCCAAATATATAATAAACCATCTTCAGATCCTGAACCTCCAGTGCCACGTTGCCAATTGTCAATAAATAAGCATGTAATGGGCCCAAAATGACCATGCAATGTATACATCAGACTAGAGTTTTCTAATTTAAAAACTTTTAATGTATGATCTTGGCTGCCTGTTAATATGATACCATCAGAAACTTCTAGACATGTTATGGGTTGCTGATGCCCTTCATGTTGATATTCTAAAAAGCATTTTAACTCCTCAGCTGTTGATGCTGTATTTGGTGATGTTGGTTGATAAAATGAACTTAGGCTACCGGTCGACCCTGCTCGGACATGCGCTACAATTTTTTTTTTATTTACACAATGTTAATTCAATAAAAGCCTGAATAGTAAATGTGGAAATACTTACTTCGTCGATAGACCGATGAAAAATTATAATCGATTGGTATACCACGATTGTAGGTCCCTAATCGTAGGATCTCTACGCGACCACTCAGACGCGCTGCGATTACCTTATCTCCTGATAATTTAACATGTGTAACACCATCATTATGATGTGTGTCATTTTTATAAACACATTTAAATTTTTGTGTTGTTCCTTCCCAAAATTCCAAACGGCCATCTGCGCACCCAATCACCAATAAATTATCTAAATAATCGAGACACCATATTGGAGTTGGATTTTTAAATTTAAAATCATAAGACATATTATTTGCTCGAACAATATCTGCCATTAATTCACCATTTGATGCATCCCATATTTTGATCCTTCCTTCAAGACAAGCACTAGCAACTAGTGAATTGTCGATTGCGACACAATCAATTGTATGATGATGACCTTTAATTTTAAGAGTAACACAAGTTAAAACTTGTTGTGTCTTTGGCATATCTTCTTCTTTTGTATTCCAACTGGCTCTCCATTCCGCATAATTTCTTGAGCATATGCAACGATATAAAACGACCATTAAATACGCCAAGAAAAATACGCTTATACAACATAATATAGCAGTTAAAAAAATTTCCATTGGACTGGTCGGATACAATGGCGTATTGCCCTGCTCATTTAATGTTGGCTCTTGATAATCTAAATCATTGAAATCGATTGGATCTAATGCTGCCGCAAATGCTTTCCATTGAAAATTTTGAGTAGTTTTTTCCATTGGATTTCGAAGTTTTATTGCAATCTCGGGTGGTATTATATGTGATAATTTAATACTGGGTAATATTGTTACGTATTTTCCATCCATTGATATATTATATTGTTTCAATATTGATGACCAATGAAAATTTGATAGTTGAAAAACTGTCTCATAGTCCGAATACTTCAATTTATTTATGTATTCTGTGAAATTTTTTAAATTTTCATTCGACATTTCCGATAAATTTTTGTCTAAGTAAAATTTAAAATCATTTTCATTATTATTGTGATTGACAGTCTCATTATTATCATTATACAAACTAATATAGCTATTATTAATTATCTTATCATTTATTTCTATATTTGGTATTGATTCGTTTGTTTTATTATTTGTTAGATTTTTACCCAAATAAAGTAAATGTTCAATTAAACCAGAATTATAGATGATATTAACTATCCATACGAGCATCCATAGCATAAAAGCACGTTGAAAGAATCGGGTACGTGCCCAAAAATTAAATAATCTTACGCGTTTTGGTATTTTTCTATTAGATTCTGATGATCCTTGCGCCCCGGCCACATTACAACCACTGGCTACTATATCTGTGGACAATTTTGTTTGATAGTAATCTAAAGTGGTTAGCCGTGGATGCGACCGTGAACGATTTATTGTTGTTGTCGTTGTGACAGTATTTGATGTTGGTGATTTTATATGATTTTTTGTACGAACAATTCCATTGGCATGGCCAATACCATGTGGGATTGATGATTTTGGTAAATGTTTTAATTCTTCAACACTAAATTGACTTTTTTTTATGTCGAGCGCCAAAATTGTTGAGAAAAAAATCATTTGTAAAAAAAAATCTGATATCAAGCCAACAATTGCAAAGACACAAAATTCTTGTATTACAGGAACAAAAGTTGATAGGCCAATTGTTAATATAGTTATTTCAGTCATTAAATTTTTTGTTATTGACCATCCTTCGCGACTTAATCCTTTTGCTAATCTAATTTTTAAATCTAACGTTTCATCAATTGAAACCACACTTTTTGTTATCACAAGAACATTTTCTAATCCTACAATTATAACTAAATATGGATATATACCTTTCGATTGCATACTTATTGTTAAACCGAAAAAAAAGCATAAACCTAATGACATAGCTAGACTACCTAAAACAGTTATAACAGATGATATTGCTAAAAATAAACGCGATTTAATTACATCTATTTTTCGCAATGAAAAATATACATAAATAAATAAACTAACAAATGCACTGAATAATGGTAAAAATTCCATTAAATTAAATTCACCCGGATAGTAAATATACATGACTGAAGCGCGTTGAATTTTATCATTTTGATTATGATTTTTTTCATCTAATTGTTGATGTAACGAATATTTGTTAATTAATTTCTTTTTTAATGATGTTAGATAATATTTATCATTTTCACGGAAGAATATTGTTACCGCATATTGAATTATTCGTGATCGCAAACGAATTGGATATCGTTTTAATCCACTATCGCGAATTTTCATTCCAAGTAACATTTCTGCTGTCGAAACTTTTGTCTTTTGTAAAGTCTGTAAATATAAATTTTTAATCTCTAAAGAATTTTAATTTACCGCACAAATAAACGTGTTACCTGATGACGAAAAATTGAATTCAAAAGATTTGTATCCTTATTAAAATGTTGCACATTTTGTTGCCAAAAATTTGCTGGTGATAGCATTAAACAGTTATATTCTGGGAATAGCTTCTCCTTGGAGCTTTTCACATTCTCTATATGTAAACATATATTGCCTAATGATATTTTATGATCATCATCATTATCGCAACATTCATGATTTCTGATTAATTCTAATAAATTAAATATTTCATATAATGGTCCACGAAACGCATCCGTTAATAAAAGTTCACTATCGTTCCATGGTGCCACCGTTGATCGTAGTATTATTTGTTGTACATAAATATATGGATCAGAACGAGCCCATGGAAATGGTGGTTCAAATGTAAAATTGCTCAGTGTGAATATATTATTTAAGTTTATTTTATCATTTTCATTAGTGTTTGTGCTAGTTTCTTTCAAATTATTATTAATATTATTATTTTCTGTGTACGGTAATATTATTTTGGTGGGTATTGTTCCAGGTAAAGGTATATTCACTAGTGGATAGCTGAAATGGACAAATATAATCAAAGATTATATATTATTGACATATTCATAATAAAACGAGTACAGCATAAAAATTGTTAAGCCTTTTAAGATGCTTCAGTTTAGCGTTTTTTATTTTATGTAAATGTCAACACAATATTTAAACGAATTATAAACCTCTTTTACTCGTAACTTACGGCAAGCAATAAAGAGACTCTTCTCAGCTCCTTGAGCTTCAAATCAGGGGCCCTACTGTGACTTTCGACTACTAGTTTCAACAGCTGTCGTTTTCCTATAGTAGGCAAAGGAAGAAAAAGGTAAACAATAGTAAATTTATAATAGTTTTCCTTTTTCTTCCTTTGCCTACTATAGGAAAACGACCGTCGTTGAAAATCGTAGTCGAAAGTCATAGTAGGGCCCCAGATATCATCCTTTTCAGAGATATCTAAATTTATATATTTAAAATTATACAATAATATTGTTGTCTAAATATACTATTGGATGTAAAATAATAAATAATAAAAAAAACTTACAATAAAATTGAAACTTACCAGCACAACAGCACTACCACAATTGCTATACTAGTAGCACATGTTGGATAGCTGGATAGAAATAATCCATGTTTATAATAAGCTTGAGCAACTCTTTCTGGCAAAGTTGTTTTTTGGTCTTTATTCTTTTTCTTATTCGAATTAATTTTACTAGTATGTTGATGTAATTGATTCGGCAATGAATTTCCTACTCCTGATGACGAAGATGCAGATGACGTGTTAAGCATTTTAAAATTTCACCTTAATGTACAAATTTACTCGAAAAAATAAAATCTCTTTTGATTTCAAAACTTTTTTACAAATTTATAATAAAATTTTGTACTTTGGTAGTAATATAAAGAATATAATATAAAATCATTATATCAATATTATTTAATAATAAATATAGTTCTTTCTATACAAAAATAAGTTTTTATTGTGATATAAAAATAAAATTCTTGTTTTTAAATCTAAAAAGATAATAAAAGAAATTTTGTATAAATATTTTGGGTTTAAGAAGTGTATTGAGAAATTATTATGTTCGAGTTAATTTAAACAATTTAAAATAAAGAAACAATATTAAAAAGATCTAAGAAGGAACCTTTACAGCTACATAATTTATGTCGCATTTTTATTATTTCATTGCATTAATATTTTTTCCATTAATTAAAAAATATTTAAAATATTTTTTTTAAATCTCTAGTATTAAACTTGCTGGATCAACTCAATGGTGTCCCTGCAATAGATAGATTGGTATTCTTCCTGTCCATACTATATTTAGTAGTCCTATGGATCATCGGTTAACCGAGAGTTGTTAGGCTACTCGTATTAAAACATAAGTTAAACAGTATGTTGCTATTTGGTTGTTATTTTCGATACAATTATTGAAATATCCTTTATTCTTATTCCCAAAGAAAGATCTCTGGTTTTACAGAGATATTTGCAATATGAGCAGAGTAGTTATTAGAAAATTAAATGTAAGATTCGACAAATCACTTATGTATGTACATACATACATAGTTATAAAGTTTAGGATTTAACTTGTATGTACAATAACTTCTACATTTATTTATTTACTTTTAACTAACAAATTAAGTTTTCTATAATCGTTCAAGGCTTCGTTTACAGAACTAATGGTTTGACAGTACCTAATGTTTTGAGACGTAATGGTCTATTATCTCCAACAGAAAATATAAACGTGGAATAATACATTGAAGCTAATTAGCTGTTAGCTACAACAAAACAACATTGTTATCATGCCGTAAACTATAATATGTTGTAATTTTTTTGTTTATCTAACATTTCAACTTCCCATGTACATAACACACCAATATACCGAGATGTTATTTAATTTGTATAAAGTTTATCATGATTTTTCTTCATTAAATTTGTAAAAAACTTTTTGTTAACCAAGAAGAAAAAACCGGAAAAATATATTTAACATTAATATGTATGTAAATATTAAAAGTATATATTAAAATTATATTTTTTTAACATTTCTGTTTATTTATAATTATCAGCATACAATTTTTACTTGGGAATTTTGTATAGATTGACATTGAAAATCAAATCAAATACAGAAGAGCCCACCTAACCTACAAATATTGATTTTAAATTAATTTATTGTACATATTTTTTTGTTGTAGGTATAAATGATGCAATTATAAAACTTGCAATTAAAACATTAAAATAAAAACACACACGATAAATGTACACATGTTACCTATTTTTCATTTAAATTATTTTATATTGATGAGTTTTAAAATGTATAAAACACATATTGATTAAATTAATAAAACCATTATTTAAAATCACATTAATCATTGCATTATATTGTAAATTATTTTATTTATGTTTTGAGTTAAAATTATCACTGTAAAGTATCACAGAGAAAAAATTTACATTACTCAAAAATTAATGCGAAATTTTACAAGTCTAAAATCACGGAAGTCGTCTTGTATTTACAAAATGTATCAGTGGTTAATATAAAATTACTGCGACAAAACGAATAAGCGTGTAGGCTGTGTGCCAAGTTCATAAATAATTAAAGGCTTTACATGCCGGACGCCCAGCCTTGTGCTCTAAAAATAATTTTCTCTGCTTGACAGACTGTGAAGTTGTTAAAAACATTTTATTTTATCACAATTTTTTTATATATATTTAAAATTATTAATTTTTAACTAATAATTTTATAAAAAAAACAGTTTATTACATGTTGTAAGCCAACACCATACATTGCAGTACGTTTTCAAAGGAGCGTGAAAGCCGAGAACACAAAAAATAACATACATATTTGAATGAGAAAATCGACGTTTGGTTTGTAGAATCAAAGTTTGGTTTGTAGTCTTTATTTACATGCTCGATTCTATGTAAAACATTTTTATATTTTTTCTTATTACATACAATCATAAAATGTATTTGAAAAAAAAGTTCGGTACATATTTCAAAATTTCCATACAAACTTATGACTGTTTACGAGATTAATCGCATCGAATTTTCTTAGAAATAATAAAACGAAAGGGAAGGTCGTTTATCGTTGTTATATTAGACAGATAAATACTAAATAGATCACCGATATATAAAATATATATAATTTAATATATAATAATAATATCTTGTATCATAACAAATAAATTTTCAAAAAACCGCAATTGTGTTTCTACTAGTATTAAACTTCACCACTTTCATTTATTTCACGTTCAGTGGAATTGGTGAAATAAAATTCCACGTTAATTTGTGACATCCGGTTGTCGACTCACCCTCTTTTTGAAGCCGACTACTGAAGAGTGTAGTTATAATTTTTTAGTTGTTAATAAATAAATCTTTCTCCATCTTCCAAAATGAGAATTTATAAAGATATTGTAACAGGTAAATATAAAAAAATTATTACTCTAATTTCATGTTGTCAACATATTTCTATCTAATTAGTTGTACTTTTTGTAAAAGATTAATGTAATATGTTGATGCCATGTAATAAGCTATGTGTTAAATGAAAAACATTTTTGCACAGGAACAGAGAATTTGAAAATAATAATCTTTGTTGGCATATTATAATACCATATAATTGTTTGTTTAATAAATTTATCTGGCGCAAAATATGCTAAATTAAACAGTTTTATTCATAAATATGTGATTGGAAATTATTCTAATCTCAAAGTAAAAGCTGACATTTGACACGGGCCATAAAATATGCAATTATTTTTTATGGTTAAATATGGATTCTAAAATTTTATTCTATTCTAACAGGTGATGAGATGTTCTCAGACTCCTACAAAATAAAACTAGTTGACGATGTACTTTATGAGGTTTATGGTCAATTAATTAGTCGGAAAATAGACGTTAAACTTGATGGGGCCAATCCATCAGCTGAAGAAGCAGAAGAAGGCGCTGATGATGCTGTTGAATCGGGAGTGGATGTCGTTGTCAATCATCGACTTTCAGAAACTGGATTTTCCGATAAAAAATCGTATACTACTTACCTCAAGGACTACATGAAAAAGTAAGTTCAATAAAATTTTTAGTGAGTCATGTCTAGACGTATCACTAAAATATGTGGGACACTGCGCAGTGATATGACAAAATGATGCAGATGTATGAATAAACCAACCATATGGTTTAGTAGTATTTTGTGATGAAAGTTTCAAATGAAGAGTACGCATTCAATTTTTTGTTTGTGGTTCATTAATAAATGGAACAACATTTCTATTGAGTGCCAAAATAACTATGGTCTTAAAACCATGATTAAGTTTTAATCATAATTTATTCATGACCTGAAGATCATTACATTTTTGAATTACATGTACATATGTACATATTATGAACGAATTATGAACGAATGTGTTTAGGAGATTGCTAAATTTTAGTATTTTAACACATATTTTTATTTCATTTTTAGAGTCGTAACCCAACTTGAGGCAAACTCACCTGCACAAGTCGACATATTCAAAACAAATATGAACAAAGTAATGAAAGAAATTTTGGGGCGCTTTAAAGATCTTCAATTCTTCACAGGAGAATCAATGGATTGCGATGGCATGATTGCCTTACTGGAGTATCGCGAAATTGAGGGTAATTCGGTTCCAGTGCTTATGTTCTTTAAACATGGACTTGAAGAGGAGAAATTTTAGAATCATTTTCATATTTTAAATAGCATTATCAAAATTTTTCAAATCACAACCAAAATAACTACAAACAATTCCAGATATTCTATATTTATTTTGAGTTGATGTTTAATTTATATATTTATTAGATAAAATATGTTGTGATTTTTTAATTGACAACAACTAATTTTTTATACTATTGATTTATTATGTTTCTTTTGTACGCTAAAATTATTGAATTTACAAGTATATAATTATATAAATTAATCAGGATGATATAGCTATAATTAATATGTAAATACTCCTCTAATGTTAAAAAATTACATCCATCTATTATATTTTTTTTTCTTGGAAGTTGGAGAACATTTATTTTATATAATTTATTTTTGTTTTTTGTTTTTTGCAACAAAATAAATTTTTAATTTCAATCAGAAAATAAATAAATACATTTATTCATTTAAAGATGTCATCTATTTGAAATCGTGTTTCATAATTTCATTATCATTTATCTCAATGCTGCAATATTCTAGTTACAAGTCAAATTTTTTTGGGGCTTAGAACTACTTATGTATGATCTGTAATTTATATACATAATTCCTAATTAATATTTGGATGAATTGATTTATGTTTGAATCAAATTTCCTCCAATCCTTTAATAGGGTCAGTTAATTACAATTTTGCCCTAAATCTCCAAATCTCAACTGAGAATTCGAGAAAGGAAATTGATTAATAATAATTTAAAATTTTACACATAGTATTCAAAATAAATTTTGCAAACTTTTAAGCTATAAAATTCTGAAACTAATTCATTGAATTATCTAAATTAACTCAAAGATCTATTTTTAAATTAAACTGGAATTTTTTCTCAAAAGTTTGATTTAAATTGTATAGTGTAATATTAAATTTCAAATATAACATTATTTTTATCCTTTAGAACTTTATTCAAATACTTCATTCATTAGTTGTAATGTCAGTATTGCCGCACTCGTTGGCATAATTATTCGAAAGACTCGTGTTCGTTTACCGGTGGTAACCAAAAATCACGGTTGGGTGTGTGTGTTTTTAATGTGTTTGTCCGGGTATTGTATCGTGGGCCCATTTGTGGCATTGGGTCCTACAGTTATCCGCCCAACTTTAATTCCTTATTTGTTTTTGTCAGTATTTAAACTTACTGTGTGTAGGTGTGTAGGTAACAAATAATTTCATAGTCGTTTATTTTACCTAATTTTCTTCAAATTTCATTTTAATTTTTGTCGAAATTTTAATCAAATTCAGTTTTATTTTAAATTAAATTTATTTTCGAGTTTTGCTGCTTCTAATATAAATTAAAATTTATTTATTCAAATTTCTAAATGTATTCAGTTCCTTCAAAAATTCGAATAGAATTTTATTGAAATTTAGGGCATTAATACAACACCTGGGTAAGTGTTTGGAAAGGTTGACTAATCGAATCGAATCTTTCGGCCAAATTTATAAATTACTATAATTTATAAATTTGGCCAAAATATTCTCGATACCAAATTTTAAAATGTAATTTTATAAAATAATAAAATTTCGATAACATTTTAATCGACCTTGCCAAACACTCGCATAATAAAACACAAAAAATGGTCTAGCGCACTGATGCAAGACAATTTTTTGTGTATTTTTCAATCTGGGTCTTTGCAATGTATTTTAAAGTCTTACATTTTTCGGGTTTAACATCCAATATTGAAATGGTGCTCTGATTTAAGACTCACTTAAGTCCCTGTGCTATTAGTAATATTTGAATACAGTTTCATTTTAATTCCAACCAGGTGTTCATGATAAAATAAATAGTAAGCGGAAGAAAGGGATTCAATATTAGTCGCAAGAACAAAAACCATTTGCACTTATAAATACTTGGTAAGTGACGGCCATACCGTACCGAGCCGGTTTGATAACACCACTACATACACAATCATATAAAATATCGGCAGTTTTGCATAGTGAAGACGGCAGGAATCATATTCAGTAAATAAAGTTAATATTAATTCAGCATATTTTCAAGTTTCGTATTACCAAAGACAAAAAACGATCACAAGAGTGGCAAAACTTCCTAAAAAAGAAGTTTACTTAAAATTAGAATTTAGTGACGATCCAAGCGATATCGTGACATAAACATAAAATTACGCTAAGGAACATCGAGTTTGAGATATTATTACCGACTAATTTAAAAATTGAACCGGAGAACACTGATTGCATCCGATAATATGAAACTGATACATAATATATTTATGAAAATTTAATAATCTGCTGACGAGCGAGACGATAATTTTTTGATTGAAGGGATTGAAGGAATCTCCAAAACAAAACTAAAATCACTGAAAGAATAAAAAAATATTTACCAGTAATGGGTAACATTTAACATGCATCATGCGGACCAGATTTATCAGTAGATTATATCGTATTATAAGTAAATTATCAATCGAAATTGCGTAATCAGAATGAAGCCGGTAAAGCTTTACCATAGGTATGGTTTTATTATAGGTATGTCAACAATGACCATAGCACGTGTATATTAACATTTTAGTTTAGTTCATCTACATGTTTGATTGAACACATTATAATTATTATTTTAATCTAAAGTTGGAATTAGACTTAATTTTAAAGAAGATTTCAAATCTAACTTTTTTATTTATAGGTACTGTACATTCTAATTATATTTTATCGAGCCATTACTTTGAAAATGAATTATGAATGCCAGCAATTCTACAAAAAATATTTTCAGTGGTTGGCGCTCGATGTCAAATCCAGCATACACAGTGTTATCGTGTTATTAAATTAATGGTGGTAGGAAACATTTCTTTCTAGGGTGTAATATCGCAATTGTATTTGTTCCGGAAGTTTTGATTCAATTAATTTCATTCAAGTACCCCCCGCCATGAATTTTATAGATTATTCTTCTTGATGGGAGAATTTTCTCTGGGGAATTCCATTCCATTAGATATCAATTTCAAATCAAAATTTGAGTTTAAGCTACAGGTAATAATTATATCCTGAAGATCATCGAATATTAAGTTATTTTCAATTTTAGCTTAATTAATCGAGGTGATGTTACGCAACACTGTAGAAGGGTTGGGAATGGGTATCTTATCAAAACTACTATTTTATCATTTTAGAAGAAATAGAAAACATTATAAACAATATAATATTTTTGGAAATAAATTATTTTTATTTACATTTATTTTACAATTTTTTGTATATTTTTATTGTATATATAAGTTTTTGTAAAAAAAAAGCAGAAACCATTAAAGGGTCCTCATGTATTAAAAAAATAAAAGATAAAATAATATTTAAGATATATAATACAACAATATGTAATACGTTCTGGAAGATGGTATATCTTACAACATTTAAAATTTGCCAGTCTATCAAAATATATCACCAACATAAGATGACCGATCTTTACAGTTGATCTTTTATTTTAAATGCTGCTCTATTATTTTTGAAATAGTTATGAAAATTTTGTTCTTGGTGAATTTGTATAATGTTAGACTGACAAATTTTATGATTTTATTTTGTCTTCCAAATCGTCTCAGAAATCCAGAATGAATACCGAAATATTTTTGTATTCATTGGATTTCTGTTAAATTATACTTTATTACTATTATTATTTTGATAATATTTACCCTTCTAGTAATTATGAAAATTAAATAATCAAACTTGGTATTTATTAAGCATAAACCTAATTGAATTTAAAATATGTAATAATTAAGTTTTGTTAAACGGTACGAGTATATTATATTGCGTGTGTGTGTGTACAAATACAAAAAAATATATAAATAAACAGGCTACTGTTGTTCAATAACATTTTCAGCGGTCTGATTATTATTATTATGATTAAGTCCCGATGAATTTGCTGAATTTTCTGGTTCTACTTCCTCGTATATTACATCAATATTATTACGTGACGGTACTTTTATACTTGGCTGAGAATTTTTTCTTTGCTGATTTTTATTATTTTTACGTGGTGTTGTTTGTGATGGATTTGGCTGTTCGTTTAATAATTGAAACTCACGCAAGCGCTCCGTTAAATTGCGTAAATCATTTTCTTGTTGGTCGCAACGATTTTTTAACTCTTCAATTTCACGTAAATCTTCTCCGCGTGGATCACGACGTTCGTAACGCATTCGCATTTCCTCAAATCTAGCGAAATATATATGTAAATAATTAAAATTGTAAAATTATTTATTTGTATAAATTTAAATAAAATTAATTATTAATTTCGACTTACAAATTGGTCAGGCAGCGACATTTACGATGTAGTGTTTCAATTTCTTTATTATTTTGATGATCACGTTGTTCTAATATTGATCGTTCCATTTTGTGAGCAGATTTTAGTTCATCAACTATTCGTTGCTGTGAAAGTTCTTGTTCTCTAAAGAAATTATCAAAAAATCAAGTTTTTTTTTTTTAGATTTTTTGGACGTTGAAAATTTTTATTACAAAAGATACAGTTAATTAAAAAAATGTAAGTATTGAATGCAAATTTAAAGTTTATGTGAACTATAAAATAAAACAAATACAAAATTAAAAAGATTTAAGAGAGAAAAATATTAGTTTGATTGAAAATGACTGTTAGAGATGTAATAGTTTCTGGAGAACAGTCAACCAAATTAAAAATATAATTTTAAAACAAATTGGTTTAGAACTAGAAATTTGACTTATCTAAACACTGTTAATTATCAGTAGTTTTACTTCTATTATTATTACCACTACTACTACTACCACCACTACAACTACTATAATTACTATCGTTACAATTGCCTGGATATACATTTATAACAATTAAAATCAACATAAAACACATAAATGAGATTAGATATGATTTTATTAGATAAAATATTAATAATGATGAGGATAATGATAAGCACGCCCTTTTGATTATATCACTATAATAATGTGTTGTGGTGTGATGTGACTTTCTACTATTATCATCCATCTTTATATCTCTACGTGAGTTTGGAGTTTTGATTATTATTTTTTTTTTTAAATAGAAACCATATTTGTTTTGTGTTTGAAAAGAAAATGAAAATTGAATGATCATAACAAAAAACAAACAAAAAAATGATTGATTAAATGAAAATTTATCCAACACGCCATTTTCTCCCCAAATTGTTCGACAACATTAAATTTTTATGTTGGATAAATTTTATTTTATAAAAAATTAAAAATGTTATTCCTTACTTAAACTTATTTTCAAAATCAGATAATTTGTGCTTATATTTTTGGTCAAGCGCCTGCAGTGCTTCATCTTTTTCCTTTTGCAATTGCTGTTGTTGATTTTCTGAAAATGAAGGTATGCCTAAAAAGGACTAAACTCTTGTTTTTATCTATATATAATACTTACGCATGCTTTTTTTATGTTTTTCGGTTAGCTCAGTCGTTGTATTGGTGAGTTCGACCGCAAATTCATCTTTAACATGTTGTAACCGTTCTATAAATTGTTCTTCTAGATTATGTTTTTCATTTTCATGTTGTTCCCGCAATTCTTGCAACAATTCCTCGTGTTTTTCTATTTCACGATCGAGTACTGTTTGATGTTCATGTTCAGCGCGCTCCAAGAACATTCGGGCTTGGACTAACTGAGTATCAGCTTGGGATTGCGAACTTTCCAATTCATCATGCTTGTTCTGCAATGCTTTTGTTAGCGATGCAATTTCATTTTTTCGTTGCGCATCGATTTCATCATATTTGGATTTCATTGCTTCTAGCTGTTTAAGGCCTTCTGCGCGAGCTTGTTCGACTGCCTCTTGTCGTTCCTCGCCATGTACTTGATTAAGTTCATTAGTCAATCGGGCCATTTCCTCAAGTAATTTTTGTTCCCATTGGCAAGCAATTGCCATCGTTTCCGTTTCAATTTTTTGCGTAGTGTATCGTTGATTGTCATAAATTTCCATTTCGCAGTGCCATTTCATTTGTTTCATATTTTCAATTTCACTTTCAGCTCGCTCGGTAGCTGCTTGCAATTCTGTTTTTAAATCTTCAATTTGCTTGGTCATCGATTGCATAGATTCGCGTTGCCCATTCGTTAGGCCTCTTAATTGATTAACTTCTGCTTCGTACGATTTTAAATGCTCAATTTGATTATATTTATCATGAGCATCTAATTCTATTTCTTTAGCTCGATTTAATGTTTCTAACTTTTCTCTTTCAGCTAATTCTACTTTATCTTTGCATATTTTCTGCATGTTTCGCAATTGCCATTCACAATCCTCCATTAAATGCTCTTCTCTTTCCGAATTAACACTTCGAAGTTGTTCAAATTCTTTTTTCCATTTAATTTCGGATTCAGATCTTTCATGTATTGCCGAATCAATCGCTTGATCCAGTAGTTTTTGTTCTTGTTCATGCTGTTCGGTTAAGTCGCTGATATCTTTTCGGGACTTTTCTAAATCAGATTTAGCTTCCGCCAGTTGTATTTGTAATAAGCTGCAAAATTTCTTAATTTCATTCAAGCGCTCTTGTGTTTCTTCATATTTAGTTTGCAGTTCGTCTAAATAAATAAAAATTATAAAATTAAATTTGCCAATTTCCGAAATATGCGTTACAAATATTTACCATATTTGATACTCCATTCTTCTTCTAGTTCAGCACATCGGCTACGGGACGCCGTTAAATCTTCTTCGTGTTGTTTTAATCGTTTTCGAACACATTCACCTTCTGTGTATGCCGAAATTAGTTCAGCTTGTAGTCCTGAAATAACACATATTGTATTATTAAATATTAAAATATTGTTGAATTGCAATCATTATACTTCTACTTCTTGCATTCCCCATATCGTTTCACGACCGTAATACTTGATTTTAGTAATTATTTTTTAGTTTAAATTCAATGACATCATTAACAAATAAAAAATTTTATGTGAAATTTTGTTTAAGAGACCAAAACTATTTTACGATTGCTTGGAACTTAAAATTACCTTCATGGAATGAACTACTGGTTGGCTACTTTGATACCCATAAATTTTTATTTTAGGTACATGGCTAATTTGCCATGTAGTATAGTGTTTTCAAATTATATTCTGAAATATGTTTAGGGTTCTGTACATAGTCTGTAGTCCAATTTATGACTTATTTAATCAGTCGACCTATTTGGCTTATTCAATATGGATGAGTGAAATAAGTCATTTGCTGGTCTAATTCAAACCGAGACTTACATTAATTATAACCTCTCATTTGATTAATTGACAGTTCATAGCTTTAAATGTTCATTGTTTAGTTTAGTTTTTGTGTTTTGGGAGTTTTAAAATAATTATGAAAATGGAAAGTAATCAATTTTGTTCAAATCCCGATAAAATATATTTCAAAAAAGTCTACAGTTGGCGAGCACACTTATTGTTGACTTTTAATTAAGTCAGTCTACACAAAGCAAGTCGTGAATTAGATCATCAAACCGGAACCCTTAAGGTGTCTCTCCGTTGTCCGTCTGTCCAGTTTGTCACAAGCTTATAACTTCTGCATGTATGTACTATAACAGTTTTATATCTGAAAGTTTAAGGTCCAAAATTTATATTCTATATCTACGTATATTCGACGTTTCGTTTTAATGTTAAGTACATATTTTGATAACTTAAAATATTTCTCCTTAATTAATCAAATAAACTGTTATTGAAATAAATTATTATAAAATGATTACCCTATTTACCGGACTATAAGACGCACCTTTTTACTTTTAAAATTAGATCGAAAATTAACGAACGAAGTTCGTTTTATAGTTCGATCGAGGAATCTCGCTTAAATAAATGGGGGAGTCCGATAAAATGGGTTCCCATAAATTACGGTATCTATAAAAAAGATCCCTAATATTAGTTTAATAAAGTATTTTTATAGTTTCAATTTATTCTTTAATTGTTATAAAACCAGAAAATGAGTTTAAAATAGAGATATGCGGGTAGTAAGTATTCGGTATTTAGTACTGGTTACTTTAACTACCCAAAAGTAATGATTACTCAGAAAATAATGTATTCCTTACTTTAAATTTATACTTTGTAGAAATTACAATACATACACAAAAAATATTTGTTGGTTGGTCCTTGTTTCTCTTTTCTATATAAAATGGTCAATAAAGAATGATAGCATTTATAATTATGTACTCGTAATTAATAGAAAAATCAAAAAGACAGTAAAGGATTGCGAGGCATCCAACAATAGTTTGAGAGCAACCGGCAAAAAAATCGTGTGCTGTAGAAACAAATGCTTCTCCTATAACTATCATAATAGAAATATATTTTAACAATGCACATCTGCTGCACCAAGCTCGACCAACCAATACAGCAGAATCTAATAATAATTCTAATATAGCGGTTGTTGTAAAAGTATCACAAACATCCACGAAAATCTATAAAGCAGACTGGCCTTAATCAACTTATTATGCGGCCCCTATCAATATGGTCGTCATAAACGTCTAAATGGTGCTACAAATGATAATTAAAAACATGCAGCCTTTTTTCATAGTAGAAGATAGCGGGTTTCGAGAACTCTTGGCTGTACTTGATCCCGCTTATAATTTACCCAGTCGAACCACGCTAAACAGATAGCTCCTATATCTGCACTAAATGATAGTTCAATTTAAAAGATTCAAAACATTTTAAATATTGCTCAACATATCATAAATACGACCAATATGTGAACCAGTTGTACGATCGAATCGTAAATACCACTGCTCATTTCATTGGGTTCAAAAATCCGATTTGCTGGGCTGTTTTACATTTTCGGAAAGGCAGCCGAAAGTATTAAAACTAAAATAGACAACGTGCTGTAACAATGGAATGTACAACACAAAGTACATACAATTGTAATAGACAATGGTGCAAATATTGTTGCAGCATGCAAACTGAGTAATATGCACCATTCACCATTTTTTGCACGCATACATTAAAATTTCGCGCATTAAATGGATCAAACCCATTAATTTAAAAGCAAACGCCATCGTAGAATATTTTAACAGAAGCCTAATTGCGGCTACCAAATTAAAAAAAATCAAATTGCGGCCACAAATGAACACTCCGATCCTTAAATTAGAAAATGTCATTGAATCCATGTGGACATTCTACATGTTCCAACGAATGCGGCACCTAAAAGAATGCATAAATGCTTCATTGGGCGTCATTGATAGCAAAATTGATAGACTTCAGCAGAATGGATTGTTTTAAGGGAACTGTTGAGTTAAGTGCTGACCAATATGTAATTGTGCCAAAATTGATTGCATTATTAGATAGCTTAACGAAAGCTGATTTAAAAATTAATTCTATACAATTCGGAGTGCTTATGGTATAAATTAAGTGAAAAAACGTTTCAAAAGAATTGAGTATAATTTAATTGTTAGTAAGGCCACGTCCGACCATCCTAGGAACCTAGTTATAAAAAACGTGCGTTTTCCAATAAAGTAGGTTATAATAAAGCCAAAGACGCAATAACCGCAAACCGAACCGATTTAATTCGTATGCAAGATCAGGAAAGAAGTGAGACGAGTTCACAAATTATTAATCCGGTGATAGGCAATACCGAAACCAAAGATTGAATTTCGACAGCCGAAATCAAACGGTTTTGGCCACGCCCCAATCTTCAGCTATAATCGAGAGAGCTAATTTACCTAAGACTAGCCAAATTAACAAAAAATTTGCACCCTGCTGTAGTTGCTACTTCAGTCCTGTCGGATAGGATATTTTCAAAAAGTGGACAGATTTTAAATGAAACAAGAAGTCGATTGAAGACTGAATATATATTGAAAAAATTATTTTTTAAATGCTAATCAAAATTTTGTGCTACAATTTTAAAATTTGCTCACATATTAAAACGCAACATACGTGCAATAGGTTTTTAGACTGAAATGTTCTTAATGTGCCTTTATATATTTAATTTTATTTATCATTTGAAATATTTTATTTTATTTATTTGAAACGAAATATACATTAAATGAAATATACCGAAACTGCACATCTCTAGTTTAAAATCTTATAATGTGAATTATAAATTAGAAGTGAAAGAATATGAAATAGAACATCGAAACCGAGCACTAGAAAAATATTTTGGTCCACCACCAACAGAAAAAATGATTCGGGAATGGAAAAAGCAAGACGAGCAATTGAAGCTGCTCAAGTAAACATAAGAAAACACTCGTTCGCACTTACCAAAGTGACCGAAACTGGAATTGCAATTAAAAATTTGGACCACATATCACTGAACCAATTGAATATCGGTTTCCACGAAAATGATAATTTTTGCAGCGAAACAATTTGCGTCTGCCAATGGCATTGGTGATTTCCGTGGCTATCCATGCATACGAAAACCAGTCTAGTCCAATAAATGCCGATTGACTATATGAAGCTAAAATTATAGAATTTCATAGATTCATTATATCAGCTAGACGGAATTTTAACTTTGATTTTAGCCAAATTGCTAATATGGATGGAACATTTGATGTTCCTTCAAATCGTATTGTAAATTCAAAAGGTACCAGATTAGTAACAATAAAAACAACAGGTTACGAAAAAACACACTACACTGTAGTTTTAGCTACATGTTGTGCGGATGGTAGAAAGCTACCACCTATCTTTAAAAGAAAAACATTACCGAAAGATGAAATCCCCAGTGGAATTTTAATCCACGCCCAATAAAAATGTTGGATGGATGAAATGGGGATAAAATTATGGCTACAAAAGATGTGGGCGTTATGTCCAAGTGCGTTGTCAAAAAAGCGCGCGTTGTTAGTTTGGGATCAATTTATAGTTCATACAACAGATTCAACGAAAATCCTTTTAAGAAAAATGAACATAGAAATAGTAGTCATTCCTGGAAGCCTTACAAGCCAATTACAACCCCTATGGATGTGTCAATTAATAAGCCATTTAAAGATTTGGTGATTGAGGGGTGAAACAAATGGATTACAAAATCAAATCACAATATGACTGAATGCATTAAGTAACGCGGTTGACGGTACAGAAGATGATTTTGTCTTCGTAGAATCAGATGATTACGACAGCAGTTCAGAACATATTTTGATAAGCGAAGAATAAGATAAATTTTTATAAATGTATTATAATAATAAAATATAGTATGGATGGAAGGTTATCCGATACAATCGAGAGGCTAATCGCCAATCGATTGTGTTTAGGGTTGACCAGAAGTTCTTCGAACACATTACAGGGTCCGCATTTTCGCTACAATACGTCCTTGAGAGGACCATCGTTGCCTTGATTCTGAAGATATTCTCACCTTTGATCATAGGTGCATCTCTTTTAATATTAACTTTAAAAAACCACCGGTTAAACCACCGGTTAAACCACCGGGGATATGTCGTCTACTCCCCCTTCTTGCTAAGGAGTCCATTCTATGATTCTCCGATTTGCAGTCTTACATTCTTGGTGTGGCATGCTCTGCTGCGTTTCGACTGAGGTGCATTGGGCCATGGAATGCCTGCGGGACTTGTACGGGGCATAGACAGATTCTTAATAAGTTTAAATCACATGTTGAAATGGTGAATGACAGGCTATTGTCAGAATTTAACTTCACCAATTCATTCGCCGTCGTTTTCACCTCGACAGAACTGTGGCTCTCTGAGGATTTCTATAGACAGTTGTTCGAGTCGATAGTTTTTTTTTGCGGATGGCTCTCGTTCAGAAGTCAGTGCAGGGTTTGGTTTCTTTTGTCCAAAGTATGGGCTCAGATTCTCGGGTAGTCTGAGTAAATACTGCACGTTTTTTCAAGCTGGATTAATTGCACGTACCCATAGTGCAACTAAGGCGTTTAAGTTTAGTGATTTGGGCAAGGATATTATTATCTAGTAAAGCCGTGCTCAGGACTCTTAAAAACTCTTTAACTACATCTACACTGGTCAAAGAGTGCAAACACTTCATGAATCACCTTTCCTCTCATTCGAGAGTAAGGGTCTTGTGGGTGCCTGCTCATTGTGGCGTTGTGTGAAATAAGGTTGCTGACTTTTTAGCGAAAGCTGAATCGCGCAGTAAATTATGTGGTCCCGAGCCAGCAATTTCTCTATCCTTCAACGGTGGTAAGGATGCTATTGAGAACTTCGCTTTAATTGAACTGGCACAGAAGTGGCGATCTACTCCTAGCTGTCGAGAGGAAAAACGGTTCCTAATTCATCATCATATTTCATCAACCCAACGTCAGAGTCACTAAATATGTGTTATCCTTAAAAAAGAGCCAACTCAGAATTATGGTTGCACGTATTATACGGCCACGGACGTATTAAGTTTCATCTCCAACGCATCGGACTGGCTCAGGACGATCTTTGTGATGACTGTCTGGAGGAAGTGGATGAATCTATATACTACCTTTGCAGCTGTCTGACCTTTGTCGAAGCCACATCCCAAGTGTTCTCGTACGGTTCTTTGAACGTAGATCAGTTATTATGCATCTCTTGATTCAAACTTGTACATACAGTATCGTTCGAATTAATGTGAACATAGAAAATTAATGAAAGAAATAATTTATTATAAATTTTTTTTATTGAAATTAATATTAATAATTTGTGTGTCCACCTTTAGCCTTAATGACATCTTGCACACGGTTAGACATCGAATTAATTAAATTTTGGCAATTTTTCGTTATTTGTCGATCCCGGAACCAAAACTCGATAACAGCTATGTTATTCGATTAAATTCGATTAAATTCGATTCGATTAAATCGAATCGAATTTAATCGAATCATTACGAGTTACATCCAACAGGAGAATATTAAATGCCTCGACTGGCCTGGTAATTCACCGGACCTTAATCCTATTGAAAATTGATGGGCCATTTGTAAGGTTAGAGTTCAAAAACAAGACTGTACAACAGTAAAAATAATGATGGAAGCTATTATCGAGGTTTGGTTCCGGGATCCACAAATAACGGAAAATGGCCAAAATTTAAATAATTCGATGCCTAACCGTGTGCAAGATGTCATTAAGGCCAAAGGTGGACGCACAAATTATTAATATTAATTTCAATAAAAAAAATTAAATAATAAATAATTTCTTTCATTAATTTTCTATGTTCACATTAATTCGAACGATACTGTAGTTTACTAAGGCTGCAGTGCGCTTATACGCGTTAGGATAGATCCTCAAGGTTTGCACCATGGACCCATTGTTTGCACCATGGACCCAATAAGTGCGGAACCTCTGTAGGTTCAAACCATTTAAATAAAAATAAAAATAATACATTTTTGTTTTGTTAAAATTGTGTCTTGAGCGTCTTATCGTCCAAAATGTATTTTTTTCTAAAAATTAATAGGTAAGTTTTGGCGTGCGTATTATGGCCCGATGCGTCTTATCGTCCGCCAAATACTGTATTTATTAAATAAAATTGGTTAGTAAAGAGTGTCCCAAAATTAACTCAAGATTTGAATTTGCCGCCATTTGTACAGTAAACAGTAAGTAAGTGTTGGCAACCCCAAAAAAAATAAATGATTTGGCAGCTGAGAAGTTAGGGTTAGTAAAAATGTGGCGTTACACGATAGAACAACGTATTTTCATTATTGAAGAATATCTTAAAAATAATGAAAGTTTGGCAGCCGCAGTTCGAAAGTTTCATACAAAATATGGTCGGATCGAAATAGTGTTTTAACTTCGTCAACTGTTAAGAGATTAATTGAAAAATTCAAGGAGACTGGATCAGTTGGAGACGCTAAATACACTGGTTGTCCAAAAAAAGTCATTGAAATGTCAATATCGAAGCAGTGCGTGAGAGTGTTGATGAAAATCCAGGAAAATCCTTCAATTCGGCATCGTGGACAAGAATTGCAAATTTCAAGAAGCTCTCTGTAGCGTATACTCACTAAAGATCTGTGTCTTCATGCTAACAAAATTCAATCAACACAACAACTGAAGCCTGAATTCAATTACTGCATGAGAAATTTCCTAGTCGTGTATACTCTTTCGTTTTGGTGATCAGAATTGGGCTCCTCGATCTTGTGATTTAAAACTATTTGATTGCTTTTATGGGGTTATTTGAAGTCAAAAGTCTATGTCAATAAGCCCACTACCACCCGTGCATTACAGGAGGAAATTAAACGCTGCATCAACGAAATTCAGCCACATTTATGCAAAAACGTCATGGAGACACTAATTAATTTTGGGACACCCTTTATATATATTTAACCATAATTATGTTCGCTATGTATGGAACGCTCAGAGCATGAAATTCATGCTTGACCAGACAAAATGTGTAATATAATCCTATGTTTAATTTGTGTACCATTTTAACCGAAAACGAACGATCATTCCAACCAATTTTAAATAATTTGCATAAATTCTCATTTCATCACTCGCGATTCTGTAATTCTATCATTTGGGTTAAGTTTAATTATCGTGTTATAATATATGCATACAATAATTTAAAAAAATACATTTGGCACATGTCCAGAAAATTTAGAAAATTTTATTTATTAGTATTAGCTTATCTATTTGATCACTTTTGCAACTCAAATAACAATAAAAATGAATTTAATTAAATCAGTTTTGGTTGTCCAGCAAAAATATTAGTGTTTATAGCTTGTACATATTTTTATTGTACGCTTACGTCAATAAAACAATATTAATTGGTTGTTATTAATAAATATGAGAATAGAACGGACGCGGACATTTTCCGCCAGCATTTATAATTTTGTGCCAATAAACAACTATTTTAATGAGGTTCCAAATTATTTATAACTCTTAATTTGATGTACATTGCGATTTTAACTAAAATATGTCATATATATAGGTACTCACTTTCGACATTCCATGTTTTGATTGAATGCTCCTTTTCCAAAATGTCAATTTTTATTTCCAAATCTTCAAGTTTAAGTTGTGCTGCAGTTTTCTCATTTTCAACCTTTTCCAATTTTTCATTAAAACGTGATTCTTGATTTACTAAGTCTCGCCTGTAAGATTAAATAAAAATACATTCATTTTTTTTTTTTTTTAATTAATGAGATGATTCAAAATTTTTGAAAAAAATGTCTCATTCTATATTAGACAAAGTAGAAAAGACAAAACGAAAATCTTTATATTTTCTTTTTTATTTTACATAAAACACACAGGCACACGATTGCCATGAACAGATGCGAATAAAATTTGTTGAATTTTCGTATTTCGTTATTCGCGCATACACGAAATGGTAAGCTGCTTTCTATTCAGAATATTTTTAATTTTTTCTAATTTTATTTTAAGACAGAGCTAATTTCTATTCAGTAATATATTATCGACCTTCAACAATAAAAACGAAATTTATATGAAAATAGTCTCGTTCTATTTGAAACTATTGTTATAGGAATTTTATAGAGTACGGATGGTGTTTTTCTCAATTTTTATAGTTTCAAGATCTAAACCAATGAAAATGTAATAAAGATAATTCGTTAAGCAGGTGTAATACATACTATACACATAACATTGAACTATTTCCAATTATTATATTTCATAATCTTTAATGTGTACATCGCGAGATATTCAGGTTGGTTTCAGTTTACATTCTAATTCTGAATTTAAAGTACTTCAATCCAGAGTTTTATCAAAACTTCAAATTTTTTCATCTAGTACTCGATTTTTTTGTTTTTAAATTCAGTTACTAACATGGCGTTAACCAAAGAGCAAACGATTGTTATTTTTAAATTTTTCGCATAAAAATACAGTTTTTCTGCGATACAAAAATGTGTTCAGACTAATTCTAAGTGGTTTGAAAAGCTTTCACATGAATTTGAAACGTTGCACATACTTCTCAAAATCATAAAAAAGTCAGCGGTTTTGAAGGCTTACATAATAGTATATCCATTATTGAAATGTGTAAATATAGTAATAATAAACAGTGTTTAAAGGACATTAGTGACCCCTTACTGTGTCAACAATCTGGCTTTAACGGCTTCGATCCTGGGCTTGGTTCCATACTGTCTTAAGTTGTCCCAGTATGACAACTTTAATATAGCACTTAAATATCCTCACCCACACTGTTATCGTGAGTGATCAGAGAGCCCAAATATTTGAACCTCCTCACTCCCTCAAACGTGTAGTGGCCGATACTAAAATCTGGTGTGCTATTGTCCCTCTAACCAGACATCATATATTTCGTTTTGGACTCTATAAGCGGATCAAGTATTTCCTCTACTCCGTTGCTATGCAGCCATAATCTCAGCCAGGGTCTCAGCGATAGCTCTCACACGAAATGTGATAAATGATAATAATATATAACAATAGATGAAGGTCAATTTCAATGGTCCCATCTAAAATCATACTGATGGCAAACGAAAAGGTCAGTGCTTAAGATTTGCGTTTTCTCTGTTCAAAGGAATTGGTGGTAATATACTTGAAACGATGAATCAACGTTTCGACCATGATTGGAAATTAATGAAACATTTCAGAATACAGACGTGTAATGAAATTCGATTTGTTATGGATCAGATCCATTTCAAATTCCAAGAGTAAACTCATTGAATAACAAATTAGTTTTATTGGTTCGAATAGTGCTTTCAAAAAGATTTCTGAGCAAGACATGCCGCTAATGGCGTATATTTTGAATTTCAATGTTTACAGAGAATTAATTTACAACTTATTCATTTGTGTGACAAATTTTGACAAGTTTCTTGTACAATTTAACGTGGATATGAAATTTTAGACCCTTCTATAAGAATTTAACTTTGAATAATGTGATGCTTGATTATTTCAAATTGAGCTTTAATTTTGAAATTAACTAAGGGCATTCCCAACTAAAATTTTAGTTAGATTTTGGGGAAAAATTTGATTAAATTATTGATGTTCATAAATTTGTTATATAGGGTGAGGCAAGGGTGAGGTTAGGCTGAGGCAATAAGAGTTTCACCATGTGAATAGTAAATAAAAAAATATTGCGTTGTTATGATTTTGAATGACCATACTCAATGCTATTCAGGAATCAAAGAATCCCAAACAAAAGCGTCATCTAATTTAAAATCAATACATATAGGCTGCAAACAAAAGACAGTTCCAAAGTAGAGGTTAATCCAACGGAACATCAAGTTTCGTCGATCAATAGTGTTGTTGAAAATCTAACATCGTATGCAAACACTGATGTTGTAGATCAAACTTCGTCGACTACTTTGGTTTAGCCAATCCCAATTCAATCTCCAGATTTGCCCACTGAAATTCATGTACCTCCCCGCTCGAAAAATGAAAATGATGATGATTCCAATTGCGTGTGTCTGTGGAAGTAATTCAAAATTACCTGTCATCAAGATGATACCCAAACCAATTAAAGGCATACCTAGTGATTCACATAATACAATTTACTATCAAAATGTCAAAGTAAAGCATATCAATTCCTGAATTGCGTTCGGAAAACCTTGTTCTTTTTCGATATTTTTGTGGAAACAAATTTTAATAATAATATCCAGGGCACTGAATTTTTCCCGAGCGATTATGTCGTCTATAAATGTAACCGTTCTTCATCAACGAGCAAAAATTAACTGATGGGGGAGTATTAATTTCCGTAAGCGCTTCAATTACCAGTGAAATATAATTCAACTGTCCTATTGTCAAGTCGAACATGACTGTGTAAAAATTACAATCAGTAAGGAAAAATTATACATTTATACTGTATACATACCATACCACCTTCTTCACCAAGTGAAACATACACAAACTGCATTGAAACGATCCAAGAAATTTACAATCTTACCAAGCCGAGTACTTACTTTGCAGAATATTGACAATTTCTATGATATGTTATTCAATGGAATTTTTACCTCTTACTAAAACTATATCAATCATTCATCAGCTATGGTACGATGATAAATTAATTTATTTCAAAAATAAAAAGGACCATGCGTATAAAACAATGAGACGTACCTATAAGATAAACTAAAGTTTATCGCAATTAAGGAACAAATTTATTCTTATTATGATGATTGCTTCAAGAAATACATAATCAATGGCATTGAATGCATTTGAATGGGTCATGTGCATCAGAACCCAAAGAATTAGCAAACCATTATTGCAAACACCTTGTAACAATCAACCTACCAGCTATGGTAATTATGCAATACATATCCAAACCATTTCTGCAGAAGAGATATTAGATGTAATTAAATCGCTTGGAGATGGCTGTGGACCTGATACTATCCTTTCGTCCATCATTAAATTATTGGCCGATGTAGTTTGCAACCCATTAAAACTCATCTTTAATAAATCATTGCAAACTGGAATTTTCTCTAATAAATGGAACATTTCGAAACTTACACCAATTTTCAAATCTGGTAAAAGAAATGAAATATCCTGCTATCGGGGCTTCAATTTTACTTAAACTATTTGAAATATTAGCATGCAACTTCTTCAAGAAAATAATTCTAAGCAATCTATCTTTTCATTAACATGGACTTACGCCTGGCAGATCCACAACTACCAACCTAATTGAGCTCAGTAGCATCACCACAAAAATTTTAGAAAACCATCAGCAAATTGACACCATATTCACTAATTTCAGTAAAGCTTTTGACTTCATTCCACATCGACGCAGATATTGATGAAACTTTCAGTAATAGCTGCACAACTCGTTATGGATCAGCACGCAGGACGTGACCGAGCCAGCGTAATCGCTGAGATCTTATTTCATATCGGGGATCCTCATCAGATCTCTGATCTCGATATTGTACAGACCTCGGTATGAACCATCTACTCCGCGTGTTGGGCCGTAAATCACGCGCATGATTCTTCTCTGAAATATAAGGAGCCATCTCTCGTACTCATTCGTCAGCGTGCAACTTTCACATCCAAACATAACAGCGGGCCTGATCAACGATTTGTAGAGCTTCAGGTTCACGGCAGTAGATAGGTGGCGTTAGAGGATACAAAGTTTGACTGACAGTTGCCAGCCACAATCCTAAAACTATTACCGTGAGTGATAAGAGAGTCCAAATATTTGAACCTCCTCTTTCCCCCAAACGTGTAGTGTAGTGGCCACTACTAAAATTTGTTGTGCCATTGTCCCTATAACCAGAGATCATGTATTTGGGTTTGGACTCATTAATGTGGAGTCCAACTAAAGTTGAAAGTTGCTATTCAGTCTAATCACGCATATGTCATCTGCTTATGCAAGCACCTGATTGGACTGGCGATATAAGATGTTGCGCTGAGGTGTGTGAGTTTTACGAAAGATGTACTTCCACATGAGACTAAAGAGTATTGGAGGCAGAGCATCTCCCTGCCGAACACCCGAGTTAACTGCAAAAATTGTCGATAGCCTGTTCTCTACACAGTCATACCAATTTTGTTGGTATTCTTATGAATTCCAGCGCAGACCACAAACTCTCTCGGTTGATCCAGGAATACCTGATTTGCGATAATATTTAGATAGAATGATCCGCAGCGAAAAGACCTGACCAATGACTATAATCGATGACAAAATGCTCCTTGATAGTCGCCAACCAAGCTCTCCGATAGGTCAGGCATTACTTCGGTTTGTCATACTAATCGAATAAGGTCGAAAAGACAATTCCACAAAGTATCCCCTCCGAATATCAAGAGCTTCGTATTACTGCAGTCCACTCCAGGTGAGCGGTTTCGTTTCAATCTCTGCATGTCCTTAGTAAATTCCTAGATCCTCAATGCAAGTCTCAGCAGTCTGTATAACAGGTGGCTCAACAACAGTCTGTGACGCATGATGAACGCCAAGCAGGTCGGTAAAGTGTCCATTACATGCGTCAAGTACTGCGTCGATGTTGACACAGAAGTTTCCATCCCGGTCCCGAATTACGGTTGACGTAGGCCTGAAAGTATGGTGCAATCCAGTAATTCCTTTAAAGAAATTACGCGATCTGCGCTCATAACCTCGGCCTTCCACCATTCCCGCTTCTTCCGTCTACAAATCCACTTAGCTGCCTTCCTAGCAAGAGCAGCGTTGATCAGCCCAGGTCTGACTTTCACTATACCTAAAGTTTGTTGACCAGCACTGATAACCGAAGTTTTCAGTACTTCCCAGACAGAGTTCACGCAGTCAGACTGGTAATTAGCTTCCTCAATGTTGTCGCTGACAAGGTCCTGCTATCGTTTCTTTTGATCTTCATTTATCAGACCTTCTCAGTGGAAATGTCCCATGCGTTTCGCTGTATTCCATCGCTCCTTTGCAGTGACCAAATGATGATCGCTGCCTACGTATTTGGTTGCTGACCGATAAGTTCTCACATCCTGCACAACCCGAGCCCGGCCTTTAGAAAGTAACACATGGTCAATTTGGCTGCGGGCAATTCCGTGAGGATGTGTTCATCTCTTTAGATGTATCTGTTTGTGCGGGAAGTACGTGCTTGCTACTCTAAGATCGTA
The DNA here is from genome assembly GCA_951394425.1 of Tipula unca. NCBI lineage: Eukaryota > Metazoa > Arthropoda > Insecta > Diptera > Tipulidae > Tipula > Tipula unca. Next base: position 224,407,629 of record OX596380.1, read on the forward strand.
AGCAATTGCAAAGTACATCATTCTCTCACCATTATCGATCGCAGTTTCGTGTCGGGAGTACGGACCTATGTTCTCACACAAGTCGGCCTGACTTCTGCCAGCTCTAGCATTAAAGTTCCCAATTACCATTCTAACATCGTGTTCGAGTATATATCCCATCAGATCGTCCAAGTCATTGTAAAATGAGTCTTTGTTTTCAGGCTATGGCTGACTTCTATGGTCGCATGTACAAAAATTATCAACAGGTTGGCTAACTTCATGCGCAAGCGAAGCTTACACAATCGGTTATTGACCGCTTGGAAATCCAAAACAGCCTTCTTTACCTGCGGGCCAAGAAGAAATCCAGGTGCAAGATTTCCGAGGTCATCTCCACTGTAGAGCAACGTATATCCCTGGGACACATGGTCTCCACTTTTAGGCCAGCGAGTTTCTTGAAGAAAAACGAGTTCGAGCCAATACTTCTTCGCATGCACATGATTAGGCCCTCTAATGCTCCTGGCTTTCTAAGTGACTGCATGTTCCACGTACCGATCCTAAATCTCGTGTCCGGGTATACTTCCAGCGGGAGTCCGGTGTTTATTTGGCGCTATCTTTGTTGTATTTTGATTTCGTCGAAAACTAACGAACATTGCTTGTCGGTAACTGATAATTTGTGAATTGTTTCTTTCAATTTGTTGAAAATAAATGGATTATTGTTGCCAGGAGGGATATTTTTTATTGGTTGCCATCTTATAACTGACGATTTCGAAGGCAATCCAACATTTAATCGATCCCTCATAAAATTATACGCTTTTGGCGACCGGTAATACATATTTTGTGCAATGGTTTTAAATTCATCGGTCCATCTTTATCGTTTCTTTCTATCTAATAAAATCATTTTGCAGAATATTTTAGATTGCTCACTTTTGTTTTGTTCATCAATCACAACAGTTAAATAGAGTTTGGTTTTAAACTTTAAATTATTCACTTTTTTTTATTCAATTTGCGATTTTTGTGAATTTTTCATCTGTTTTCCTAAATTAACTTTTTCAATTTTCAAATTTGTTTATAAATTTGAAAATGTAACTTTCGGTTTAATTTTCTGTAAACCTCAATATTTTTTAGTATATATGCACGAAAATGAACTGGATGACACTGATTTTTTGTCGAAATAAGGATCCGGATTTGTTCTAAATTTAAATTAGCAGTAACGGCAACGCCACAACACGTTGTATAAGTTTTTAAATTCGAAAGATTATTATAAAATTTAGGAGTAAATTATGTTTCATTAAACATTATTTTGTAATTGAATGTTAGAATTAACCAGTTCGCTTGATATTGACGCAGATATTTGGTTTCGTTGCGGCACAAATAATGTGGGGATGGCATTTTTTTTTAACAAACGCTTCAAGAAACATTGTGGTTCGAAATGCTTCGAACATACGAAAATGTTGTTTTTACTCGAAGGCGATATTTGGCAATTTGTTAACCACAACTCGTGCATGTCATAAACTTGCGAATATTTAAATAGACGAGCCCCATTTTTCCGTTTTGAGTCGCAATTTATCACAGCATTTTTTAGTATTAACTTCACTGTCATAATTTCATTTGATGTTGGACAGATTTTGATTTACAGTTCGAAACTGGCCAGTGACGACACCTAAAGCGTATCTAAAATAGACGACTTTATACCGTTATCGGTATAATTAAAATTTGATGGTGCTGTTCAATGGTTTTAGAGGTGCCAGTGTATTTTACGTACACCTATAAACAAACATACAAATACTCACAAAATATTTTCTTTCCTCTTTTCTTTATTTACAAATTAATAATTTATTTGTTTTTTTTTTTTAATTTATAAAAAAAATATTATTAAACAATTTGCGTCAATATAACGTATAGAGAAAAAATAAAAATGGGAAGATGGAAATGAAAATTTTTTTTCTGAAATTTAAGATGACTCATTTGGTATTTAACTGAAAATCTATGAGTTTTCAACAGTATTTATTGTATATTGCATGAAATTTTTCATATTCGATTACACACCGTTTTCAAGTTCATTATTTTATATATACATATTCAACCCTTATGTGGTTAAGCCAATTATTCGATTATTTTTAGATTTGTATATAGACGTTATAAAATGTTAATTTATATTTATAGCTTGCGATATACATTTTGCGGTAGGTATGATTAGTAATTACTTTCACTGAATTACTTAATATATATTTAAGTATATAATGCTTTGAAATGACATTTTATTGATATACATATACAGATTAAAAATAAAATGTACTATTTGTAATTTAAATTAGATACTTTACTCTTCTTGTGTTTCAAAAATATGCGGTTAAGGATGTATATACGCGCAGTAATCTATTTATGCCTAATGTTTACACGAGTGTATAAAGTATAGAATGAATTATGTATATACGAGTATGTATACTTAAATTCGGTTTGCATTGCATGAACCAATTCTTTGTTAATTTATATAAACAGATAATCGTATATATATATACATTATGTTCAGATTAGAGTTCAAACCAATATATTTTTCATCGCAATTATATTTTGCCAATTTTATTTTTTTCTTCGCAGTACGTGTAGGATGTACCAAAAAAAAATAAATATAAAAAAACCAACTAATTATGTCCAGTGAAAATTTTGTTTAAATGCCCACGATATTTCTTTTGTGTCACAATATTTTCGCGCCATACATTCATTTACGTTTACGACACAGAGCTGCTATAGGCTGGTAAACGAAATATATTTTACTTATATTTAAATTTATATAATTTTTTTTTTTTTGATTTTCAACATGATTACATGAAATACAATTTAAACGTGAAAATTATTTTTTTTTTGCTTGCTTTGGCGGAGGCGGGCAATCATGATTAAGATAAACTGAATATACATATATTTTCTAAATTTCCTCTTGTGCCAATTTTGAATTTTAATTTCTATAATAAATATTTATATAGGTAATTTAAGCGTCTGATGGCCAAAAATAATTTAATAGATCTTTTAGAATATGTATATTTGTAACTATTTGGGAGAAGAATCGATTCACACCTAAAAATATCTCACACCTGAAATCTTTCGGTATCGACTCAAAAATATTTATTTAATAGTAGATACATACCACTACTACTAGCCTTTATACTATATAGTGTGGCATCAACTGTAATTAAATTTAAAGTTTGAACAAAAAGAATTTCTGGCAGTGTATCAAGATGAGAAAAACCTTGATCGTTTAAAGTGAATTTTCATAAAGTATATATGTTGCCGAAGCAAACGAAATCCCATTAGGTGAACGTACAGTTATGATTCAATAATATATATGTACATATACTCGTACATATAATATACTCGTATATGTATATTTGCACAATCAAAATACATAATAAAAAAAAGAAAATATTTTTTTTCTTATTACAAACATTTAAATTATTCTTCGGTATTTCATCTTATATACGAGTATAAATAGGTAAACAAGAATATAAAAGAAAAATTTCTAAATAAAATAACAATAACCATTTATCTACGTTTAACATTTTACTGACGTCTGAACAAGTGTTTAACATAATGATATAATATATAGAATTCTAACAGGTTGATTATATAAAGTTCTAAATTATCAACCCAGATGATTGATGATGGTATACGCACAATTTAATTCATACACACACACACACCCATGAAATTTTGTGAATTAATTCAATCGAATCACATAGCACGCAAACACCAAATAAGCAAGAAAATATCAAAAACTTATAAAACGTGTTCGGAAAAATTAAAGCTGATCTAAAAATGTTTAATATTTAAACCACCATATAACCACCATTACACTGCTATCTTGATGGTTGTCATTATAATTGGTTTTTCTTGGATATTGTAAATACACAAAATGAATATTAGATTTTTCCAAAAAAATATTCCTGTGCAGAACAAAATAAAATTCAATTTCTGATGTATATACGAGTACATATATATATTCCAATCGCATATATGTAATAACTATTAAATATGTAGTAGCTGACTATATATACCTGGAATAGATGTGAGCATAATCGCACCACCCTTTATGATAAGAAAATCAATTTTTCGTTTTGTCTGCGTGAGCAAAGTTTTCTTTTTAAACGAACGAATGATTTATTACGATTTTCCTGTATACGCACACATGCGTTATATATTTTGCCGGTAGAAAATTTGAATGAGTTAAAAACTGAATTAAAATACTTACGGTATTATATTTTCCTCAATAATGCTACTATCCTCCTCACTTGTATCAATTTCTTCAACTATAATTAAACTATTTTGATCATCAAGATCGTTTGCATCTTTTTCGAGGTCTTCTTCGGACGATGAAGTTTCAAATTCAACGTGATACTCATTTTTACATTTATCCTGGTCCTCCTCCTCCTCCTCCAACACCTCATCGACGATTTTAATTTCGTGGTCCACTTCATCATCATCATTATCATCATCATCATCATCATCGTTATCACTATTTAATTCGATACTAATATCATCATCATCATCATCCTGATTATATTCATCATCAATGTCATTTTTGTGATCATCATGAATCGGCGGAATACTTGTTGATTCAACTAAATCGGGTAAAAATGTTACGCGCTTCTTAATTTTTTCAGCGTGATCAAATTTATTTTTGATTATAGATTTTGGTTTTTCACTAAAATTATCGATATCATTATCATCATCATCATCATCATTATTATTATTATTAAATGCATTATTTTCAAGATTATTTTGAACACTACTACTATTAGTAACTTTATGTTGCTTCTTAATTTCATTCAATTCGTTGCGCAAATCGAATAAAATTCGGCTTTCGATAACTGTATTACCACCATTTTCACTACTATTGTCACTAGAAGATATGTTATCATCTGATTCATTAACGATAAGATTATGACTATTGTTACAAATTAAATCTAAATTAGGAATATTTTCACATTCATTGATTTGAATTTCAATTAATTGATTTAAATCGGGCAACACTGGTTTTTCGTTTAGCACAATATCATTATCATCATTATCGGTGGCCTCATAAAAAATTTCTTTATCACTTTGATCTTCAAGAATATTACTATAATTATTATTATTATTACTATCACTATTACTATTATTATTATTGCTAATATTTTGTGGCTGGTCTGTTGCAATTTTACTACTAGGTTGTCCCATTTTGAATTTGTTAATAATTAAACATTTAACAAAATCCGCATCATGATTATGATCGATGGGCGGTGTTGTGGCCTCTTCATTAATTGATTTTGCCGAATTGTGTGGTACTGATGCTGCATCCGTACTTGTGGCTGATGTTATTGTTGTTGTTGTTGTTGTTGTGGATGGTGATGATGGCAATGTACATGTTGTTTCAGCAAAATTTATATTATTACTAATATGATTTATTTTAATTTCAACAAAATTATTTTTATTTTCATCGTTTTTATTATTTAAAAATAAATTCGAAGAGGAGAAATTTTCGTTTTGTTTTTCATCATCACCAACGTCAATTCTATTGTGATGATCATGTTGATGATGATGATGATCATCTTCTTCTGTATGATCAATGTGATCGTTGATTCGTGTTTTTGTGATCGTATCATTATTTAAAATACTATTATTACTATTGTCACTATTATTATTATTATTATTGTTAAAACCACTGATGTTGTGATCGATACTCAATGCCGCGTGTTGTTGATCATTTTTTTTATAATTATTTTTATTTTTATTACGATGCCGATTTCTACCTTTGGCCATGATTTCGGCAAATATCGATGGTTTTTTTACTACTACAGGTATTTCTACAGTAGTACTTTTTGTACCACAACCGATGTTATTTTTATCATTAAAATTTGTAGACGTACGATCACTATTAGTATCATTCTGAAACTGATTTACATTTTCGTGAAAAATTAATTTTTTTTCATTAACATTTAAAATAGGTAATTGATGCTCGGTGTTTTTACTACAACTAGTGACATCTTCATCTAATATCTTAGGATTATGTAATTTTTCTCCGTTAGATGGTGTCCGTGATTTTGATCGTTTGAAAAAACTAAACATTTTTTGTTTTATTTATTTTCTCGGAAACTTCGGAAAATTACGTTTTCTTTAAATTAAGAACTTTGTTGCATGTATATGCGTATGTATGTATTTTATTTCATTTCTCCGCTTCAGATGAATGTGATTCGTGTGTGTCTTGTCTATATATATAGATATAGAATTTTATACTCGTGATAAGAGAATTTTTTGTTTTTCTTTCCACTTTACATTTTAACCAGGCATTTCCACTTTTAAAATTATTTTATGATTTTTTTTATTTGTGAATGAATGAAAATTCTATTTAGGTTGAATTTTATTGCGATTGTGTCATTTCAATAACTTTTTTCTTCTGATGAATTATAATCACACAAAAGATACAGTTGCGCTTTTGAAATTACGTTAAAAAGTTTCGATCGTATATCGATTAATTTGAATAACTTTGGATATGATCCAAAGCATGTGCGACAGTTTTAATTGCGATTTCGTTTATTTACAGCCATTGGTGATAATAGAATCTGATAGTTTTGTATTATGATTAATTTCTTTTTCTGAATATAATAATACGAAATTTGTATAGTTGGGACAATGGTGTATTGTTCTTAATTGTTTTGTTCTGTTCAATAATGTTACAAACATATCAATCGACCGAATGAATAAAAAATAGCAAATAATTTTATACTCTTGCGTGACTGTTTTTTACTTTTGAATTTATTGTTCAAATTTCAAATTATTAATTGTTAAATTGAAAATGTAGTTGACAAAATGGCAATTTGTTATGTGTCTATTATAATATTTAGCAAAACAATCTTTGAAAAAATCATATTTTATTAATGTCATTTTCCAATTTATTTTATCTCGCGACCCTATATACAGTTTGAGAAAGGAGACTGTAGTAAACTTCTTAAATTTGGTAAAAGGATTTGCGTGAAGTTTGTCCAAAATTTGTCCTAAATTACAAAAACAACAATTAGGACAAATTTAGAACAAATTTCACGCGTCTGTTTAAAAGTGTGAAGTTTGTCCTAATACTAAATAAATTTGTTTGTATTAGTAGCAATAATAAATAAAATTCAGATAAACCGATCAATTTTTAAAAGCTATTTGTCTTATTACCAAACATAGAAAAATTACCATTGCTCAAAGACAAGAAATCTAAATAAAACAATATTCAACTACAAAGTTCATGCCAATTCAAATAAAAACTAATGCAAAATTTTGCTCGAGGGATAAATACGAGCATGAACTTGTTTATAGTAAATGAACGGAAACCTTAATGTTCCGATTAATAATAACAATCCTCTATCTAGTAGTTAAGTGATTTCGGACAAGGGTGGATATACATTTTTGGGTAGCTAATAAAAAAGCTTTGTTAAATCTAGAAGATAAGTATCTTAACAGGGGTGTTTTACCACGTTGTATGTTAGCACAAAATTGAAATTTTAAAAAATTTCTCCTACTAATCCAGGTATCGTATTCAAATAGCGATATACATTTTTGGGTAGCTGAGGGCGCTATATCTAACTAAAAAATATTAAAGCTTTCTTTTCAATTTTGTACTAACATACAACGTGGTAAAACACCCCTGTCCTAAGTTACTTATCTTCTAGATTTAAGAAAGCTTTAGTATTTTTTAGTTAGATACGAGTATGTTCCTCAGCTACCCAAAAATGTATATCGCTATTTGGGTACGATCCCTGGTTTAGTAGGAGAATTTTTTAAAAATTTTAATTTTAGACAAACATACAACGTGTGGTAAAACACACCTTTCCTAAGATACTTATCTTCTAGATGTAAGAAAGCGTTAATATTTTTAGTTAGATATGGTCCTCAGCTACCCAAAAATGTATATCTTAATGTATATATACCTATATTTGGGTACGACCCCTGGTTTAGTAGGAGACATTTCTTAAAATTTCAATTTTGTACTAACATACAACGTGGTAAAAAAACCCTGTCCTAAGATACTTATCTTCTAGATTTAAGAAAGCTTTAATATTTTTTAGTTAGATGTGGTCCTCAGCCTGCAAAAATGTATATCGCTATTTGGGTACTATCCCTGGTTTAGTAGGAGACATTTAGCTACCCAAATGTGTAATGTGTACCCCTCAGCTACCCAAAAATGTACGAGTAGGAGACATTTTTCTCGTATATCTCTAATAAGGTACGATTCTTGGTTCAGCAGGGCGATTTTTTTTTAAATTTTGAATTGGTACTAAAGTACAGGGTTGTAAAATGCACGCTTGTCCTGTGTCACTTAACTTTAAGGTTTTGAATTTCTACTCAATTTTTTTTGTGTAGTTTGTGAAAATATTCATAATAACCAGAGATTTATAATAATTACTAATAAATTCTCAGATAAAAAAGTTTGGACATTTTTAGGACAAACTTCACACCCGTGTTAAAGGTTGAAGCTGACATTAAGGAAATACATAGACAATTGAAACAAAATATCAAAATAAAATGTGGAAAAAAGATAGTTTTTAAAATTTTGATATTTAGCGGGGATTTAATGAGCCTGCGGTGTTGACCACAATAAACAAAAAGTAGCAATAGAATTTCAATACCACGTACAAAGTAAGCAAAGAGCACATTCAGCCCATGTAGAGTTTACAATTATGTGGTCTCAAATGTAGAATAATCCCACTTGTGGGGTCTGTATATGGACTCCTATTTCTATATTTCTATTTGGCTTTTTGTCTTTGATAATCTGTCAAAAACACGATCCAGTTTTCGATTATAAATAAATAAAATATAACTTTTATAAATTTCTTCTGATGTTAATGAAAATTAAAAAAATAAGCAAAGTTTTAAACCAAAGAATTTCTACTTGAAAATGTAGAATACAATTTTTAGTCTCAGTAAAACTGGTGGATATGTAGAGTCTACGAATTTTCGGTAGTAAATAAAATATAATATTCTGTAATTAGGGAATATAAATTGTGAAGGGTTTAAATAGTTTAGACAATTCGCAGCTACTGAAGATTTGACGGTTATAAAATTTAGGAACCATTGTTAGGGAATTAATGAATAAAAGCTGTTGTATGAGCCCTTTGGGTAATTTCTCAAATCATAATAGGCTAAATAGCTCTTTATATACCAAAGGTTGGAAGGAGACCGCCCATAATGAGCCTAAATCATATAGAGCTATTGGGCTGACAACTCTGGTTTGAAGACTATGGGAAGACTATTCACACTCGGCCCATTAAAAACAAAATTATACAGAAAATTCAATTAAAATAAGTATTTATGTTTGTTAAGTTATTTAAAAAAGCGAATTAATAAATATTTTTGACACATTGAAGTACTTTTAAATTTACTGTAAAAATTAAAAATTTTAACAAAGAAACAAACTGTTCCCATTCCAAGAACTCACATCAATCCAAGTTAATAAAAAACAATTTATAAAAACTGATTTCCCGAGTGTATCATACGGTACAGTACTATACGTCCATTTTTCTTTGTACCAGTTGTGCTCATGTCTCAAATCAATGTAATAAAATTAATTTTCCTTTTCAATTACTATTTGATTTCCTGTTTACCAACAATAATAATTTCTTTAAGTTTTCTTCTTTCTTTAGAAAATATACTTATATTATGTTTATATATAGCTATATACGTATTGTGAACATAAAATCCAATAAACATTTCTCTTTAAACACCTGTTTGATGAAGGCCAAGGGAAAAAATTAATTGTTTGAAAGTAGAAAAATAAAAATTTGTAAACGGAAAATAATTTGTTTTGCTTGTAATTAAAATTTATTCATAAACGAACCGAAACAACACAAAAAAAAACAAAAATTATTCCAAGCCAAAATTTGTATGGATTTTAATTTAATTAAAAAAATTTATAATATTTTCTAAATTTAACGGAAAATATTTTAATGAAAAACATGGATAATACGATCATAACCAGATATTTTTAGCTTTATAGCAAATGAGACATTTAGAGTCTACTAAAACTAACTAAAATATTTATATACATACATAATATGTACATATGTATGTATATGTATAGACAATATTTTACTCATTTAAGTTATACATATATACGAGTATATATTTTGGTGTAATGTGTAGGAGTTTATATTTTATTTTTATAAGACGCTTATACATAATATATTTACGTCAAAGATGCGTGATTCGGTAGATACAATTCTCTCACAAATAATCGAAATAATTTATGTCTGATCTATTTAGATAATTTACTTATTAAAAATTAAACATTTATTTGTACGGGAAAATTTATAAACTTGAAAAATGAAATAAGAAACAGAAATTAAGATGTTTGAAATGAAAAGTCAATTAGTTTTGTTAATTTATATATGTATGTTGTTTATACAAAATATAATAAAATTGATGTCAAGAGTAATATGGTTACAACCAGTTTGGTGGATACAAAGGTGTCACAAGATCTTGGGCACCTCGATACTTGGCAACATATTTTGTAGATATAGTATCAAATATATAAATGGCCCCGGTGGTCGGGAGGCACTAACATGTCTCGTAAGCCTAAATTGCACGAATGTGTTTTCCAAGAATACCACCACAGTACCCTTTGTTTGTAGGAGGCGACTAAACGCTGGGCTACGCATCCGTAACAAATAATCTGTTTATAATGTCATCAAAAGGAAAACTGGATATCGCCAAAAAAACACCGGGCTTCGCTCAAGTACCCAGACACGTGATTTAGGATCGGCATGGGGAACGTGCCGTCATTTAGGAAACCAAGAGCGTTGGAAGGTCTAATCACATACATGAAGGAGTATCCGTTGGAACTCGTTGCTCTTCAAGAAACTCGCTGGCCTAAAAGTGGAGACCATGTGTCCCAGGGATATACGTTGCTTACAGTGGAGATGACCTCGGAAATCTTTCACCTGGATTTCTTCTTGGGCCACAGGGAAAGAAGACTGTCTTGGATTTCCAAGCAGTCAATAATCGATTGTGTAATCTTGAAGTTAGCCAACCTGTCGATAATTTGTCTACACGCGCCTACAGAATTCTGCCAGCCCCAAAATAGACTCATTTTACAATGACTTGGACGATCTGAGGGAATCTATACCCGAACACGATGTTAGAATGGTAATTGGGACTTTAATTCTACAGTTGGTAGAAATCTCAGCCAAATTGACCACGTGTTAATCTCTAAAGGGCTAGCTCGAGTTGTGCAGAATGTGAGAACTTATCGGTCGGCAACCAAACACGTAGGCAGCGATGATCCATTGGTCGCTGTAAACCTACGATGAAAGTTTTCGTACAAATCGTGAGGTTGAAGCTTAATAAAGCGTTGTTATGTTTGGATGTGAAAGTTTTCACTGACAGATGAGGACGAGAAGCTTCTTACATTTGATAGAAGACCCATGCGTGTGATTTACGGCCCAAAACACGAAGTAGATGGTTCATACCGAGCTCTTTACAATAGCTAGATCAGAGATCTGATGTAGATCCTCGATATTCTATATGAAGAAGAATATTGAAGATCTTAGCGAGTATCGCTGCCACGTAGATGTAGAGAACGACTTGGCTTTTTCTAGGACAGTATGAAGACCAAGCTTAGGATCGAAATCGCTGGAGCCACGTAGGTGACATGGTAAGGAATTAAGGATAATATAGGATAAATACAAAATTTGCATACGTTTGAGAGCGCCACATATAATGCACTATACTCTCACTATACCACCTGATAAAATATCGATATATAAAGTAAACTCAATAAATTATTGTTTGCACATAATCTTGACCATTTTTGAGTTTAAAAATGTAGCGTCATGGATTTGAACAATGAAAACTCTTTCCCATTTAAAAAGCAATTGTAGTTGGCAACAGGATCATTTAACGCTTAAACAACAAAATGTATTGATTTATAACTGGTGTTAAATGAATTTCCTATAAATTCATAGATCCATTTCACATTTCACAAAAAATAAAAGTTAAATAAATATTAGGTAGATTGTTTAAAATATTATAAATGTACATGTCTGGGAATGTATTGTATATAGGATGTTATGTATCTGCATTTTTGGTTATAATCTAAAAACCGGAAATTGTACTTTTATCATTAAATACATTAAATAACATATTGATAAAAATATCATTTCTAGTGCAGAAAAATGCAGATTTATTTCCACTAAAAATGCAAGTATGTCATGACGTTCATATTACGGCTGTGTATTATTTTCCATGTATTAGTAAAACATTATTGTTTGAAAACTTTCAGGAGAATTTCGTAAAGTTTTTTGTATAATGTTAAATAATTAATCAATTAAAATCAAACAAACTAATATTTACTAAATACTGAAAATACCAAAATCGAATTTGTATTTTCTATTCCAAACATTCACTTATAAAATGAAAAATTTAAACTCGCTTAAAGCGTCAATTGCTATCTTTTTTTCTCATATCAATTCATCTTTTGTTAAAATTTGTATATAATACTCACAAATACATTCATAAAATTGTCGCTATGCTATAAAATATCAGCAAATTTGCATCATGAACGTATATTAATACGAGATATTGGATTTAAATGTTTCTGACGAACGGCACTTTAGGCTTTAGTTTGTTTATTATCGCTCAACTGAAGGAAATGCCAAAAGATACAGAAAAAAAATTTCAAAAGCACACGATGTTTGAAAATGATAAAATGTTGTATTCAACAAATAAATAATAATAAAATAAATCGACAAATTCATAAAATTTCAGTTAAAAATCATATATTTTTACGTTTTGTTGGCTGATAAAACTAAAATCTGGTTGCGAAAATTGTAAATGGTATAATGTTGGTATATATATACCATACACCATACCGCCTTTACTGTTCCGGTGGCAGATTTATCAAAAGCTAATTTAGAAAATTCACTGAATCTTTAGGCACATTTTACTTGACCATTTACAATAACAATGCAACGTATTCTACACCATTTTGGTATTCGTCAATGCCTACTGTGCACGTGGTAATGGAAATCCAATACTATTTTTTGGTTATTGTGTTTAGCACCAGGCTGCTTGAATTTTTGGAGAAATCGCTTGTTATTTTTAGAAACGGAAATTTTTTTAGATTGTGTTAGTATGCCTGGGGTTTACTTGTGTAGAATTTTGATGTTTCATTAAAATTTTGTGTATTTTGGTTGAAAAGTTTTGCTTCTAAATAATTTTGTGTTAAAAGTATTATGTGTTGAAAAGTTTTTTAAATAATATATAAATAATAATAGGAATATTATATACCAAATTTAAATGGAAAACAACTGCGGCAGAAGTGTCACTCAGGTTGCTTTAGTTATAGTGATTTGCAATAAGGTAGCCGAATTCTTTAAAAAAAAAAAGGAACAGCTCTAGGTGGTAAGTTCGTTCGATATTCACCGAAAGATCAAGAAACCATCATGGTGATCATAATTTATTAGAAGAAATGACGTCGAATGATCACGAATCCTGTGTTAATTATACCCGGATGTCATCCACTTCAAATACAAACTATTAAATATAGTTGGTCCCTCAATATCGATGAACGATACTAATTACAGGAACGCAATTAATCCTTCCACCAGATAGCTAGTGGTAAAGAGGTCAATATAGTATGCATTTAGAGTGGGTAGAGCCACTACATGTAATATCATCAAACAGACGCTATCTGCGATTTATGAATGCCTCCGGGGTGATTTTCCTAGTGAGAATGATTGGTTATCTTTCGCCGAAGGCTTTAAAAAGTGGTGGAACTTCCCAAATTGCATTGGTGCAATAAATGACAATCACATCGAAATAAAGGTATGTTTATTTCATTTATAAACCAATATAAAAAATTGTTTACTGATTATTGTATTTTATTTTTACAGTTGCCACCAGATTCCGGATCCGCGTATCACAATTATAAACAGTACTTTAGCATCATATACTATTAGCTATTTGTGAATACAGGTATCCCTTTACATTTATGGATGTAGGTTCGCACGGGCGTCAGAGCGGTGTTTTCAAAGACTCTTAGCTTGAGAAACTGCTATCGTGTAATGGCATAAATGTTCCAACGGATGGAGAAATATTTGAAAACGGTCCAGTTTTACCCTATTTTTTGTTGGGGGGCGAACCATTGGACATGATGTTTAAATGTAATTTTTAATTATTTGAATTAAATGTACTTATTAATTATTTAAATGTACTTTTTAATTTTTAATTATTTTATAATCACTAAGAATAATATACAAATCTGTCTATGAACACACGGGAAATGTCAGAAATGAAGGGTTGTACATGTACCCATAAAAAAATTCCCTGAGGAAATTTTATGTTTTACTGCTGATGTAAAAATAACAACCAAAAAACATCTAGACATTAGTACAAATCGGTTGTAATTTGCAATGTTTTTTTTTATTTGTTTGGGTTACATATTTTGTGTCAAGACACATTTTTTTGTCCGTGTGCTTTGTAAAAATAACAACCAGTTTTGCAGACGAATCTACACTAAGTTCGACACTAGCTGCGTTTTCTTATTAACAGAACTTCAAGTCCTATATAGAACATCGGGACTAATACTGAGAAATTTTATTTGATTTAACCAATATATTTTATTTAAGTTTATCTTGAATAATTTCAACTTCTAACAATATTTGTAGACGTTTAAAATTTCCCTTTTTTGGAGTTCGTGTACTATGATTTTATCGAAAACATTGTTTTATCCAGAACATTGAAAAATAAAGTTAAATTTAATTTTATGTTTATAATATTGAATTAAAATATGTAGTTTAACATTAGATGTATCATATTTATTGATAAAAAATTAAATTCATTTTGATTTTATTGAAAAACCGTGAAAATTCTTATCTAGTACAGTATTCGAACTCGAAATTTTTTGAATAAAAAAACGCGACTACTATCGTTTAGTTTTTGATTTAAATTAGTAGAGATTTTTTTTGCGAAATAATAGTGAAGAGGCGATTTTCAAAATAATACGTTAATAAGGTAAAGAATTTAGAAACATTTGAATAATTTAACATTATAGCAAATTTACAAAAATACACCACAGACAATTGAAAATCGGAAATAATCGGTGCGTTTTATTATTAAAAAATTTTCGAGTTACTGTACTGGACAAGAATTTTCTCGTTTATTCAGAAAAATATAAATGATTTAAATTTTTTATCGATAATTATAATACATTTAAAGCTAATCTACATATTTTAATTCACTATTATCGAAATAAAATTGAGAAAATTGACAAAACTAATACTTTCGAATAAGATTGTATGAATTTTAAAATGTTAGAGAAAAATAAGTTTTGTTTCGAAATTAAGAGAAGTTCCCAGAATTATAAATTGGAAGTAAAGAGTGTAGATGAATTCGATGTATGGGAATGAAAATGTTTGCAGAGTTCTACAATAAATGATTAGAAATTTTATGATATTGAAAAGATTTGAGAGTTTACAATATTTAGAAATGTTAGAAAGTCGATTATTTTAGTCAAATACTCCAATATGAAAAATTGAATATAATGAGTTAATTGAACTTGGGGAATTTAAAAATTGTTGTGTTAAATTCATGTGAAGATTGGTTTACTGTAGAACTGGAGAACTTAGTACCGCGATTATATGCAAAAAAACACTTGTAAAGTTGCCTTATGGTTGGCCCTTCGCAAGTGTGTAGTCAATAAAATTGAAATTGGTCGACAACGAAAAAATAAGAGAATTAATATTTTGTTATGCTTTTTAAGTTTGATTTGTGTATTTATAGCTTATTTTGACCAGATTGTTAAAAACGTAGTTTATTTACCACAAATATATAATATCTTTGGTGAATATATTGCCCCTACTACCTTCGCAGTTGTCTATTTAGTCAGCATCTGAGGAGGTGATCCTAGAGATTTTGCTCATTTGACATACAATATGATGTCTTCGGATCGTCAGATTATTACAAGATGGTTTAGAAGATTTATAAATTAAATTATGTTTGGTCTTATACAGGTATTATCAATAGTATATAAAAATTTTAGATCTATAATAGTAATAAGTTCTGGATTGGTATTTGAAGTATCAACTGTTGCCGTCTCGCGTGTTGCCGAATTTTAATGATGTTTGTCATATTTTTAATTTATTCAGCGGAATCTTACGTATACATTTATTTAACTGTACTTTGACAATTTTAAAATAAAATTGATTTGATCTATTCGATTGTACAAAAACAATTCTGAATATAAAGTTTAAATTTTCTAAATATCAAATCATTCGTGATTAAACGCATTTCAAGTTACATATATCGAAATTTAAAATTTTCGACGTATATATAGTTTCTGAATTATCGAGATTATTATTATTATTACGTCTATAGCTAACCTAGACCAACAAATTTAAAATACCTTACTGAAAGTCGGCTGTTATTTACTTTTTTTCCTCAAGAAAAGTCACCGTCTTCAAACTAGTAGGTGAGATTTATAAAAATCCGATGAATTTTAATAATTCATATGAGCATTTAACATACGAGAAAGATCAAGATTTTATCTTGAACAGTCACCTATTATTATACTTCAACGTCAAACATTCCACTTCAAAAATTACTTGAATATTAAGATTATATAAGTTGAAGTGATATTGGTGCCGTCAGATGAACAAACCAAAATCAGATTCGATGTATCTGAATAAATCACGATTCATTTATTGATTTTGACGAAAATCTATGTACAATTTTTTTTGTATCGGTAATTCCTCATCACCCACATATAATATGCCGACATTATATTATATTTTGTTTATTCGGTTTTCACAATTTTCAAATCACCAGTACCAGTATCGTGTACCAGATGACATATAATGATACAAAGTTTGACTCTGATTTGATGATTGCATATACACAAATGATTGTTTTGCTTTGCGTTGTTGAAAGAAAGAAAATATTTAAATTAACTATGTATAATGAGAAATGAAAATAACATTTACAACAGTAGTCGTATATCATATAGAATAAGAAGAAATGAAAAATTCGTATGAATTTAAAATAAAAATTTAACTTTTGCTTTAATTTATTTAAGTTTGGTTGAAATTATTTTGTTGCATTTGATTTTATGACGTTCGTGCATTGTTCTATATAATAGGCTATATATGTATATGCGATAGGCTTCAGTGATTTAATTGAATGAAACCTAATGAATGTAGAATCACATTATACTACTAAAATGTAAAAAAATTCATGAAATGACACCAATCTATCATTAACAATAAAATTCAGATCTAAATATATTAGTACTATGTATAAAAATAAATTATTTTATTTAGCCGTATATACTGTTCAACTGCCAGTTTAACGTCATATATGCACATATGTATATAGAGAAGAAATAAACCAACTATTCTCTTGTCACGATAAAAAAATATTTATTACGAAGACCACGCCGCGGCATTCTCAAGGTTTTATTATTAAATCCACAAACACATGTTTTTATTACTAAAATTTACAAAAAAAAAAAAATGAAATATCCACCTTTAAATATTTTCACTTGAATATTCAAACAAACACAAATAAAAATAAAACCAAAACTTGACTTGTGTTGGTACTTATTTTTATATTACACAATTTTAGATATTTCAGAGTTGATCACCGACTTGATCAAATATAATTTTTAAACTGATTTTTTTATTCTACTTAATTTAAATGTCAAAACTATATCTGTATAAAATTTGTTAATTTTCACACTGGAAACATTTTAAATGATAAAATGATCTAAAATTGTGATCTCGTAACAACAATAATAATAATAATAATAATACATAAAGAAAATGATAATAATGATCGTAATAGTGTGGTGATGAGATTTTATGTTAAACGAGAATAACTACTAAATACTGATCATTAAAAAAAAAAACAAAACAAAAAAATACAAAAATATTGTAACAATCAATTTCACTAAGTTGGTTATTATATGCATTTCATTGTGAACTGGGTGTAGATTTTGAATTTTCTTGCGATCGTGTAAAATAATATACATTTCAGCGGGCCATTTCCAAATAACATTTAAATTTAAAATTTTACAAAAAAAAAATGTATATTTTCAGAAAATTAATTTTAAAATAAAACTTTGACGTCTTTCTTATATATTTAGTTTTTAAATATGTATTTTCATTTTTCCCAACCACCATATAAAAAAAATAAAAAATAAAAATACTACGCCAAGAGTTGTGATTGAGTTTTCCGAAATAAATTTTTATTATTATTTTCCGGTTAAGTGGCGAAAAGATTGGCGTCCGTAATTTTCATTAGCATTTCATTTATGTGCGGTGATAGGTTTATTGTTGCGACGTCTGGAACCATTTGGGTTTTAGTTTCTCGTGTAAGCCAAATATTCGCGGACAATGGAAAGCGTTTTTTATTGCTGACAAATAATAAGTCTCCCATTTACAAATCTATATCAATAAATTAACAAATATTGTGTTTTTTGTACATTTTTATAGGCCTTCTGTCTTATTTAATTAAGTTAAGTCAATCTTATAAAAACAAAAAAACAAAAAAAATCACTGAAAATGTTTATTCAATTTTGTTTTATTTATTTTAAAATTTCCAATTTTCGTGCCAATTTCGATCTTTCTTTTTATTATATATTTGAATGTTTACACATATGAACAAAACATATTATTATTTATGATTGTTGTAGAAAATGGAATTTTCCAAACGGATGAACATGTTTTTTGTTGTTGTTGGTATAAGGGAGCACTTGATTCGCTTCTCATATTCTATAGAAAAATATTTGTATAGCAGAAGGAATTATTGGGTAAATATCTATAATGTAAGTCGTGGAATCTTTGCGAATCAACTTCAGCTAAACCTGTCTGTACAAGATTTAAATACGTGTTATCACTTTTATATTAAAATCAACCTAATCAATCCAATTACAATGATAAATTTTGTTGAATAAATCACTTGCGCTCTTTGCGTTTGGCTTGGTATACATAAAAAATAATCGTAACGATCTGGGAAAATAATGCCGCAAATAATAATTTACATATACCCATGTATGCTATGCACACAAAATGTCTAAACAATTTTTTTGTTTTATACATATTCGTGACTTTTTATTGGGAAAAACCAGTAACAAAACATTAATAGCGGAAACGCCGTGGGTGAAAATATCTACGAATATACATTTAAGTATATAAGAGAATTTTGATTTTGTTTTTGTAGTTTTATGGCAGGTGATTGCTAAATTCGATAACTTCAAGTTAAGACGTATACATTTCAACTTTTATTATCATTACTATTATTTTTATGACATTTTTTTTTGTGTCATTGTAGACACTTTGTTAAAAAATTTATTTTAGTGTGGAACGAACATAAATATTTGGATATGTTACACCATTAATAAAAATAGACAAGCATAATCCGCTTCAACAATTTTTTTGTGTTGGACAAAAATATTGAAAATATGTTAGTTCGTTTACTAGAATACTATCCTAAAATAATAGAAGAATTAATCCGTACAGATGATGATTAAAAAACAAGGCAATCTATCCTTTTTTCATTCATTTTAGACTTTATTTTGCAAACGTTTCGTTTAAAAAATTTAATTTTGCTTTAAGGGCGATTACAGTTCTGAATTTGACAATTTATATGATTTGTGCCTACTTTCAACTATCAGCCTTGCCTAAACTTCTTTTCAATATATCTTCAAATTTAATTATATATTTTGAAATTTGAATCGGATCCAAATTTCTAATTTTAACATAACTAAAATGTTCAACTACTGTGCCACGTTCACGAATATCATAATACTTTAATGTTCAAGTTATTGCATTTTTAAATGTTAGTGACATATGACCAAACTCGTACTTGTTTCAAAGGAAATACCAAGTTAAACACAATTCAGCCATTACTGGACTATGTGACATTGAGAATCTGAGAATTACAAGATCACTTATACAAAATTGAGAATTGGCTTAGAACGTGGCGGATAAAACCGAATGAAAACAAATCAACACACATAACATTAACGTTGAATAAGCTTATATGTCCAGCGGTGAAATTAAACAATGTCACCATTCCTCAACAAACAAATGTCAAATACTTGGTCTTTATCTTGATAGAGATTGAAATGGAGGAAACACATGGAGAAACAAAGCGCAACCAAATAAAAATAAAATTCTCAAAAATATACTACAAGCGCATCAAATATAGATACCTAGAAACCTTGGTGTCATTTTTACAGGTTGGATATTTTATGTTTTTACAGTGAGAGGCGCTTATCCTACTTTTACACTCGTCAGTAATGTCGAATTCTTTTCGTATTAGTAATTAGCACAAAACCCTCTTCAATGAAAATTGGGCATCCATTATAATTATTAGAAAATAAATAAAAATTCAATTTTAAAATCAAAAGAAAAACTGATAAACTCTATTATGCGAATTATATTGAATTTTTTATTTAGTATTATTCGTGTAATAGTGTGGTTCGTATATAACTAAATTTGTTTCCTCTTGCACATTTAAAAAAAATAGGTATTTTGAAGCATAAATCAGTCAATGAAATTTTTGTAACCCATTTTCCGGGTATAGCTCCTAATTTATTTGAATTTTGTCGAAATTGCAATTGCTATATTGATGACTTATTGATTATGAGCAGATAGTCAAATAATGATTTCTATTACATCTGTAGATGATTCTCTTTAAAGTTCCAATCTAGGAATTCATACCACAGCCACACTAACATTAGTGTTGCGAGAGACCAGCTTGTGTTTAGTTTTATTATGAACAAAACCTGTCAATCAGTCATTGTTGATTTAAAACAAACCACAAAAATAATCATTTTTAATTTATTTTCGCGAGACACTGCAACATCCGAAATTCTCAATAATAATATTTTGGCTGCGTGCCCTACTCAAGGTAAATGGCATTTTTGGTAATTTTTTTAGTAAATAGAAATACTGTACTAAAAAGCTGGGTAAATTGATAGGAAAAAGGTAATTGAATAGTGCTGTTGCATTTTCCTATCAATTTACCCACCTTTTTATTACAGTATTTTCATTTACTAAAAAATTTACCAAAAATGTCATTTACCTTGAGTATGGCACGCAGCCTTTGTATAGTAAAGAGAAGATTTTTTTATATAAATATCTATACGAAAAATCGGTATTTTTCAAAAGTGTCCTCAAGCAAAAAAATTTTTTTGTGTTGTAAAGAATAAAAGAATATGACAGCAAAATTGTATCAAAATGTCGAAATAGCAAGACGCGGAACTGACGTTATTATCGAGGTGAACTGAGATTTCAATTTTAAATCAAGAATTCATTCGACTAAATTTAAATATTTATATTCACATATTTCCGTACTTATCTATAAATGAAAATACAATTAATCATTTTCATGTAACTTTCGGTCTAAAACCATATTTACAACAATAATTTTATCATAAATAATTTATTGAAATTCATATACATAAATAAAATCTTGATTTTATTAGAAGTATTTGAATTAGAATAGAAATGGCATCGAATGCTTAAAATTCTAAATTAGGCGAGTTAGAATCAATTATCAACCCAGTCGTTCATAACGGGCAAACTAATTACTAAACTAGATTTTTTTCCGACCATATAGAAAATGTCTGTGAAATGGCTACTGCAAAGTACTAACAAAATTTTAAATAACAATTCAAACTATTCAACCTGTAGTTGGCAAATTGACAAATTCTAATTAAAACCAAGTTCTAGTATTTTCCAAATAGAAATTTTAATGAAAATTTTCGATGATTTAGAAATTATTCGTCTTCAGTTTGGAAGGTATCTATATGTACAAATATATCCCAATCCAACCTTTCTTTAATTGTGTACAAACATACATATATGAAAGATTGAATTTATTATCAAATGTCACAAACGATAAATTGTGGTGCGGATCTTTATTTAGATAAATCTATATAGAAGAAAGAAACGAAGAAATATTATTTTTGGTTTTCTCTTTTACGTCACATATGAGTTATTAATTTTATCTTGCACCACACTAAATCAATACAAAAATCTTTTCAGTTCCATATTATCAAATTATATCAGTTGCCTTCATTTTATAGAATATGTGTATATGTTTTTATATTTGTTGTTTAATTTTAATTTTATTTTAAGATAAATCTAAAATGAAAAACTATATAAACTTTTCTTAATGTGACTATTGTATTATATGTATGTACGTACGTTTATATTGCTATACAGTGTATATAGTCGTATAACGATATCTTTTATGGTAATTTAATTAATTATCTCTAGTCTAAATAAATTTGTTTTAAAGTGAAAAATAGTGTTTTATGGCGTACATTTTTATTGGGGATTCATTTTATTTTGATCTAGATAATGATTGACGTTTCTATTTGAAGAGGGTATTAAAGTCAATTTCAATTTAAATGTTAATGTGAAGATAATAATTTGATGACTTAAATACTATATCGATTTCAAACTATATGTACTTTATATATGTATGTATAGGGGCCCAATAATAGCTACCTTGGAATGATAAAACCAAACTATTAGTTTAAAATAGAGCTTCTTAAACTTCTTAAACCATTATACACTTTAATTGGGTGAATGTGACTTTTACGTCGGTAAAGTTAGCCCTAAAAGTCATTCCGGAAATATTTGTTTAATTTTGTGGTGTGTTTCCATGTTAAATTTAATTACATACCGAGCAAATAGGAAAAATGTATACAATTCAATTCGATTTTTGTTTACTAAATGTCTTTCAAAAGCTTTTGAACATATTCTATAAATTTCTGCAATATCGTGAAATCATTTAAAATAGGATACCAACTCCATATATTCAGATTTTCCAAAAATATTTTTTGGCCTTAGAATTAACATAACTTCTAAAATAGTCCCAAAACCACTTTTGAGCATAAAAATTACCTTATGTCGAAACTTTTCATTCATAAATAGGTGTATTTTGTTGAGAACAATTTAACTATAATCTGTTTGGAGTTAATTTTTCTCAACAAAATAACTTTTTTTTGAGTTAATTTTTTTTTATAAGTTGGTAGTAGTTTTGAAAATTAGTTTTAAAATCAAATTCAAATAAATATTTAGCGATTGTTCATTGAAAAAATTGATTGTCATAATATAATGGAAAATACAAGAAAAATTTGATGAAACAAAAATAATTAAAGTTTTGTAAAAATGGGGCATGCTATATGACTTTTTTTAATTTAGTTCAATTCGTATTCGTAGGTGGCAATAGCGTAGGAAGGGTATACTTGACGTTAAAACACAAATAATTTAAGCAACAAAAATTCGTTAATTTAATTCCACCACTTTTCAGGTGAACCCAAATTTAAAAAAAATGAATCATAAGTTTGAGAACTGGTAAGACGTCATCAAAATGATCTCAAGTTTGTAGATACCAATTTCAATAGGTGCATTTAAAATTCTCAAGGCTGGATCAATTTCATCCCAAAATATTCCACTACGTAAGTTTGAGATAACGAGAATTAACAATGTAGCAGAAGTGACGAACGAAATTGCAATCGGACTGAAATTGGATTGCTGGTGTTGTGATGGTTTCAGAACCAGAACATATCGAGTCCTGACGAGCCATCACCGTAGAAATTAAAAATAGTAATAACGATAGAACAGTCATTGTTTCCATAGAAGATCAAACAACACAAATCCATATTAATACAAACAACAGGACGACACAAACGCTTTCTAGTTTCGTTTCTTTACCGGATTGGACAATATTTTACCGGATTGGACTCAGATCGATTTAATTTATTATTAGTTTGATGGTAAAAGATTAATTCATCTTGAAATCGATATTAAAGATCAACTTTTAAAAACGCTTTTTAAGTAGTTTTAAGTACTGCGACTGCAATGATTTTCTCAATATATTTTTTTAAATAATTGAAACGTGATTTGAAAAATATTTAAAGTTATGACATAGAGGATTTATATCACTTTGCAACAAATCGATATCTGGAAAATTTCGAAATCTAGAGGCACGTATCGAGCAATAATTGATTGTAGCGAAATAAATGTACACAAATCAGAGGACCTATTCATCATCAACTAACTTTCTCATCGTACAAAAATAGAACAACTTTCAGATCATTAGTTGCTGTCGATGGAAACGGAATGGTTATTTTTGTTTTCGAGACGTTTGGAGGTGCAATTTCTGATAAAGAAATTTATTTCACAACTTACGAGTATATATAAAATAAAATAAGAAATTTGTTTTTAATAATCTCATCAAATAATACTTAAAATCCGGTTAATTGTTCGTCTCTAAATACATCATACATTGTTGAAAACCAAATATGTAATAATAATATGGTTTGACAATACCCAATCGCGACGGTGCTGTCACGAAAAAAGCGGCAAGGATTGAACTATAAGCATGCCCCATTGACGCTTACGAAATGTCATTTAACTACCAAAATGACAACCTTCGAAAGTAAAATTGAAGAAAAAAATTTAAAATGAACATCTGGTGTCAGGTATCATAATTAAAATCGGAATAGAGTTAAATAACTCAAGAAATATTTTGGAGTTATTTAACTCATGTCAGAAGTTAATCAGTGCAATTGTTGTTGTAACAGCCTCAACAAAATACGCCTAATATTGCCTTTTATTAGTCAGGATTTTTCTAAGTAGTCAGGTTATTCCTTTGATATTTGGTTTCAATAGGGCCATGACAAAGACAACAAAAACCAAAATTAATTAAAAGACAACAAAAACCTAAAATCACTTTAAAATTAGAAATTGTGGAAAGTTAGTTCTTTAACCGAATTTATTTGTCGGTGGCGATTAGATTATTCGTTTAAGTCGCTGACCTTTACGTAAATAGCTAAAAAACTACCATATCGTATAGATATTATGTATATAACTTTAATATTTTCATGAGTTGAATGAAATGTCACATTGCGCTGGGAACGTGAATTATATTTGCGCAAAATGTCCATTGAATAGAAAAATCATTATGATTAATTGCTTTAATGGGTCAAAACCCAAAAGAAATTAATTCGTATCGTATATATGTAGTTTAACGCATGGCGTGGATCGAATGTTTTTTTTTAATAGAATGTCATATCAAACATTATTAATGAACATATAATAGTTTTTTTTGATGTCGTGTCGAGTTGTGATTTCATGTTTTGTATATGTAATAGCAACAGGGAATTGTGAAAACCATTTAAATTTCTGTTGTGATAATAAAGTTACAGTTTATTATAACTTACTATAAGGGTAAAACTACTCGTATATGTTCGTTCCCTATCACGTTTAATCTCATGATTGAAGGCAAAAAACAGTTATAACTAATATGTAACGAAACTGATACGCAGTAATATAAAATGAATTATTTGGAAATTGATTTTAAAAAATTTGTTGACATTTCATAGAAAAATAAAACTCTTCTCAAAATTTATTATAAAGATTTTGAACTAATTATGACTAGGATTAGAATATAGTTTGATGTTGATAATAAGGAGTTTTTTGTAGTTACTTTCCTCGATATAGCGGGAGCTTTTGATAGTACGTCGTTTATATCGATTACTAATGCCTGTAATAATTTTGGTATAAATCACACCATTGTCAAATGGATTGAATCCATGCTCAAGTCTCGCACTGTAGAGAGTGAACTGGATGGCGTAGCAGTTTCTGTCAAGGTTGCCAAGGGCTGTCCTCAGGTGGTCTCCATCATCTGCTGTGGCTTTTGATTATTGACGGTCTAAGGCAGATTTAATTGTTTTTACTAGGCGTAGGCGTGGTCTATCCGTTCCTGCTCTTTTTAGGAAACCGATTATCAGATGTAACCAAGTCAAACACCGTTCCTGGAAACTTCATCTTGATTCCAAACTACAAAAAGTTACTATACCATATTTTGGCAATGTAGAAGGGCTTTTGGGAAATCCTATAGGGTCTAACACCCAGGATGTTATTTTTCATTTATCGATCGCTGGTCTTACCAATATTATCTTACGTTTCTGTTGTGTGGTGGCCAGTTGCTAATCTAAAGGCTTCTACAGCTAAACTTAATAGCCTTCAAAACATGGTTTGAAGGGCTGTTACTGGATCTATGTCCTCAGCTCCACTTCTTGCTATGTAGTCCATTCTTTCCTTGCCAAAGTTACACACCTTTATTCTTGGCACTGATTGTTCTGCAGCGTTTCGCTTGAGGTGCATTGGGGCTTCGAATGTTTTCGGTTCTATCGTGGGACATAGACAAATCTTTAAAAACTACACTTCATTTTTACCACTAATCGATATGGCTAATGATAGATCACTACCTGAATACAAATTCTTCAACTTCTTCAAGGTGGTTTATCCATCAAGGCATTTGTGGTTTTCGGAGGATTTTCTCCAAATAATAGACGAGTTCATAGTCTTTTTTTCAGATGGCTCTCGTTCTAGCCTCAGTGCTTGATTTGGAATCTAATGTCCTTGCTCCAATCAGAGATCTTTTGGTAGTCTTGGTTCGCTTTGCACTGTTCCAAGCGGAAATAATAGCGCTGACGTATAGTGTTATGGAGGTTTTGAATTTCGATGTTAAAGACAAAAACATTATTCTGTATACTGATAGCAAAGCTGTACTCAATTCATTGAAAAATCCCTTGACTGTCTCCAAACTTGTCAAGGATTGCAAACACTTCATTAATATTCTTTGCTCCAACAATGCCGTTACGGTAATTGTGACACCGAAGGGAATGAGATCGCGAACTGTTTAGCCAAATTTGGTTCCCAGCTAACTATAATTGGACCCTGTACCCGCGGCTCCCTTATCTTTTAACTACGCCAAGAAAGTTATAAAGAACTACGCTTTGAAAAATCTAAGACTACAGTGGCTTGCTACTTTGAGTTGTCGAATGGCGAAGAACTTCATTAGTGAGCCCAATTTGAAATCAACTAAATATGCTCTATCTTTGAAAAAGAACCAGCTAAGCATATGCTGCGAATGGGTTTATCTCAAGATGTTATTTGTGATGACTGTCTTGAGGAAGATGATGACTGCTTGCGCTGTGTGTGCATTTGTCCAGCTTTCACTATCATTCGGCATTAGGTTTTCAGCTGTAATCTATTAATAATTAATGTAGATCAATTGTCCTCCATACCTTGGTTCAAACTTGTACAGTTGGCTAGGGCTGCAGTGTGATTCTGCGAATTAGGATAGAATCCTCGGTTTGCACCATGTGGCGTCCCGGCATTGAGCGCGGAATCCGCATGGGTTCAAACCAATTAAAAAAAAAACCTTCAACTGATCTCGGGTCCTATAGCCTGATCAGGAAATCGGTATTTTATTTAAACTTTAACACGATGTTTTATCAATTAGAAATCGAACCGATAGAATGATCACCGTGTTAGGTTGTGGAGTTAGACTATACATACATATTAAAACTATTTTGAAAATTTAAATTTAATTTTTAAATCTTGCATTTGGCATACATTTGGCATATAAAATTTCCTATTAAAATTTAACGAATTACACATCGAAAACTGATTTTAAAAATTTGGCAATTTTAAATTTTAGAACCGAAGTGAATACAAAATAATTGTTTTTTAAAATTCAATATTTGATCAACTACATCGAATTTTTAAATTGGGTTCAAATTCAGAAGTTAAAGCTTCAGAAAAATCCATTTCGATTTTTTATATGACAAGTCGCTTTAAATTTGAGATTTCAGTATGTTAAAATAATTTGATTATAAATTTAAAAAATTTAAATTAAATAAGTTTTTTATTCAGATAACTTAAAGTTTGATTATGATTACACATACATATTAAAAATATATGTGTATGAATTTATGAATTAAGATTCGTTAGTATATAGATTTAACAAATTAATTTTGAACCTGGAAATTATAATTTAAATTATTTTTACAGTTTGGAACCTGATAAATTTAAATGAATAAATATTACATCATGATATTCTAGGTATAAGATATCGTTGAATAAATTGTACAAACAATTTTTGAAGCCGCAAGAAATTAAATTTTAGAATTTAGTATTTACAATTTTTGGCTAAATTTAAAAAATTTAAATTTAAGATTTAATAATTTTGAATTTTTAAATTTAATTTGAAATTTAGAAGAAAATTTTTGAAATTATAATTTGAATTAAAATATTTAATTATAATAAGTCCTTGAATAAAATTCAAATTAAAAATTTGAATTCAAACGTCCTGTTGAATCTCAGTTTTAAGTATGTAATTTAAATTTTGATATTCAGAATTATATGCGAACTAGGCTTTAAGATTAAATTTAAATTATTTTGAACAAATTTTAATCTGAATTTTTTAAATTTTAACTTTTAAATTTGACATCATCTAGTTCTAATTTTTATTAAGAATTATTTTAATTTTCAAAATCAAAAATTTTCTTTAAGAGGGAGATCTCTATATATTTAAATGAAATTTTGAAATTTATAATTTTATAAGAGTTCAGATTTTATTATTTATGTGAAATTTTATGATTAAATTTTTTAAATTTTTTCCAATAAGAATTTGTCAACTTAAATTGTTGTAATATAAATTATAGTATTCCAAATTGTTTAAGTTTAAAATTAAAATTTTCTCATGTAATAAATTAATAAATAGATTTAAATTTTCAGAGGAAAATTCTACATTTTAACATCAAAATTCTACGTACCTAAATCGTCCATAAAATGTTTATTTACAAGTTTTTAGATTCAATATTTAATAATTTCTTGCTTTTCAATTCTGTAGATTAAAAGAACCTCAGATCCGCGACTCTGAATTGTTTGTGTCAAAACTCTACATTTTATTTCGAAATGGCCATTTTTCCACAGTTCTGTAAACCTTTTTTGAAAACCTAATAATTAATTTTTATTTTAATATCAATTAAAAATTTTATAATCAAGAAACTTCTAAAATTTGTAAATTGGAAATTTTATAATTTTAACAATTTCTTAATCTGAATTCTTTGAATTCAAAATATAGTTTCCAAAAATAGTGGAAACTCAGATCTGATTAGACTCTAAATTAAAATATTCGAGAATATTAAAAGTTGACACTAGTTCTTTAAAATAAAAATAAAAATTATTTTAATAAAAATATCACAAAAAGAAATTCCTCGTTTATTTTTTATCAACTAAAATCAATACCAGTGATATAAGTGCACAAAAACATGTATATTATCCATAACTAAAATCTTCATATCACAAACTATAAACTTTAACTCTACTGTTCAATAGCGCTTAATGCATTTAGTGGTTTACTATAAATTATCCAAAGTTATAATCCTAAAGCTTGCACCTTCCTTTCCTCTGTTAAAATTATTCTACCCAAAAGCAAAATATGTGTAGTCTTTAGCTTAAGCAGCTGGGGCATCATCGAAGAAAAAATTATTTATAAAAACAGATTCATTGGCATCAAACAAGCCATATAGTTTATACTATTGAATACCAAATTTTAGTTGACAGATATAATTTTTTGTGTGCTTTAAGTGAGTGCTGGGAAAGGTCGAGTAAAATTAGGTGCTGAGAATTGTTTATTTTTATTATTTTTGATAATTTGTTGTAAATGGAATTTTACGAAATAAAGCAATAAAATGATACCAAATCCACCTTCCCAAGCACTTACATTGTAAAATACACGAAAAATTGTCTAGGTTTGATGTAAGATAATAATTCGTATGTTTCACTGAGTTAATGCTTGGAAAGGTTAACTAAAATTTGGCATTGAACATTTTTAATATTTTTTTATTATTGTTTTTTTAAATAAAGATGGCCTTAACTCAAAAAGAGTATATTTTGATGATTTTTGCCTAACAGAAGAGCTAAGAGTTTAACGAAACTAAATAAGTACTAATACTCTTGAAAAGAGTATATCTGGTCACCCTAGTTTACAAGACAATTATATTCGGTTTCTATTGTGGCTAGCACGAAAATATTGGGCAACTTAAAAAAAGTTTTCCGTGCGTGCGAAAGAGAACCTGAAAAATGAAAGTATTTGTACAAAATTTTTTATATGGAAGCCATGCCTTAGTAAAATTCTGACAATCATATAGACGTTGTAAAAAATAACAAATAATTGTACGTCCGGTCCGAGAAACTACCGATTTTATCTTTATCGAATTAGGCATCCAATTTTCAGAGTGCTCACTCGCTTTAGTTTGCCTAGTTTATTTGTGTTAGCCACTATGGAAACTGTGGTTGACATGAATAATTAGAGTTGATGAAGTAAATAAAACTAAATTAAATGAACTAAAAATGTGTGACACCACTATAGCACGTGTGATATTTATATTTCTCGAATAATAAAACATAAAAAAATGCTAATTAATCAAAAATGTATAGTTAATTAGTTCAAATGAAAAAAATTATAAATTACAATTTAATTAGTAAAATCTTAGAAAAATATATTATTCAATGTAAGTAATATTATTCTTTTGTAGTTTAAATTTATGTAGCTATAAATATTTACTGATATAGGGAAAATAAATTAACTAAGCGAAATTGTTGAAATTTTTGTATAATTAAACTACAATATAAATATTAGTATTCTATATTAATATTTATTTACAGCTTATTTACAATTATTTTTTATTCAAAACCATCATCATTTGTTTTGAACACGGGTGGATTCGTATAGGTGCTCAATCGACTATTTTGAATTGGGGACTTTGGTGGTAAATTAGTAAATTAATACTCAAATATTCAGCAAATTGAACAACAGATCGAGTCTGGTTCCTTATTGAGCCAAATCATTATTGCATATACTTGAATAAATATTCAAACTATACTCATGATAACTTTTCACTGCACATATAAAATAGTCATATTTGCGGATATAGAAAAAATGCACCGCTGTAGTAATTGATCCTGTGCTGATTGGAACAACTAGTTAATGAAAGATTGGATTCTGACGCCTATACAGTTTTAAATTGACCTTGCCTGAATATTATATGTATATATGAAATTATTTTATCAGCAAGAAGTATTCTATTGTCTTAAGATCGTTCATCAAATTCAACATGGAGTTTCGACATAAAGTATCCAATTGTTTTGCCACGAAATCATGTGTACGTAGTACGTAATTATCACCGAGACAAGTACATCACTTTTAAATTTGAAAAATTCTATAATCGACTTTAATTGTATTTTTTGTATTCAGGAACCAATACCTACAATCAAATGTTTTAAAAAATGTTTTAGAAACGATTTTACGATTAAGGAAAATTTGGAACGATGGATATGAACAGGGTCTTTCAAGAATAACTTTTTATAAACATTTTCAATTAAACACAAGTTTTGTTATCGACGATGAGAATGATCTTGGAACTTTAATTCTTAAACCAATTGAACCTTATATGGATATTAAGAAAAAATCCTTGCGTACAATATGGCCATGTGTAGGGTGATCAGATGTATTCTTTTTATGTGTACTCTTGTTTGTAGTACTCTTTTTATTTCATTGTACTCTTTTGCTTTGCAAAAATCATATAAATTTATACTCTTTGAGTTAATGTCCTCTTTGGGAAGCATTGTCAAGTTAAACTAGAATCTCATTGTACCGGTACTAAAATATTTATAGCTGAACGCGTTCAAACGAATTTAGAATGGAGAATCCCGTAAAAAGCACTAATTTAGTGAAATGTGCAGATTACTTAATTACCTAATTCTAAACCGGCAACCAATATTTAAAAATAATGTCAAGTTTTCCAATATCTATACATTTATCCACTCTATATATATATCTTCTATTTGTATAAAAGAATAAACCAAAATTTTAAAGCGACTTAGTCAAATAAAAAATCGCAATGGGTTTTTAGGAAACCAACCTCTGAATTTGAAATCACATTTAAAATTCAACAGTTCGATGTAGTTGATCAAATATTGAAATTTTGAAAAAAATTTTTTTATGTTCGCCGCAGTTCTAAATTTCAAAATTGACAAATTTTTCAAATAGAATTATGTAATTCGTTAAATTTTGAAATTAAATTTTATACAGATAATTTAAAATTTAAAAATTAACTTTAAATATTACAAATTTGCTTAATTTAAAAAGTTTTAAAATGATAAAGTTAAACAAATCTGAAATTTTTGGAATTCTTAAAAATTTTTGGATTTTTTGAAACATTTATGTGCAAAAGAAAATAAATTAAATAAAGTTTTAACATATTTGTTTAATTCGTATGATTTTATACAATCTCGCATATATAATTCTAAAATTTAATATTGAATTTGGAAAATGTTCAATGCACGATTGAATTTGGATAATTTTGCATTGCTTGAAATGCCGTATTTCATTGCTCATGAAATTGGTTCAGTTCAAATAAAATAACGATCGTGGTTCAGTTACAATAAAATAACGATATTTTAACTGATTTTATAACGAATGAATTAATTACCTGTATAAAATTGTTTGTTACTCGGGTGAAACTCCTTGTAATATGTATATAAATTTTGTAAAACATGCTCTCTTGCGTTCGAAAATGCCTAGCCATGTGGTCGTTGTGGACAAGGTTAATTGTTGAGAAAGTCGTGAAATCGATAAACATGGGTTTTCTGCAACACTTTCTCTCACTTGTTGCTGTCTATATGTTTGGTACTCAAATGTTTGCACCAAATTTTTAATAGCGGGCTAAGATGAGCGACTTTATCCCCCAAAAATAACACGAATTTTACAAAATGTTATTTTTACAGATGCACCATTTCCATAATCGATTTTAATTATTTTAATACGATTTTGAAGCGAAGTTGAATTCATTTTGCTAAATAGTAAACCTTTAAATGTTTATTTTTAAAACAATTGAATAACGGAAATGTTCATATAGGCTACATACTTAATACTCTATCTAGCCATAAAATTCTTATTTGAAGACCCTTTACATACAATACATATTCATTTCAGATACTTACTACTTAGTCAAAAATGGCTTTCAGGGTTTCAGATACTTAACCGCTTTAACATAAAACACTAAAAAACGAAAATGGTTACTAGATGTTTTTTGGTAGAATTTTGACATTCAAGATGCGTACATGATACAAAAAATAAAAATTTTTATGCACAAAAATGCACCACGAAGATAGCTGTATTAGTTGAAATATTCACTACTCGAAGTATATAATTTCATCAGTATATCCTTTGTTAATAACGAAAATATTATGACTTTTGAGTGAAAACTTTTGTTTAACTATACTCAAAATGAAAATTCTTTGTTTATTTACAAATAAAAGATTAACAACACAAGATGCTATTTTTGGATGTCTTATTGACGATTGGACGATTTTCAAAAATAAAACTATCTATCCATTGACGTTTAAAAACACACAGCCAACTAATTTCGAATACAAAAACAACAACACAAACTTCAAATGGATCGTTCTTTTAAATAATCATTTTTTCCGCGAGAGGAGCTTACCCTACTTTTACAATCGTCAATAAAGGAACATGTTTTTAGGCAAAAGGTGTTCCATTGACGAAAAAATAGCAACACAAGTATTATTTTCAGTTTTGTTAATATGGCTATCCTGGTGAAATTTTATTCGAGTTGAGAATATTTCAACTCAGATAGCTAACTTCGTGATGAATTTTTGTGCACCAGAATATTATTTTTGTATCATGTACAAAACGCTTCAACCGCATAAATAATATGGCGGATTTATATCTTATTTTTGTTCAATTTATGTGTAATGCAAAATTTTGATTTATGTGATTACATAGTGCCAAGTTTAATTTAATTTAAATAAAATACTAACATTTTTAAAATTGATAATGATTATTGATAATTTATAAACTTAACTAGTTTGAGGAAATTTGCTAACTGGCGAAACGCGACATTTAGGCGAATTATGTTTTTAATTTGTAATAGAACATGACAACAGCAAATCAAAAAAAAAAAACGACGAAAATATTTCGCCTCCGTTGTTGGCGCACAAACTTAATTATTTAAATTTTAATTACTTCGAATCGTTTGTTTTTCATCCAACAAACACTAAGTTGGATTGGTTTTAAAATTTGTTGGAAATTAAATTTTTAATTAATTGAATATTTAAAAATCGGTGTTAAGTTAGCATTAAAATAATTTGTATGTTTTTTATTTTTGATAAGGCTGAAATCCCGGAGATGTGTCATATGGATTTTTAAATAACATTCGTAGTTTCAATGAATGAAAAGACTAACAAACATTGCCAATCGGATGTATGTGACCAATATACGGCTATGATGGGCCCAACTTAACGGAGGTAAATATTTTTCGAACGAAAACCTCATAAAATTTATAAATTTTCTCTCGGAAATGAGATTTTTGACCCGCAGTTGATGAAAGTTTTAACGATTATCGTATATGCGGTATTCATTGTCTTAACTAGCTAGTTTTATATGCGAACTACTTTATCGAGTTTCTAGCTGTACATTTCCAATGATTATCGATGGGCTTATAAGTAAGTATGTATTCACATATTTAAAAAATTTCTTCTAAAATCAAAATCCACTTGTGTGGTGTCAGTTAAATTTATGAAATAATGCAAATATATATATATATATATATATATATATATATATATATATATATATATATATATATATATATATATATATATATATATATATATATATATATATATATATATATATATATATATATACATATAAGTATTTAGTGGTCATTATCCTTTGTTTCTTTGTGTTCTTCCCTGTAATCTTGAGAGTTCAGATAATATTTGAATATATAAATCACGTTCCCCTTAGTTACTTTAACCATTTGTTATGAAACGTTTAAAGTTTTTGGCAATGAACTCAGTTATTGTTAGGTTGTTACTCATATTGCGAATAATGTATTATAACTATAGTACATTTATTATTTTTTATAATTAAGTTTGACAATTGACGATCAACCAACGATCTTCTTACTATGAGCATGGGCGTACAAGTGAACGAGTGCCAATTTTTTTTGTCACTGTATTGTTTACTATTTAGCTAAATATATAGAATGTGTACACGCAATACATTTATTAGATTTAGTATATATACATATATACGTATTGTTTCATTGTGAGTCAATTGCATCTTGTATTTGTCGCGATTTAAAATCTAATTATTCTAAAAATTTGACAGTGGCGTACTTGTGTTTTTATTCTATAATAAAATTATATGTTCACTCGTATATTTATGTGCATGTATTATATACTGTACTTACCAATAGCTAAAGAAATTATTTAGTGCAGAATCTCCGATTGTTTTTTGATTTGTCGAGACACTCGGTGTTTGACTTGCACTATAGCCAGGGCATAATACCGTTGGAATTGAACTAGTTGAACTTTCCGATTCTGTTTCAGCAATACCACTATCATCTTCGGTATCCGTTAGATCATCGTCATCGTCAATCATTAGACTTTTATCATTGCTGATAAATTCGTTATAATTCATGTCTCTTGAATTCTTAATAAATTCCATAATTATATTAATATTTATGTACTATTGATTATAATATTATAATTGAATTCAATTATTTTTCATAACACATTCGATTTTTAAAATAGCAAATTCATAAAATTAAAATAATTAAAATATTTCACTTCGTATATGATTATGCTCGTAATTAAAATTGTATTGTAGTTAAATTAGATTTTTAACAAAAACGCACAAAAAAAAAATTTTTTTTAATCACCTGATTTTAATTTATAATTAATTATTTAAATTTGATTTTTGAAACAATATAAAAATTATCGTAAATAGCAAATTAATTATACAAATTTACGTGTGTTTATTACCGATCATGCAGTTTTGTGTAACCCAACAAAAATAATCGCAAGTTAAATTTGTACAATTTTTAGTTTTGATCTTAACACGTTGGCTGACCCGCATCACATTTATTTAAGTTGATGCAAAATTGCAAACTGTTTACTGTGATTACTGTAGTGCAAATTTTAAAAAATATCACGTCCATCATTTAGTTAAAATCAAAAACTATTAATTGTTTTCTATTATAACTATACAAGTGGATATATTGATAAAGACGCAAGCGAAGACGAAGATAGAAACATTTAATTTCGATAGGAATTTATTTTGTTGCCAATTATTTGTTTGTTTGATTGTAATGACAAGATGTAATCGAACTTTGCGTGTATTGCAAACGGTTATACCATTATCATCTTCTTATGTATTTTGTGATAATTTTTCTTGATGAATGAATCACTACAACCACTTCACATGCAGCGTACTTATCAGATCACTCAATACTTAATAAAAAAAACTCAAATTATTTTAATTAAAACGCAAATTTTTTTATTTTTGTTTATTTCAAGACACTTGTAACTGTGAAAACGGGTAGCTCTGGGAATGCTGTACGGAAGTTGTTTACTTCACAACAGTACGAATAACCTTTGACCAAATTAGTTGGTTGCCATGTTAGCCATGTCACTTGCGAACATATATTAGTGCACCGGACATCGGCAGCTGCTTGCGCTGCTGTTTGATATGGATTATTCAATCCGATGAATGCTATTCCGGCTTGGGTTGACCGATTATACAAAACTTTCCAGAACATTCGTGGGGCCGGCATAACTCTTGTCGTGCTTAAATATAAATTAGTTGCTACGCCGTTTATATTTGGTAGTTGAGCTGAACCCCATGTACCAGTGTACACCTCTAAATCTTGTCCAATTCGGGCTGCAAAATTTTTTACATCATTTTCAAGTGAATTCCAATTAGCACCATTAAATGTTTGCCATTGTGGGGCTGCGTTCACGTACAAGAATGTTGCTAATTGTTGTGAACCATATAAGAAATCACTTTTTGCGACCAAATGACCTTTTGACAAGAAATAATCATTGATCAGATCAATGTATTGTTCAGCAAGTGTTTGTGATCCCAGCAATGATGTAAATGTAATTCGTTGGGTTGCACGTTTATATAGTGTTGTGGGATCGAGGCCAGAGAACAAACCTCCTTTACTCCAATCTGGACGGTCGACACCGGTTTGGAAGCCAGCCGCGTCCTTAGTTAAAATGAATTTGGTATACAGTGTGTTATGTTGGCTTAAATCATGGCAAGCCTCGTATACTTCAACAAATCCCGTCGATACTGTGAATCCAACTTTTATTAGTGTTTTCCCATTATAACAGGTTCCTGAAGTACGATCCTCCTCGTTCGGGTCTTGTTTGCATACCAATTGATTAAACGCATACGATGTTCCACCAACCGAGAATGTGGTTCCACTTACACATGAAGCTGTTAATTCGCGTACGCTTGTTCCATGGGTCACAAAATAATTTGATGATCCCGGGCAGGCCAAAAATACATTTTGGTTTGCATTAAATGATAATGTACCAGCAGAATCTGATGCACGGAAAAATGTGGTTGTACCTGGATTAAGAAGTAGTGGACCTGGTTTTCCAATATCAGTTTTTACGCTTATTGTACATGCTGCTCTCGGTGAGACATCATCAGCAGCTAGTTCATCCAGCAGTTTGATAATGGTTGAATTTGGAAGAATATGTGAGTTTGTTACTGTAGCAAAAATAACAATAAAAATTAACGCAAGAACTCTCATATTGAAAGATTTGTGAATTTGAATTTTACACTGTAACCGGTACTATACGCAACTGGTGACCAAATAAAATATATTTGGAGTATTTATAGTGAAAATTTTCGCAAATAATATTGACCGCGATAAGATAAGTATTAACTAAATTTTAACTTAAGTCGTACATTTATATACATATACATAAGTAAGTACATGCTTATATCAATTCGATCATATATATTCGCGTGAACTTTACAAGTTTGAGAATGATATTTGTATAAATAATAGGCTATTGTGCTCGTATATATACCTACATGCTCGCCAAAAGATTCTACATTTCCGAAACATCATTTTACTGCAAATTTTGAATTTTGTGATTCTGTTATTAATTTTCAAAATGATTCTGACATTTTGTTATTTCGAAACTTTTCGTTGCATGCTTTTCTGACGAAAGTCCACTAAATTACGCTAATTGAATTTAACTTGCACGCATACATTGAATTGTACGGAAAAATTGAACAATATTGATTTCTATTATTAAATTATCTTATCAGAAATAACAATCAAAATTGGTAATTAATTGCTGTAATATATCATGTAGTATGGCTAATTGATTAAGTACCACTGATTATCTGCCATTATTATACGATAACGTTTAAATCTATTTATTGTGGCATTCGCATGCTTTCAAATTAATTCAATGATGATTGGTATATATTCCATGGGTGTTCATTTCTTATCAATCACACCTATTTTTAGAAAACTTATGCATGGGATTTTAATTTGAAATTGTAGATCACATCTTGACACATTTTTTATGATGTGAAATCCAGAATAGATTTCTTATCTTTCTTATATAAATTGTGTTTACAAAATTGAATGTAATGTAATACAATTTAAGTGTTTCGTGAGTGATCTTAATTAATACGATGCGGAAATTATTAATTTTATTGACGATTTGTGTCGCATACGCAGTTAGTTGTACAATTGACGTCAACGGTGGATTGAGTGAACCACAACCATTACTTGTGTGGCCAGGCACTAGCACGTTTGTCGAGCCCCAGGGGACGAATGGTGTAATCACATTGGTGGCAGGACAAAGTATTGAAACATTCTGTACCACATTCGCAACCACAACATGTCAATCCAATGGTCAGTTTTTGATAAATGGTGTGGTCAGACCATTTAGTGAAATTGTATGCAGCTCATATCCTGCACATTCTGTTCGTCGGACCGGCCGTACTTGCTTTGGTGGAGCTACCGTTTTCGAGATTGGTTTTGTTGCTGGTACACGATTTTTAAGTTTGATTGACGCATGTCACGATGAGGTAAAAGAGTCAACACTTTATGTTAAATTCATTCAAAATAAAGCAAACGTTGGGTATCAAAAGAATTTCCCGCGGCCAAGTTTCATTACTGGTGGCTTATTTGGTGGGAAAAATGTCGATAATTTGTACACCAAAGTCAATCAAATTGAAATGTTTACAAAAATATTGGGGTCAGCGGTACTAGCAAATAATTTGGTTCAAACAACTGGCGACGGGTATTTAGCTCGGGGACATTTAGCGGCCAAAGTCGATTTTATATTCGGCACGCAACAACGGGCAACCTTTTATTTTGTGAATGCGGCACCACAATGGCAGAAATTCAATGCGGTTAATTGGGAATCTGTAGAGGATGGTCTAAGACACTTTGTTGCGAATCGTGGGACAACAGTTGAAATTTACACAGGCACATACGGAGTCATGACGTCGCCAGATGTGAACGGGGTCCAGCGGGAGCTATATTTGTATCTGGATGGTACTACAGGTAAAATTCCAGTACCAAAAATTTTCTATAAAATTGCGATAGAACCATCAACACGACTCGGAATTGCATTAGTTGGTGTGAATAATCCATATGCCACTTTAGCCGAAATCAATGCCTCGTACAGATTATGTGATGATATTAGCTCAAGAATAACATGGTTGAGCTGGGATAGAGAAAGTATTGCTAAGGGATATTCGTACGCTTGTGATGTAAATCAACTAGCTGCCAGGCTTGGACATTTACCTACACTTTCGGTTTCTGGGGTTCTAGTGTAAAAAAAACAAAATTAAATCGTATCTTTGTACTAATCTAAAATTTAATAAACATTCAGGCGCAATTATTAATGTAAATTTTTTACTTTTCAATTTAGGCGATTACAAATTTTATTTAACATTTTTATTGATTTGATACGATGCCAAGTCAAATTCATGTGTGTGCGATAACAAAATGTGTTATCTTCCAATTATGTCCACGTTTATAATACTTAAACTAACACTGATTTCTTATCATATTATATTAGAAGATTGAATATTTTATACAATTTATCGTTATCTTCAAAATGTGTTACCACTTTTATGAATTCATCCACTCGACACGCATATATGTAGCCCCATTGAATACCTCGTACATTTTCACCAAGCCAATCGAAACCGCTCGATACGTCCTCGCATAAAATGTAATCCTTGTGAATCTCCGCTATTGTTGCATACACATTGTTAACACCAATAAAAACTATTCCTGCGTTTGTACTCGGCTCGATGACGATTTTATAAAAAAATTTTGGCACTGGTATTTGGTTACGATCAGATAAATAAATTTCGTGATGGATGCCATGCTCGTCGGCAAGTGTTAGTATACCATAGGTACCGGTATATATTTCGGCACTAATATTACGATTAGCCACAAATCGTTTTATAGTACGTTCAACTACTGCCCAATTACCGCCATTAAACATTTGCCATTGTGGCGCAACATTTATAAAATAAAATGTTGCATGTTGTTCAGCGCCATAAATAAAATCAGACATTGCCGCCAAATGCCCTCGGGCGAGAAAGAAATCATTTGTTTGGTGAATATATTGATCGGCAAGTGTTTGACTTTTTAATATTTTTGAAATCATTGTTCGCTGCTCCCGTCGTGTAAACGCACGGTCCATGTTTAAATCTAAATGAAATGGACCCTGGAAAAATCGTGGCCTTGGAAAATTCCGTTGTGCTTCGAGATTACGCGGTTTCTGTTCGTAATGCACGTAGTACGTTACAATTTCGTCTTCGTTATGACACACGCGCATTAACCGAATAAAATTTCGTTCATCTATTTGAAATCCAATTTCGATTTCGGTTCCCATATAATTCGTTGTACCACACGATTTTCCCGTGCGGCGTGCCGTATGCTCGGGTAAAGCAGAACATGAAAAATTCGATATATCAAATTCGGTATCACGTCCAATTATTTCAAAAAATGTATCGTACAAACATTCACTAACATATCGATCACTTTCACTGCAATAGAATTCGATTTCAGCACTTGCATTTAATCTTAACACTCTGCGATCACTTAATTCTGGATATAGAATTTCAGTACGATTTACATCCAACAGAAGTGGTTGCAATTCGGACAAATCACTTTGTAAATTAATATGACACTCATTACATGAATTACACTTAACTGATTGTAATAATTGTACAATAGATAAACACATAACCACTTCAAACACTTTAATTAATATCATTGGAGTAGATTATGTTGTTATTTATTGGGCTAGTTAAATTACTATACGGCCGTCACAACTTGATTTGACATAAGCGAAATATATTCTACTGAAACTCGGCTATGTATTATAAACATCGATACACAACAGTTCTAATCTTGTGCATAAGATATCAAATAAATTGTTTTCGCCTAAATGTTGTTTTGGTGTGGTTTTGATACAGTTAAAGTGTAATAAAAACTTATGCGGAATAATATTGGTTTACAATTTTTTTTATTTTTTATTTTTATAACATTACAATTGACTTATTTCTAAGTCATCTAGTAACTTTCCTATCATAATTATATTAACATTTGTTGGGATATAGCCCAACGACTAGACCCAGAAATTAAAACGTTCTCTTCCGCATACGGCATGTTCAGCTAAACTTCATCTTCAGCTCTTCCTTTTTCTTTTTGACATGTTCTTTCCACCTCAACATGATGCATATAACCTAGATATTTCGCCGTATCTGCATAGGAAACCTGTTTAGAGTTGATTATGATTGGGATTCTATTAGAAATATTTTTGTTGGTAAAGTTCACATGCACAGATTTAGTTTAGTTTAGTTTAGTTTTTCATCCAATTGTTGACTGAACCTGTCGAATTTTGCAATTTGTTAAATCGCAGTATTATCAGCATAAGTTGCTATAGTTGCTTCTACCATTGGTGGTATATCCCGAGTATACAGGAGGTACAAGATAGGGCCCAATACGCTACCTTGTGGTACTGCAGCTGAAATATTCAAAATGATTCTGACATTTTGCATGCTTTTCTGATGAAAGTCCACTAAATTACGCTAATTGAATTTAACTTGCACGCGTACATTGAATTGCACGGAAAAATTTTGAATTCTATTATTAAATTATCTTATCAGAAATAACAATCAAAATTGGTGACACATTTGTTATGGTGTGAAATTCAGAATTGATTTCTTATCTTTCTTATATAAATTGTGTTTACCAAACTGAATGCAATTTAAATGTTTCGTGAGTGATCTTAATTAATACGATGCAGAAATTATTAATTTTATTGACGATTTGTGTCGCATACGCAGTTAGTTGTACAATTGACGTCAACGGTGGATTGGGTAAACCACAACCATTACTTGTGTGGCCAGGCACTAGCACGTTTGTCGAGCCCCAGGGGACGAATGGCGTAATCACATTGGTATGGCAGGACAAAGTATTGAAACATTCTGTACCACATTCGCAACCACCACATGTCAATCCAATGATCAGTTTTTGAAAAATGGTGTGGTCAGACCATTTAGTGAAATTGTATGCAGCTCATATCCTGCACATTCTGTTCGTCGGACCGGCCGTACTTGATTTGGTGGAGCTACCGTTTTCGAGATTGGTTTTGTTGCTGGTACACGATTTTTAAGTTTGATTGACGCATGTCACGATGAGGTAAGAGAGTCAATACTTTATGTTAAATTCATTCAAAATAAAGCAAACTTTGGGTATCAAAAGAATTTCCCGCGGCCAAGTTTCATTACTGGTGGCTTATTTGGTGGGAAAAATGTCGATAATTTGTACACCAAAGTCAATCAAATTGAAATGTTTACAAAAATATTGGGGTCAGCGGTACTAGCAAATAATTTGGTTCAAACAACTGGCGACGGGTATTTAGCTCGGGGACATTTAGCGGCCAGAGTCGATTTTATATTCGGCACCCAACAACGGGCAACCTTTTATTTTGTGAATGCGGCACCACAATGGCAGAAATTCAATGCGGTTAATTGGGAATATGTAGAGCATGGTCTAAGACACTTTGTTGCGAATCGTGGAACAACAGTTGAAATTTACACAGGCACATACGGAGTCATGACGTCGCCAGATGTGAACGGGGTTCAGCGGGAGCTATATTTGTATCTGGACGGTACTACAGGTAAAATTCCAGTACCAAAAATTTTCTATAAAATT
Source organism: Tipula unca (assembly GCA_951394425.1). Lineage (NCBI taxonomy): Eukaryota > Metazoa > Arthropoda > Insecta > Diptera > Tipulidae > Tipula > Tipula unca. The sequence continues at coordinate 224,450,593 of OX596380.1, forward strand.
GCGATAGAACCATCAACACGACTCGGAATTGCATTAGTTGGTGTGAATAATCCATATGCCACTTTAGCCGAAATCAATGCCTCGTACGATGTGGAAGTTTGTCCTAAAAGTGTCCTAACTTTTAATATATGGTAAATGTATTGGTTATAATATCAAATAAATTGCATACATTCGGGCGAAATATATTATTATGATTTAATTATTAATGCTGTCCAATTAATAAATTACAATTAATAAATACAATAAAAAAATATTATATTAAATGCACTCTTAAAATAAACAATAGAAATTAAAATTTGGAAAACATATCACACATTATGATATGGCAAAACAAACCATACTAAACCAACATATAATTAGAATGAATTTCGTAAGAAGTGGGCTGTTTATGGAATGATTTTTAATGAAAATGGCTTTGGCCGCACTTGGGCTGATATTTTTTTGTTAGGCCATTGTGTTCTCCATTTTCTGGCCACACAACAGATTTTTAACTTGGATATTTCATATCCAAATATGTAAAAATGTCCGAAAAAGTACAAATTGCGTAAGAAGTGGGCAGTTTATGGAACAATTTTTAATGAAAATGGCCGTGACCGCACTTGGGCTGATATTTTTTTGTTAGGCCATAGTGTTCTCCATTTTCTGGCCACACAACAGATTTTTAACTTGGATATTTCATATCCAAATATGAGCCCAAGTGCGGTCACGGCCATTTTCATTAAAAATTATTCCATAAACTGCCCACTTCTTACGAAATTCGTACTTTTTCGGACTTTTTTACATATTTGGATATGAAATATCCAAGTTAAAAATCTGTTGTGCGGCCAGAAAATGGAGAACACAATGGCCTAGCATAAAAATATCAGCCCAAGTGCGGTCACGGCCATTTTCATTAAAAATTGTTCCATAAACTGCCCACTTCTTACGCAATTCGTACTTTTTCGGAGTTTTTTACATATTTGGATATGAAATATCCAAGTTAAAAATCTGTTGTGCGGCCAGAAAATGTAGAACACAATGGCCTAGCAAAAAAATATCAGCCCAAGTGCGGTCACGGCCATTTTCATTAAAAATTATTCCATAAACTGCCCGCTTCTTACGAAATTCGTACTTTTTCAGACATTTTTACATATTTGGATATGAAATATCCAAGCTAAAAATCTGTTGTGCGGCCAGAAAATGGAAAACACAATGGCCTTAACATTTAATAAATTGTGTTTTATATTATAATCAGTAAACTTTTTATTTTGTGTTTTTTTTATTATTTGTCTTACACTAATACATAATAATAATTCTTTGATGCGAAACTATTAATTTTTTAATGTAAGATTAAATACTAGCTTTTGAATGTTAAATTGCCAAGCTACTTTGTGATATCCAAACCAAATTTAAATTAAATGACCATGTTATTTATTTAATTATAGTTTAATATAAATTTTTTATCTATTTATGTAATGATTATTTACTAATTGGATGGACAAAAGTTTTAATTGTTTAAAATATACGATAAAATTTATCTGCCCGAATGTGTGCTATTTATTTATTATCAACACTAATACATTTACATAAATTAAAAATTAATTCAGTTTTAGGAAAAACTTCATTCGCCTATATAGGCGAGTGAATTTTGTGCTAAAAGTGTCCTAACTTTAAATGACATAATTTAGGACAAATTGAAGACAAACTTCATCCGCACTGCCTCGTACAGATTATGTGATGATATTAGCTCAAGAATAACATGGTTGAGCTGGGATAGAGAAAGTATTGCTAAGGGATATTCGTTCGCTTGTGATGTAAATCAACTAGCTGCCACCCTTGGACAATTACCTACACTTTCGGTTTCTGGGGTTCTAGTGTAAAAAAAACAAAATTAAATCGTATCTTTGTACTAATCTAAAATTTAATAAACATTCAGGCGCAATTATAAATGTAAATTTTTTACTATTCAATTTAGGCGATTACAAATTTCATTTAATATTTTTATTGATTTGATACGATGCCAAGTCAAGTTCATGTGTGTGCGATAACAAAATGTGTTATCTTCTAATTATGTCCACGTTTATAATACTTAAACTAACACTGATTTCTTATCATATTATATTAGAAGATTGAATATTTTATACAATTTATCGGTATCTTCAAAATGTGTTACCACTTTTATGAATTCATCCACTCGACACGCATATATGTAGCCCCATTGAATACCTCGTACATTTTCACCAAGCCAATCGAAACCGCTCGATACGTCCTCGCATAAAATGTAATCCTTGTGAATCTCCGACATTGTTGCATACACATTGTTAACACCAATAAAAACTATTCCTGCGTTTGTACTCGGGTCGATGACGATTTTATAAAAAAATTTTGGCACTGGTATTTGGTTACGATCGGATAAATAAATTTCGTGATGGATGCCATGCTCGTCGGCAAGTGTTAGTATACCATAAGTACCGGTATATATTTCGGCATTAATATTACGATTAGCCACAAATCGTTTTATAGTACGTTCAACTATTGCCCAATTACCGCCATTAAACATTTGCCCCCGCTCTCTGTCCCCGATACTCTTTAATCTCATGTTGGAGTACATCTTTCGCAAAACTAAAAACACCGCAGCGTAACATCTTATATCGCCAGTCCAATCAGGTGCTTGCATATGCAGATGACATATGCGTGATTGGACTGAATAGCAACGGAGTGAAAGAAATACTTGATCCGCTTGTAGAGTTTTCAGCTTCAGTTGGACTTCAGATCAATGAGTCCAAAACGAAATAACTGATCTCTGGTTTTAGGGACAATGGCACACCAGATTTTAGTAGTGGCCACCACACGTTTGAGGGAGTGAGGAGGTTCAAATATTTGGGTTCTCTTATCACTCACGATAATAGTGTGGGTGAGGATATTAAAGTGCAGCTGGCAGCTGGCAGTCGTTCTTTGTATCCTCTAAGGCCACTGCTAAAATCTAAACACTTATCAAGTGCCGTGAAGCTGAAGCTTTACAAAGCGTTGATCAGGCCCGTTGTTATGTTTGGATGTGAAAGTTGGCCGCTGACGGATGAATACGAGAGATGGCTCCTAATATTTGAGAGAAGAGTCATGCGTGTGATTTACGGCCCAAAACGCGAAATAGATGGTACCTACCGAGCTCTGTACAATATCGAGATCAGAGATCTGATAAAGATCCCCGATATTGTACATGAAGTAAGATCTCAGCGAGTACGCTGGCTCGGTCACGTTCTGCGTGCTGATCCGGAACGAATTGTGCAGCGATCTCTGAAAGGAGAGCCACCATATGGTAGGCGCCGAGGTCGTCGCCGGCGACGATGGCTCCACTTGGCGTCTTCAGATTGTCTTAGACAGTATGAAGACCATGCTCAGGATTGAAACCGTTGGAGCCAAATTGTTGACTCAGTAAGGGGCCAGTAATACTGTTTATTATTATTATTAAACATTTGCCGTTGTGGCGCAACATTTATAAAATAAAATATTGCATGTTGTTCAGCGCCATAAATAAAATCAGACATTGCCGCCAAATGCCCTCGGGCGAAAAAGAAATCATTTGTTTGGTGAATATATTGATCTGCAAGTGTTTGACTTTTTAATATTTTTGAAATCATGGTTCGCTGCTCCCGTCGTGTAAACGCACGGTCCATGTTTAAATCTAAATGAAATGGACCCTGGAAAAATCGTGGCCTTGGAAAATTCCGTTGTGCTTCGAGATTACGCGGTTTCTGTTCGTAATGCACGTAGTACGTTACAATTTCGTCTTCGTTATGACACACGCGCATTAACCGAATAAAATTTCGTTCATCTATTTGAAATCCAATTTCAATTTCGGTCCCCATATAATTCGTTGTGCCACACGATTTTCCCGTGCGGCGTGCCGTATGCTCGGGTAAAGCAGAACATGAAAAATTCGATATATCAAATTATACCGAATTTGCAATTATTTCAAAAAATGTATCGTACAAATATTCACTAACATATCGATCACTTTCACTGCAATAGAATTCGATTTCAGCACTTGCATTTAATCTTAACACTCTGCGATCACTTAATTCTGGATATAGAATTTCAGTACGATTTACATCCAACAGAAGTGGTTGCAATTCGGACAAATCACTTTGTAAATTAATATGACACTCATTACATGAATTACACTTAACTGATTGTAATAATTGTACAATAGATAAACACATAACCACTTCAAACACTTTAATTAATATCATTGGAGTAGATTATGTTGTTATTTATTGGGCTAGTTAAATTACTATACGGCCGTCACAACTTGATTTGACATAAGCGAAATATATTCTACTGAAACTCGGCTATGTATTATAAACATCGATACACAACAGTTCTAATCTTGTGCATAAGATATCAAATAAATTGTTTTCGCCTAAATGTTGTTTTGGTGTGGTTTTGATACAGTAAAAGCACAAATTAACATATACAGATTACTTAAGATGAACAAAAAAATGAAATTGTCGAAAATCACTGATAAAAGCGCCAATATGTGTGAGTAAAAGAAAAAGTTTGCATGTTACCCCATGTCTTTGCTAAGGTATAAATCATTACTAACTTACTGTACCTTCCGTAAATGTATGAAACTAGTTCATAACTTTGATCCACCTATCGTAAATATGTATATTATATTGCCGATCTTTTGTATTCGCACATCTCTTTTCAACTTGTACAATTTTTATGAAAAAACACGATCCAAAACCGTAAGTGTAGGAAATTTGATATGTGTGTGCATACTGCGTGCATATTATAATATTTCACTCAGGTACTCAGGTAGTTGCTCTTTTGCATTTTTTATAAATGCATTTTGTTTTATATTTTAAGTTCCGTAATAATTAGTATGTGACGATTATGCCGAACGTTAAACATCTACACGTCACAATCATCGTTAGTCGAATGGTTAGATTCGCAACTACAAAGCATGGTCTGGTAAGTATCGCTGGTTCGATACTCGCTATGGTGTATGTATTTATTTTGGTGGATATATTTATTTGAGTCGACGACCGATGCAACGAATCGAAAAATCCGAAATTTAACAATTCCCAATTATAGGAAAAAAATCTAAATTTAAAATGTCGATAAACCATACAAATTTTAAACTTTCAAAATTGAAAACTACATACGAGGGGAGTTCAATAAGTTCAATAAATCTATATGAAATAACGGTATTAAACATTTTTTATTTATTTTTTTTAAACTATTTATTATCAATTGTTTCGTTTAATTTCTGTGAGTGATTTATCACTTACTCGTTTTGAAAATTTAAAAAATATGGAAAATATTGAACATCGCCCTGTGATTAAGTTCCCTTGTAAAGGAAAATAATGCTTCTAAGGATATCAAAATAATAATGAAAAATGTTTACGGAGAAACTAGACCGTCTTATAAAATAATATCGAAGTGGGTCCGTCTACTCAAACAATGTAGAGTCACTGGAAGATGTTACTCACGAAATCGTCATTTTAATCGAGGATCTTATATTGGTAGACAGGCAAATCACTATTTCAAAATTAAGTGTAATTTTAAATATATCTATTGGCAGTGTTAGCACAATTTTAAACAGTCATCTTAAGCTATCAAAATATAGTGCCCAAATGTTGCCTATGAACCAAAAAAAATTTCGAATTTAATTATTTGTAATTTTAAGGTAATATTAGAAATGAGGGAAGACGATCCGGTTAAATTTATAAACCGGTGATGAAACGTGGATCCACCACCGAAAAAGTTTAATGTTTAACCATCTGCGGGTAAGATAATGGCAATAATTTTGGGATGCTGATGGAATTTTGATGATTGACTACTTATCTCATAAGACCACAACAACAGGGGCTCATTATGCGGATCTTTTGAATAAATTGAAAAATGTTCATAAATGTTCAGTTCATAAGTCGAATGTTCCACAACAAGCCTTACGAGATTGCAAGTTCAATGAAACACTGCATCCACCTTATAGTCTAGATCTGGCCCCAAGTGATTATTTCCTTTTTACAAATTTGAAGAAAAAGTTGGGGGATTAAGATTTTAAAATGAAAGTCAGGTAATGCCCGCTGTAGAAGAATATTTTAAAGAACAAGAGAAATCATTTTATTTTGATTTAAGCGTAATAAGTTCATTTGCATGGGTGAAGATTATATTGAAAAATAAAAATGTTTTTGAATAAAATTTACCGTTTATAATTTAGATTTACCGAACTTATTGAACTCCCCTCGTAGATTTAATTATTTAATAAAATTTACATTCGATGGGTTGCAACAATCCAGTGGTTATTTATAAAATGTAATAACAAAACGAAAACTATATAAAGGTAGATTTTTGTGAAATAAAAAATTAAAAGAATAATATTAAACTAAAGACCTGAAAATGCAACAAATCTTGTGATCAGCTAAATAGAATTAAGTAATTGAACCCAGACGTAAATGTATTGAGTTTTCAACAAATTGTAAAATCTACTGGTAGATTGTTGAAGATTATATAAGCTAACATTAAAAGGAGTTTTATAAATGTTATTGTAAATCTTTGAAGCCGAATTAGCTTATCATTTCTTAAATTAGTACTGACAGTGGCATTCGAATGATTCAAGTTAATGATAGACATAGATTTCATTACTTTGCACAAAACTAAATGTCTATAAAGAAAAAATATCTGAACAAGAAAGGACTGAAATAAAGGCCACAAATCGTTGTGGATTAAGAACAATTCTAATATATTTTTTTAAATAATAAAAATAAAATAAAAATTTGATAAATTCTAGCACAGTGGGGCGGTATCTTCCAACAAACTAAACTTTATGATAATTTAGAACTTATTTTAATTTCATCAAAGAGAAAATAATTTTTATTTAGAACTTCCACAGAGTATGCAGTTCATAAAATATACAGTTGTCCGATTATTGAAGTTAGATAATTATACAAAGTTTAACAATATGGCAATTCTTTAACATTGTATTATCATTTCTTATAATTGTACATTTATTTAACGGTTTGAACAAATTAATTTTTAAAACAACTATGTACAATATATTTAGGTTTTATTTAACTTTGACAACCGTATTTTTCATATGGGAAATTGATTTCCGTTTAATGAAAATAATTTAAGTTTACTTTTAAATTTAATTAGTTTGTCAAATTGAGTAATCAAATAATTGATGATTCTATTTTTGAGTTTAACTGCAACCGGTGAATTGTTTTCAATGTTTAATTTTAAAAGGTGTTACTATACTTAAAAGTGGATTTAAAAAATTTTTAATAATTCACTTTTTTGAAGTTACATTTCAATTTGATAGATGTGAAATTTGAATGGGAAACGTTAGAAGGCACAATAAGAATAGATGTCATACAATAAAGCTTGATATGTACAATATGAATATCAGATACGAAACTAAAGTCAAGCCACGTTGTAGTATTTTTTGACTGCAGCAGACCATTAGGCTTCATCATAAATATATATAAATATATACATAATCATCAAAATATGAATGTAAACACGAATAGATTGATATTTATACCCTAAATATTAGTAAACAATTTTTATTTGATGCCAGATTATTGATTTCATCGATAAATACAGATCTGTTCAAAGGATGAGACCTATGAATAGATAGGATCGAAAACAAAATCGAATTATAATCAAAATCTACTTGTTAAATGTCAGCACTAATTGCATAAATAAATGCAATAGAGCTGTTCTATAAGTTATCATTTAAATAAATAAATGCCCCATTAGCTCTATATAAATCGAACTACATTTACCAAATCTTTTAAGACCTGTTCTGGGGTTTTCCACAGATGGATGAGAGCGATAAGACATCTTATTTTAACATCATTTTAATTTGTAGACTATCTCGTTTATACGACATTGCCATTTCTATTGCGATCTCAGCCAATTAGAATTATTTTATGGTCTATCACATTTATTCTATCTCACAACGAGAAATAGTAGCGAGTGAAGCAGACAAATGAGATCGCAATAAAAGAAATGATTTCGAATATGCAAATCAGGGTCCAAATTTAAAAATAACAAAAAGACATGAACTCGCTTCTGGCTCGTCGAAATCCAACCCCCGATATATTATAATTCAGCAATAAAAAATCTGCAATCCATACATTCGAGAGTAGAATAATTTGGGGCGAAATACTAAGAGTAGCAATATTCAGTATATGTACATAAATAAATTACTACTTTTACTTGGCAGGGAGATGCTCTGTCCCCGATACTCTTTAATCTCATGTTGGAGTACATCTTTCGTAAAACTGAAACACCTCAGCGCAACATCTTATATCGCCAGTCCAATGAGGTGCTTGCATATGCAGATGACATATGCGTAATTGGACTGAATAGCAACGGAGTGAAAGAAATACTTGATCCGCTTGGAGAGTTTTCAGCTTCAGTTGGACTTCAGATCAATGAGTCTAAAACGAAATACCTGATCTCTGGTTTTAGGGACAATGGCACACCAGATTTTAGTAGTGGCCACCACACGTTTGAGGGAGTAAGGAGATTCAAATATTTGGGTTCTCTTATCACTCACGATAACAGTGTGGGTAAGGATATTAAAGTGCGGCTGGCAGCTGGCAGCCATGCTTTGTATCCTCTAAGGCCACTGCTAAAATCTAAAAACTTAACAAGTGCTGTGAAGCTGAAGCTTTACAAAGCGATGTGAAAGTTGGGCGCTGACGGATGAGTGCGAGAGATGGCTCCTTACATTTGAGAGAAGAGTCATGCGTGTGATTTACGGCCCAAAACGCGAAATAGATGGTACACACCGAGCTCTGTACAATATCGAGATCGGAGATCTCATGAAGATCCCCGATATCGTACATGAAGTAAGATCTCAGCGAGTACGTTGGCTCGGTCACGTTCTGCGTGCTGATCCAGAACAAACTGTACAGCGATCTCTGAAAGGGGAGCCACCATATGGTAGGCGCAGAGGTCGTTGCAGGCGATGATGGCTCCACGGTGTAGAGAATGACTTGGCTTCTTCAGGTTGTCTAGGACAGCATGAAGACCAAACCTTGGATCGAAACCGTTGGAGCCAGATTGTTGACTCAGTAAGGGGCCAGTAATGGCCTTTAAATACTGCTTATTATTATTATTTTTACTTAAACTTCGTTGTGACTGTTGACGTAACTTGAGAGGTTTGAATTTAAACTACTTGATGAGAGCACCAATATTATACATACATATTGCGATTTATAAACATTTATATACTTCTAGTCAGAACCAAGACCCAGAAGAAAATGCATAAAAAGTAAATGCGTGTTTCAAAATTTATTTGTGAGCATTGAAACTAATTTATTTAAGAATTCAAAACAACACTAGTGGTACAATATATAATGTTGTAACAAAAAGAATGGATATCCTTAAATTGAGGGTTACTCAGTCTGGAACATCTATTCATTCTGGTTTGTAAGTTTATGAACTGGGATCATATTTTAGTCAGAAATCTATTTTTATATTTTTGAATTTATTCTGTAAAAATATTTGGTATGTATTTACGAGACCCGAATTACCTTAACAACCGCCAGAATAAAACAAATATTTCTAGCAGGATTAGCTACCAAAAAATTAAAAAAAAATTTCTTTTATTTTTGCGACGATCATGTGATTTGAAATTCTAATTTTTCAATTTATATCAAAATTATCAACGAAGTATTTGGTATTGATTATATAACATACACAAAATTTGGTACACCAAACAAGTTCAATTCGAATAGAGAAATCAAGAAAAATATTGTATAAACTCTATATATGTATGTGTATATATAGCTATCTATGTATGTATGTAAAATGTAACTTGTATTTTGCATCAATTTATTGTTCTTTGTCTTTTGTATATACATGCATATTTATTTAATATGTATGCTAGATGACTCTGATTTACATATATTTGCGCTAAATGGATGTGGTTTGTTTCTATTCTATGGGGTAACCAAAATAGTACAAAAAAATATGCAGCTGCAATAAATGGCGTTTCTGAATTGTTTCATTTTTTTGTGAATCTTGACTAATCTGTATATTTTAATTTGTGGTAAAAGTGTAATAAAAACTTATGCGGAATAATATTGGTTTACAATTTTTTTTATTTTTTATTTTTATAACATTACAATTGACTTATTTCTAAGTCATCTAGTAACTTTCCTATCATAATTATATTAACATTTGTTGGGATATAGCCCAACGACTAGACCCAGAAATTAAAACGTTCTCTCCCGCATATCTCGATGTTTTCGTGCTGTCGGAGGCGTGAATCATGCTTGAGAGCATGATACGTAATAACTTCATCGATGTATTCCATCTTTAAATCTCGGTGGAGGTCTTCATTTCTAATGTATCATGGTTCCGAAGTACTTTGTTTTGTAACGTCTGTATCATCTTGATGTTCGTTTTCTTGGTACAACCCCAACGCTGTATACCATAGGTCCATGTTTCAGTATTTGCCGATATAAAAGCAATTTATTGTGTATGGATAGTTCAGATTGTCTACCTAAGAGCCAATACATCTTCCTAAACTTCATGTTCTGCTCTTCCTTTTTCTTTTTGACATGTTCTTCCCACCTCAACATGACGCATCCAGCGTCATACTGTAACCGACCATATACTAAAGTGGCTGCACGTATTGTTTTACATCGGGTAGGTTCAACGGCTTGGGGGGTTACTTTTGCCACTTAGTTTGAATGGTGGAACAAACATCATATTACGTGCAAAAAAAAATATCACTCAAATCACATGGGTCATCTCCGACCATCACATCACCATAAATAAAAAAAATCACTCCATAGCTTTTAAATTGAAACTTATAATTCACACTTTATGAACATTATTGTAGATATTTTTGTCATACTTTCACTAACTATTTGTAAATTTTTGTAAATTCTTAAATATATTATAGAATATTCTTAAATATTTTGTGATACAAATTATATTTTTTTTTTATTTCCATAAGAAAACAAACACTAATAGAACACGGCAGAGTGAAAATAATTATATAAAAAAAACTTACCAGTACTCCCTGTTTTGGTCCGTGCTGTAAAACCTGTTAAATCACTATAACACCACTATTATTATTTTTTTTCTTATGTAAATTTCTATATACTACTTTTTTTTTATTCCTTATTTTTTTTTGTAATCACTTATTTGTTTTTTATCAACTATATATGAACTAACTAAATAATTTTTTTTTATATATATGTATATAAAAATAGGACTGATATATCAAAATTTCACTATGGCTAAATACACATATTATATATAAATACATACATAATCATATGTAAACACATGATACAAGAATACCGAATAAGGTATATAATATATTTATTTATCACAATTTTTCCTTTCTTAGCTATTTACTATATAGGTACACTTGTAACGCCAAGTTAAAAACTACAGCAATGCTTTTAATATTTATATAGGTGTGAAGAACACTGCCTTAGATCGAGTACATCTATATATTATTGGTCCTATAGCGCCATAAAAAGCTTTTTACTCCGCTTCTTTAAATCAGAGCTGTGAGGTCCTCTACACCAAACGAATTCTTCTTGGTTATCTTTTGGGGATGTTACTTAGTAGAAAAATGCTCTATATAAGTACACGTGTATATGCATAAGTACATATGAAGTCAAAGATAACTGGGTAATTTATAAATAAATATACTCGAAAGAAAATAACAATCCACAATTGGATTGCAGGAACAGCTAATATAGTATATATTTTGGTTATGGATTGCAAAGGCAGCTAATATATTTAAATTGTGTTCCTACTGACCTCTCAAACTAAATTAAATCATCAAAGAGAAAATTTTAACGTGTAAAGCTGACCAGATTTATTTATTTCTATTATTTACTTCTATACTTATACACCTGTATATAATATATAAGTATATAGGAATAATATACATAATTATTTTTGCCGATTTGGAAAGCAATAGAACAATAAAAAGCGGGTCAATGACCGAAAACGATAAACATGATATATTTGTTTTTGTTGTAAATACTATTTAATTAATTGTCATCGTTACGCCGATCATTCTTCATTGCTGCGATACGATGGTATTCAATGCAGCATGTATTCTATTAGAAATATTTTTGTTGGTAAAGTTCACATGCTCAGATTTAGTTCAGTTTTATTCTCCATTTTTTCATCCAATTGTTGACTGAATTTGTCGACTTTTGCTAGTTGTTCAACACGAGGTAGAAGTCGCGAAAATGAGAAGTTTGAAGCGAATTAATTTCTTGAATAAAAAACACGCGTTTTATTGTATTTGATTTGAGTTATTTATTATTATTTTTGTTTGTTTATAGATGCGTTGTTATTCCGACGACGATCGATGATGAAAAGGAAAGAGAAAACTCTTGTCATCGTTAATGATTATATTTTAGTGTTACCGACGACGAAGCTTATTGCCTCGCGTCATCGTCGCGAGATGTAGCGCTCGATCGTTGGCGGCGCCAACATTGCCGGCCGACCTAAAGGATTTAATCTTTTAGTTAACGATATTGTCGTCGATCGGTAGTAGGCACAATTTTACCACCGGTCTCGTAAGCGTTGCGTTCTGGCATTTAAGAGTTACTGTTCGTACCAGACCATCGGAACTCGGGTGGACGGCGATGATTCGGCCCATTGCCCATTTCGATGGGGGGTAAATTTCGTTCTTGAGTAGAACCAGTTGGCCGATGGAAAAATTGGTGGTTTTCCTTAGCCATTTGGGGCGCTGTTGCAGTCGAGAGAGGTATTCCGTTGACCAAATTCTCCAAAAATGTTGGAACATCTGCTGCAGGTGTTGATAACGATTTAAGCGACCCGTCTTGATGTCGAGCAGTGAAGGTTCCGGGATGGTAATCAATGGTTGTCCGACCAAGAAATGCCCGGGAGTTAGTATGTTGTAATCATCAGGGTCGTTTGACATGGGACACAGCGGCCTTGAGTTAAGACATGCCTCTATTTGACACAGCAGTGTAGATAATTCCTCGAATGAAAGTACAGTTGTGTTAATGATTCTTCGAAGGTGATGTTTGACTGATTTTACTCCCGCCTCCCAAAGGCCTCCAAAATGGGGAGATGCGGGACGATTGAAAATCCAGTTGGTACCGTCTTGAGTTAACATAGCTGCGATCTCCGAATTAGTATTATTCGTGCTTCGTCGGTGAAGCGATGCTAGCTGGAGGTTGGACCCAACGAAGTTTGTGCCGCGATCGCTGTACAGATTTTGAATCTTTCCTCTCCGGGCGGTGAACCGTTTGAAAGCGGCGATAAATGCGTTTGTGGTGAGATCCGACACCAACTCCAGGTGTATGGCCTTTGTAGAGAGGCACACGAACAAGCAGATATAGCCCTTTGTTGTTCTTTCACCGCGCCCCTTGCTAAGTTTGATTTGTATTGGGCCGGCGTAGTCTACTCCGCTGTGGAGGAATGCTCGGGAAGGCGTAATGCGTGCGGCTGGGAGATCGGCCATTAATTGCTGACTGGTAGTTGAGCGATGGCGAAAGCATATCACGCATTTATGGACATGCGCCTTTACTAGCCTCTTGGCATTAATGATCCAATAGCGACTGCGAAGGTGTGCCAGCATCAATTGAGGTCCTCCATGGAGCGTGGTTCGATGTGCTTGTGACACGATTAAATGGGTGAATTGATCGGTGTTTGGTAGGATGGCCGGGTGCTTCTTCTGGTACGGCAGCATTGAATTCTTTAGGCGTCCTCCGACTCGTAAGATTCCATTACCATCGACGAAAGGGTTAAGCGAGCGAAGCACACTGTGATTCGGAAGGTTTTCTCGTGTTTGGCATCGCGTGATTTCGTCTGAGAAATGGATCTTCTGCACGGATCGAATCCAATAATTGAGTGACCAATTTAGCTCTGGTACAGTGATAAAGTTGGTGCGTTGTCTGGGTTGAGCGAGGCGAAGCCGGAGAAAACGCCTGCAGAGGGCTGTCACACGCAACAATTTTTCGAGGCTCGAACTACGCGTGAGCAATTGATAGATTTCGTCGTGGCACGATGCGATGTTAGATTGCGCGGAGACCACTGATCTGATTTTGCGTTCCTCTGGTGGGGTTGGGCAATCGTTGATGCTGTGTGCCGGCCAGCCTTTGAAGTCCTCCCACAACCATTCGGGACCATTCCACCAAAGGTGGTGGTCTATCAACAGTGATGGTTCTACCCCACGTGTTGCACAGTCGCCAGGATTGTGATGAGTGTCCACATAGCGCCAATCGTTAGGTTTCGAATACTCAAGAATCTGGGAAACGCGATTCGCCACGAATGTTTTCCATCGGTTCGGAGGGCTACGAAGCCATCCGAGGACGACCTGCGAATCGGTCCATGCAAATATTTGAACTTCTTCGATTCTGAGTGACTGAACGACCTTGTACATCAGTTTTGCAAGCATCACACTGGCGCAAAGCTCGAGCCGCGGAAGGCTGACTGTTTTTAGTGGGGCAACCTTAGTCTTCGATGCTAGGATGGTAACTTTGAGTGACCCGTCAGTTGACTTGGTGCGAGCGTATATCACCGCGGCGTATGCCTTCATAGAAGCATCGCTGAACCCGTGTATTTGGAGACCATCATGACTGGTTGGATGGCCCATCCATCTAGGAATTTTTATAGCTTTTAATGATTTCAGGTTCTGCCGATAAGCTAGCCATCGTTGCATTATTGGCTTCGGAACAGCCTCGTCCCACGATAGTCCAAGGACCCACAACTCTTGGAAGATTATTTTTGCTATGACAATGGTAGGAGCTAGCCACCCGAGAGGATCGAAGATCCTTGATGCTTCTGAAAGGATAATCCTTTTAGTCGGTATCCTTGTGTCTGGAAGGATGTCAATCTTGAACCCGAAATTGTCTGCTGATGGTGCCCAGAGTAACCAAGTGCCTTAACTGAATCGTCCCAGTTTAGCTCCAGTAGTGAGTGATGTTCATGGAATTCCATGGGCACTTGGTCGAGTAACCGTTGACAATTCGACGACCATTTTCTGAGGTCGAAGCCACCGCGTTTGAGTAATGCCACCATTTGGTATTGGATCGTGAGTATTTCATCAATTTCATCTGCTCCTGTCATCAAATCATCCATATAAAAGTCGGTGAGTACGACCCGTGCAGCAATTGGGAATGTTCCCCTCTCGTCGTGTGCTAGTTGATGGAGTGCGCGGATCGCCAGAAATGCTCCGCAGGCTGTGCCGTAGGTCACTGTGCGTAGCCGATAGTCTTGGATTGGATCGTCTGGTGAGTTTCTCCACACGATTCGTTGGTAATCACAATGTTCATCTGCCACCAAGATCTGTCGATACATCTTTTGGATATCTGCAATGAGAACGAATTTGTGTTGGCGGAATCGAATGAGGATTGAGAAAAGATCTTGCTGGAGATTCGGACCGATGTGAAGATTTTGATTGAGCGAAATCCCGGAAGTCGTCTTATGCGAGGCATCAAACACGACACGTAACTTTGGCGCGGAATTTGACCCTTGCATTACACCATGGTGAGGAAGGTAGTTTACTTGATTCTTGGGTTTGTGGTCACCGACTGGCACCTCTTCCATATGGTTCAACTCTAGATACGACCGCATGAAGTCTATGTACTCCTCCCGTAAGGTTGCATTTTTGGAGAATCGATGTTCCATATGTTTCAAGCGGACGATTGCGCCTTCTCGTGATGATCCTAGTGGTGATGGTTGGTCGATGAATGGGAGTTGTACGATGTATCTGCCATCATCATCTCGAGCATAAGTCAACATGAAATGCTTTTCACAGGTTGTTTCATCTGCGGTTGGTTCGCGTAATGAAGGAATATCTTCAATCTCCCAAAATGATTTTAGTGTATTGTCGATACTGCTGTAGTTTTCGATGATTGTTGTCGAACTAAATGATTGGGTCTTAATCGTCCGGTCGATTCTTCCAATGAGGATGTATCCCAGTTTGGTTTCGCATGCGAATGGGGAACCGTTGGATGGTTTCATGCATGCGCCAATGTTGAGCGTTCCAAGGACGTCTGCACCAAGCAACAAATCGATTTTGCCGGGACGATGGTAATGAGGATCGGCGAGCTTTAACTTCTCTAGATGTGGCCACTGTTGTGGGTCGATGCACTTCGAAGGAATGTTGTTGGTTATCTTCTCGATTACCAATGCTGTAACTGGAATTGAAACGCACCCATCAACCCGCGATTTGAGAATGAATTCGACGATTGAATGCGATTTGGTTGATTTTGTAGCACCAATTCCGTTTATTGAGACCGAAACTGGTCTCCGCTGTAGGCCGATTCGGTTTCTGGCACTTTCGGAAATGAAAGTAGTTTGGGATCCGGAGTCTAGTAACGCTCCTATGGTGAATTCCTGGTTGTCGTGTTCGATGATGGCGACTGCTGTGGCGAGTAAGACTTCTGCTATTGATAATGTGGCATGGCCCGAGTGAATTAGATGAGATGGCTCCACGGTCGATGAACGGTTGCTCTGGTCGTTGTTAGTGTTACTAGTCGTACTAGTCAATGTACTTGGTGTTGTTAGTATTGCTGTTCGATCACTTTGATTTGGCGTGTGCAGAAGCGTGTGATGCCTGCGGTTGCAGACTCGACAGAGACTTGCCTTGCAGTCAGCACTGGGATGTCCCTTACGCAGGCAGTTGAAGCATAACCCCTTCCCACGCACAAGGTTTGATTTTTGATCGAACGTGGATGACGTGAATTTGGTGCATTTGAACACGTTGTGATTTTCGCTGCAAATTGGACAACTCGTTGAAGTTGTAGAATTGTGAATGACGGCGTACGAATGAGTTGATTGCAAGTTTGCTTCCCGATGTGAATGCGGCCGTGGCGATGATTGTGTGGGTGGATGCGAACGAGCCCTTGGTTTCACCATGCAGATCGTTTCCAAAGATTGCCATCGAGTCTCCAGGAAGTCGATAAATTGTTGATACGTGGGATATTGAGCTCTAGTAAGAGTTAATTCCCATTGACGGTGAGTCTCTGTATCTAGTTTATCGACGATGATGTTGATCAAGATGCTATCCCAAGAGGCTACCGGAACTGCTAACACTTTCAAGCTTCGAACTGTGTCTATGGACGTATCTATAATTCCTCTTAGCCCACTGGCGGATTCATGAAGTACTGTTGGCATGTTCCGGAATTTTCTCAGGTGGCTATCGATGATGAAACGCCGATGGTTATATCTACTTGTCAGAATGCGCCACGCTTCCTCGTAATTCGCGTCACTGATTGCCACTGTTCTCAGTAAGGTTGCAGGTTCACCGGATACGTTTGATTTCAGGTAGTGGAGCTTTTGGGAATTTGTGAGCCTTTGGTTGTTGCGGATCAGGTCGGTGAACAGATTCTCGAAGTCGGTCCAATCGTCGTACTTTCCGTTGAAAACAGGAATCTTGATTCTAGGTAGTTGGATATCGTTTGATTGTGACATCGAGTTAGCGTCGATTGGAATAGGCTTGTCATCGCCTGTTGAATTTGGCGCGGCACATTGCCTCAATAATGTTTGTAGGTTCGAACTCGCTGTGAAGTAATATTCTTCGCATTGCGCGCGGTAGCCGAATTGTTCTTCTAATTCTCCATCGCCACAGACAGCTTCAACTTTGTCCTGTATATCACTATATTCCGCATAACGTGCTTCTAGATGAGTGAGCTGAGCATTGACGATCTCGAATGTCAGCTCGGTATGTTGGCAGAGCTCCTTACTACGTTTTAAGGCTCTTTCGAGGGCTTTCTGAAGCGACGCTTGTTTTATACGTATAGTCATTTTGCACTTTCACTGTTCACTATATATGCGCGATAAACTTTATCTCACGTGGCGGACGAAACTGTCGCTATTCGCTGTATACACGATCACTATTCACTATATGCGCGATAAACTTTATCTCACGTGGAGGACGAAACTTTCTCTTCGCGACTAATCAGCGAATAACGGATGGTTCTGTTTGATTCGATAACAGATTACCAATCCGGCTCGAAGGACCAAATTGTTCAACACGAGGTAGAAGTCGCGAAAATGAGAAGTTTGAAGCGAATTAATTTCTTGAATAAAAAACACGCGTTTTATTGTATTTGATTTGAGTTATTTATTATTATTTTTGTTTGTTTATAGATGCGTTGTTATTCCGACGACGATCGATGATGAAAAGGGAAGAGAAAACTCTTGTCATCGTTAATGATTATATTTTAGTGTTACCGACGACGAAGCTTATTGCCTCGCGTCATCGTCGCGAGATGTAGCGCTCGATCGTTGGCGGCGCCAACAATAGTGGTTCCCTTACATTGTTCCCAACAACCAAAATCGCAGTATCATCAGCATAAGTTGCTATAGTTGCTTCTCCCATTGGTGGTATATCCCGAGTATACAGGAGGTACAAGACAGGGCCCAATACGCTATCTTGTGGTACTCCAGCTGAAATTTTCTTTAGGTCCGAGTATCCATCTTCATATTTTACACGGAACTGTTATGTAGGATTTCAGAGTTTCATAATATTTCTTGGGAAGGTCCCGCTTGAGCTTAACCTCCAATCCTTTTTGCCAAACTCGGTCGAATGCTTGCGCTACATCCAGGAAAATGTTTGAACATATGTTTTTAGTTTCAAGTGTACGTTCTATAAGCAATTTTTCAAAAATCATGGATATGGTTGGGAGTATGGATATCGGTCTGATGATTGCTATACACTGTTTGTTAGGTTTTAAGATCAGGATTACCTCTGCCACCCTCCATTGCCTTGGAACGTATATTAGTCTAAACACAGCATTGATTATATGGAAAAGTTTACATATCGCTTTATTATGTTATGATATCAGTTATGAGGTCGTATACCCAGGAGATTTTTTCAAGTTTAAATTTTGAATTTTCTCTTTTAGCTCTTGTAGAGATACACTTTGTATTTCATCAGATCGTTTCAGTATAGGCTAACATTTTCATCCGCAGTTCGCACTTTTTGTTTACCGCTTCGACCCAGCTTCCACCCCTTTCTCATTGGTGCCGTCGAACTTGTTGGTCTCTTAAGTACTTTCGTTGCTTTCCATAAGGAATATTCGGTATCTTTTTGGCTAGTAAGTGACGATAAATATGTACTTATTGATTCATTTTAAACTGTTCTGATCAAAGGTTTCAAAATTGTTACATAGGTTATTTAGGACGGTTTTATTTTCCTTGGTTCGATTTATTTGCCAAGACTTTCGAGCATTACATTTCCTTGCCACAAGCTCTCTTACTTCAAGTGTATAGCTTTTACAGTTGTTGTTATTTGCGTATTTGAAAGATGTACTTTGCCACGCAGCTTGTTGTATATTTTCTATTAGTCTTTCTGTATAATGTTCCTTATTGGTGTTTGAAGATTGATGTTTTGTTTCAATAATTCTCGAAAAATTTTCCAATTGGTATTCTTAATATTAGACTGTCTTGCTGTGATTTCTTTTTCAATTATTGTTTCATTGACCGTCATAATAACAGGAGAGTGGTTCGACGTAAACTCTTCATTATTTTTCAAACGAATATAGTTATCTGATATACCTTTTGTATTTGTTACATAAAAGCCTATAAGATCTGGTGTTTTGTTTAAATCTGTTGGCCAGTAAGTTGGTGAGTCACCAGATTGAAAGTCACATTTTAGTTTTTTTCCTGCTTCAAAAAACTCGTTCCCTTTTGGTGTAGTAACTCTGGAGCCCCAGTATGTGTTTTTCGCATTAAAGTCCCCACCGCGTTGGGTAACGATGATGACAAGTTTTTCTAATGTTCAAATATGAGTTTAGGTCGGGGCTTCACTAGCAGGGTTTCTACGGTTTAAATTAGACTTTCTAGCGCGATTTCTTATATTTTGTGACTCTTTAGGTACCTCACAGCCACGGAATTAGCTGGATGTTGGCCTTGCAATTAATGCATCTTGCATTCGTAAGGTGGTTACCAGCACATTTAACGCATCCTGCCAGATGTCCACAGTATCTCTGGGTAGGATTGAAGCCCTGACATTTTTTGCATTGGACTATCAGCAGTGCCTTTTTCTTCACTGGTTCAATTCTGACCTTCATATTTTGAATTGCTCGAAGATCATGAATTTTTTGAATATTTTCCTCCTTGCCAAACGTTAACATGAATAGCGGTAGCCCGCGTTTTGTGACGACACTGTTGCCTTTATCATCTACCTTTCTCTCTATTTTTTAATGATGTTTCCAGCATCCTTAATGTCGAATCCTTTACTCTGCAGATCGGCAATTATATCTTCACTCTCGCATGTTTGATGTAGTCCTCTAGCCATAACCATAATTGGTCTTTCCTGTTTGTCTTCAAATGTATTCCACTGAACTTTCTCAGAATTAAGCTTCATAGAGAGATTTCTATAAGTATCTGAGTCTGGAACATTTACCTTCCAAACATCATTATTTAGTGCTACTAGCTTGAACTCCTTGAGGTCATCAGAGCCTTGACGGACGGTTAGTATTTAATACCAACTATGTTTATTGGTGGAGGCTGTTTTTTTCTCTGTGTTAGGAATTTCATCGTTGCACTGAGTAGTTGGTTTACTTGATGTTGATGTTTGATTTCCCTGCTCAACATATTCTGGCGATGATTCTGCTTTTCGTTTCTTTCTGGGCTTGTTTTTTCCACGATCCAATCAGATTTACTTGCCGCTTCCTCTACATCGGAAACTGCCATGTTGAATGTGGCTGTTTTTCTTGTGTTTCTTGATCCAAGTTTCCACTGGGAGTTGGTTCCTATTTCTCTTCCGAATTCTTCTTCGTCTGTGTAATATTCATTACAGACTTGTTTTTTTTTCATTACCTGATTCGATGATCCTTTTCAGGTTTTCATTTTCTCTCTTGAATAGGGTATTTGCATTACTTAGCTTTGAGACCACCTCTTGTAGGATTTTTAATTGGTTATGAAGTGCATGCTTTTTTCGCTTTCAACATTAGTTGTTGGTGAAGACAAAATCATTTTAATATCTCCTATTAAGATTTTGTTACTCCTATGAAATGGATACTCATCATCTCCTGGTAAGCTGGTATTAATATCTGTCCAACCAGCCAAGTACACCGCATTTTATATACCTCCTGCCAGGTAAATCAACCACCTCTTACATGAAAAACTGACGCTGTTTGAAGCCGCAATGTGACCAGACGCTTCTTGCAAGTTTTGTTCCGCGAGTGTTATTTTATTTACCACCTGGGGACGTGCCCGATAGGAGACTTGCAACTTCCACGGTTTACTATTTACAATTTTTTTAAACTGTTTTAAATTTTCGGCACTCCAGCATATGGTCAGAAGGTTCCTATCGGACCTCCTAGTTCGAGACTCTCCAAGAATTAAATTAACGGTTGTGATTTAGCTCCTTGTCCCATATAGGGTGATATATAGTGTGAGGTAGTACCTGGTTTTGACTGTTTTGTATCTATTTTATCATGTGAAACCAGCTTGGTCTATTTAACAATTTATTTTAGCTCATGTTCGATGTACGTCCAGTGACTTGCAGATGCACACATTGAATATAGGTTTGAAGTTTCAAAGGGCTGGCTTTTTTTAACAAATTCAACCAATTTTAATTTCAGAAACATTTTCACAGACTGATGTAAAACTGTTAAATGCGTATATACTTATGTACATATAACTTGGATCTTCATTGGATTTTAAAGATTTATTGATTATTAAATGATGGTTATGGGTGTATGGGTGTACATATACAAATTAAATTCAAATTGCCATGGTTTAGTATTATGGATGAATTTTTTCCAGAAAAATGAATACACTTTCAGTAATTGAATTTTCCTGCATAATTTGTTATGGAAATAATCATAAATCATATTATGTGATACATCATCAAGTACATGAATGGATGAAACATAAAAAGAAAACACTCTCGTTGCCTATACTTATAAATTCAGTTAATCGTTAATGAATGAGAAACGTTAGTCCACATGGAAAAAAACAAATTTTTGTAAAGTGTTATAATTTATTCATAAACACGTATCTATCCTTTTTTGTTGTATATATATATACGTATGTACACAGTAACCAACAAAATTATTATTATTTTTTTGTTGTGTTATTAATTTTTAAAGGATTTTAGAATTTTCATTAAATTTTGCTTAATATTTGTCCATACCAAACGAGAAAACAACATGTTTTCGTTTGTTCTTTGTTAATCATCATTAATGCTTTTAACATTGCAACATACTTTTGTGATTGGGCGTGATAAATTACTATGCTATTGTCTTTTCTGCGGTTATACAGTGAGATGTTAATGGGACGAAATTTGATAGTCGATGAATATTAGGTCGATGATGGTGGATGCGTAATAAAATTCTAATGTACAGCTTTGAGGCCGTAACCTTCTGAGTTTTTTTTTGTAAGGCCAATGTGTATTATTATTCAGCTTATAAAATTATTTTACAGACAACGATTATAAATTAATAAAACAAATTATAATATAGAATTTTAATTATTTGATTAAAACATTATTTCTCATCACTTTTTATATGGTGCATTGGGAACAACTGAAACAGCAGATCGGTTAACAACCAATGATGACGCTTAAAATATTGAAATATTCCTACAAGTTAAGATATAAAGGGTGTTTTTTTTAGAGGGTTCACAACTTTGAGTTGGCAACACTGCTTTATTTGACAACTCATTACACAGCTGATAGTTGGTTTTTGTTAAGTTTGGTTTGACATTTCATTATGGATAGACCTACATCAGAGCAACGTTTGCTAATTGTTGAATTTTTTTTTCAAAATTATGGTTCTGTTCGTCAAACTTATCGTGCACTTCGTCCATTTTATGGCGTACATAATCGTCCTTCAGAGCGGCTAATTCGAATAACAATAGATCGTTTTCGGACGCCGAACAGTGCGCACTTAAGAAGCTGTAGCCACTGTACAGGAAAGCATTGAAGAAGATCCAAATCAATCAATTCGTCGCCGCTCTCAGCAACTGGGGTTGTGTCCTTCCACTTTATGGATAATTTTGGTTTAAAAGGATCTTGGTTTAAAAGCTTTCAAGATTCAATTTGTGCAGGAATTAAAGCCAAACGACCATCGTATGCGTCGCCAATTCGGCGAATGGGCTGAAGCACAAATTGATGTTGATGTTGAATTTCCATTCAAAATGTTGTTCTCCGATGTAGCTCATTTTTGATTGAATGGGTGAATAAGCATAATTGTCGCATTTAGAGTGAGGATAATTCACAAGCTTTTGTCGAAACACCATTACATCCACAAAAAATTTCTGTTTGGTGCGCTTTACGGGCTGGCGGAGTCATTGGTCCATATGTCTTCAAAAACGATGATGGTCAGAATGTTACTGTCAATGGTGACCAGTACAGGGACATGATTAGACATTTTTTCTTACCTCGATTAGCTGGTATAATCTTCCTGACATGTGGTTCCAACAGGACGGAGCCACATGCCATACGGCACGCGCTCAATTGATTTACTCAAAGAAACTTTAGATGAAAGAATAATTTCGCGTATAATGGTCCAACTAATTTGCCACCAATATCGTGTGATTTAACCCCATTTGATTATTTTCTTTGAGGTTATGTAAAATCACTTGTCTACGTCGATAAACCAGAGACAATTGAACACCTGGAAATCAACATTCGAAGAGTTATTGGCGAAATACGGCCGCAAATGCTGCGAAAAGTTTGTGAACATTGGTTTTCCAGTACGCGTCAACCGTGGCGGCCACATGGCCTAAATCATATTTAAACATTAATTTCATAAAATTTTCTATACAATGAAGCCCGTTTCATTGATATTAAAAGTATATTTCTTTGTTTTATTTAGATTTAAACTTGTGTAACTCTATAAAAACACCCTTTAGTTTAATACCTAACAGATAATCAAAATTTACAGTTTACAGAATGTCAGGAGAACATTTGCAGCATTCGCTTATTTGAAATGTTTTCTTATATTTACACTTTTTTCATTTGTTTAAATTATTTATTTATATTAAAATTTAAAACAGTAGAAGTTTGTTTAAAAATGCCATGCTAAACTTTCACACGCTTGTTTACGGAACTAAAACAAAAGCTATATAAGTACATATAATAGAAAAAAAAAACTCAATTGTCTTATAAAACTATTCAAATTGAATCAAAACTATTTTGATTCTTCATATGAAAATTACTTGCTTGCTTGCATACGATAATCGAGCAAGTGCAGGGCCCGATCATAGTTGCGGGGCCCGATCAGGGCCCATTTTACTGTAGGGCCGAAACGAGTATATACGTTTGCTACTTAGGTAATCATAAAGATCTTTTTTTAGATGTATCTAGACTTGTACCAGACGTACTTGGTCTGGTCGGCAAGGAACAATAAATTTTAAAATTTTGACATTTTCATATTCTGACTATTCTAAATTTCGAATTACGATTAGAGAAATTTTGATTAAAACTTTCTTAATTAAGATAACATTTAAAATTCGAATTATTAAATTTTTAAAATTTGAGTACTAAACGTTTACGAACATTCAATTTATGGCTGCTATTTTTTTGAATTTTAGAGCATTTCTCCAATTTAAATAAAAATACATAAATTTAGAGAAAATTAACAATAAATTTCAGATATTTTTCAAAATTTGAAAATTTTTTATCAGATTTTCAAAAATTTTATGAAATGTATAAAATTCGATGGATTTTAGTAAAAATTTCGAAGTTTCATTTTAAATATTACAAAACATCTCAAATTCCCCAAAATACTTTAAATTGGATTGGATTTTAGTTATAAATTAGATTTTAGTTAAATTTTAATACATTGGAAAATTTCTTTAATTTTTAGTTGATTTTATTTATTCTATGATTTTTTTAGAGACTGAACTGTGATTCACAATGATGCTACAAGCAGTCGAAACGAGTTATGCTTTCAAAAAATGTTTTAATTTATTTTTCTAATAACTCGTAGGCATTACAACCCAGAACGTTTTCAGAAATTTCAAAATTCTAATTTGTTTTTTTCGCGTTTCTGACAATTTGGTAATTTGTAAATTAAATTATTTATTATTTTTGAAAATTTACTATCCAAATTCTGAAATTTCTTGAAAGTTACCAATTCACAGTAGTTTTTAAATTTCGTAATTAAATATTAAAACTTGAAAAATTTTGAAACTGAATTTCAAATTTAGAATTATCAATCGAAATTATGATAATTTATAGAGAGCCTTGCATAGGCCAAGTAGAAAAACACAACAATGATTGCATTCACTAATCTTATCATTCAACCAGTTGTCGAATCACGAAAACTAATTTCATGTCCAGGTTTCCACTTTTTAGATCTTCGTCCGGTCGAATAACAATTAATTTTATTTTTTGGGTCTTAAATTATAAATATAGGATCTTGAAATTTTTAAAAAGAAGTTTACGAATTTTTTTAGTTCAATTAGATTATTCTTGTACTGAATCATATTCAATACCTGAATTCAACAATTACTGAACTAAGAATTTTAAAATTTTGATATATTTTCAAAGTTATCAATTCTTATTTTATATAGATTCAACATTTATCACCTAAGAAATTAGAATTTGATTATTAATCTGAAATATTTAAATTAATGTGTTTTTATGTTCCATTATCTTGGAATTTAATTTTGAACTCAGATTAAAAAAAAATTAATAAAAAATTAAGTTCCATGGTTTTGTTGCATTCGAGATTGTCTTTTGTTGCTTATAATTCAAAATTTGGAATCTCCAATCTCCAGATCAGTCGTTTATAATTTAGAGGTTATACAATTTTTGGTCTAGAGTAATAGAAGCTTTAGAATTTACTAAAATTTTCAAATTGGCATCATAGAGATTCTTCGATAATTTGAATCTGAAATTTTTATCATTTTTGGTGTAAGAAATTGTAATTTTTATTTCATGATATGAAAATCTGAATCTCCAAAATTTTATAACTTGAATTTTATGGAAGTTCTAAAATGTTATTTCTAAACTAAAATTTTAATAATTTTTAATATCTGAAATCTCAAACAACTAAGATTTTAGAAATTTTAAATGAATCTGGTCATTTTTAAGAATGAGTATTGTGAATGTGGAATTTGAAAATCTTTATAAGGGTTTATGCATATTTTGGAATTTCGAATTTTTTTGAATGTTAAGCATTTACATGAATTCCAGAATTTTTAGTTATTAAGGAAATAACAATTTCTTTAGCTAATTTTTTCTTCTAACAATTAAATTAGATAACCATAGGTATAGAACTTACGACATTAGATAACCACATGTATAGGGCAACTTGCAGTAGTAGTTTTGACTGAAAATGACTTCCCCTATATCACCCGTTTTTGTTTCATCGTTCACTTTTGGGACGCGTTTTTTGTATATTTTCATTAAAATTGGGTGGGCAACTTGCCAAGTCAATACAAAACTATATTTTCGAGAATTTTTTCATATTCAGCCTGCCTTGCCGTTGACATCTATTGTCTTCTCCAGCACACAGAATTAGATGTGAATCTAATTTATTGCGGACCCGACAAAAACACGTCACTTTTTAATTTTTTACATTTGTTAACCATTTTTGTCTAGTCAATTTTCTAAATCTAAATTTGAAATTATTCTTAAATTTATACAAAATATTTTAAATAGAAAATTCAAAATTCTATATTTTTCGTTCCAAATGGATAGAGTTGTAGGAAAGATCAAATTCTACAATATATGTACGTATACATATAATTCTACAGACGTTACTTTTGAATTTTATATTCGAAATACCCAATTCTAAAAATTCCAAATTCAACATACATACTTAAATTTCTAAAAAATCTTATTTGTAAAAAATTGGCGATTCTAATTAATTTTCATTAATTTGAAACTTACGAATTCAGAATTCTTCTCTTCTAATTTTTAAATAATGAATTTTCAGAAAATTCTGGCCCGTCACAATGAATTTTGAATAATTTTTAAAAAGTAAATTTGTAACTAACCCTAATCTAGAATTTATTAAAGGTCAACGTTGATGGGAATTCAGAACTTTATTAACTTAAGGTTTACAAATTGACAAATCATTTTATAATATATTAATTCATAGTTTGGAATTCATTAATCATAATTGTTGCCATCATATACATAAAATCAAGCTGAGTAACACGAGTAAACTATATTACCAACACTGCGGTTAAAAAACCGAAACACCAAAAATATGTATATACGAGTATATATGTATATATAATTTTGAACATTTACTCGCCGTCAGCAAGTGATCTACATATAGATTATAGACATAATTTAACATAACCATCGTCTACATATTGTTTACATGTTGAATATTATAGACACCAAAAAGTTTACAAAGTATTATTTTATTTAAAACTCATTTTATTGTGTCCAATTTTGTTTTGTTTTTCTAATTAAGTTGTAAAAGCCTTTTTGTTTTACCCAAAGTACATACAGATAACAGATGAACAGAAACTGAACACTAAACAGAAGAAAGAAAGAAATTATTTTTCGATTTAAATTTTTCTCAAATTGAAAACAAAAAACTTTTTTTCTTTTATTTTTTGGACATTGCACAGAAAGTTAATTTTTCTGTCATAAACTTTTTCTCCCCAGTTAAGCTTTTGATTTTAATTTCTATTATTTTAAAGTTCAATGGCGTTATTTTTATTCTGAACCATTTGATCGATCATTATATTATGAATTTGGTCTGGTTTGGGGGCAAACATATAGTGTAAAGAAAAGTTTACGAGTTATCAAATTTTGTTGAAGAACACAGATAAATTTGAATTTCTATGTTTAGTTTTTTGTATAACGAGATTGAATATTTAAGATATGCTTTAATTTTTAAATAAGTTAAAATTAAGTTTATGAAAAAAAACTTGGAAAAAATAAATTTCAATATTGTGTATTACCTACCTAATTTCCAACCATTAGTGGTTCATCGATATACAATTTTGAATATTTTGGTTTTCAAAGGAATTTTTCTTTTGTGAATTTTGTTTTGTTTTACGTGCTTTGTATATTAAGCGAGCTTATTTACATTTTTATTTTTTAGTATGAGATTGTAATTTTATTCATAAAGTTGTTTATTGGAAAATTGTATGTACACACACATATAGATATATGTTTTTAGTTTCGGGCTTATAGCGAGTATATACGATATATAAGTATACATCCATATTTGGACAAAAGCTCTTTAAATTTAAATTTTGTAAAATGCCAAACCTGCTAATCTCTCTGTATTTAAGTTATTAGTACATTTTTTCCACCACATTTAAATAAAACCTATAAAGCTGTACAAAGCCAAAATAAAATAAATAAAAACGCCAAAGTTTATTTTCAGTATATTTAAAGTTAATTTAAGCCTCTTTTTAGAATATTTTTTTCATAATCGAATTTTCTTCGAAAAATTATTGTACAATTAAAGGACTTTATTTATATAAGGAGAAGCTTGTGGGTATAAAAGTTATATTTTATCTTCGCCCAACAGTTAAAATACAATAGAAGGAATAATCAATTTATTGTAAGACATTTAAAAATTGATTTCTATATAATATTGTTTGTTTTGCGTTCAACAAAATAATAGATTTTCACCGTATTTTATTTATAAAATGTCCTTTATATTTACATTATCACCACAACCTGCTTTTTATATCATCTCAGTTATGAAATTTGTTTATGTATATTGTTTTATGGGAAACAAAAAAATATTCAATTACTCTATATATAGGGTGGAGATATTCCTTTTATGCTATAAATGGAAAACACAATTTCCTCTATTATTCTTTTGTGCGGTCAATTTTGATATGTTGTATTGTCGAGTTTGCTCTTTTTTTATGTTTTATATATTTTATATTAAATGTTCAACATTTTCTATTTTAAATGGTTTTAGAATTGGGAAAAATCATTCATTCGTTTATCCTATATACATACATAAAAAAAAATGTACTTGCGCCATTAATAATTTTGTTTCTCATTAAATTTTACGCGTGACACGAAACAAGAAAATAACATCAAATAAATAAAATAAAAAATAAGAAATGGTAATAGATGACATAAATAATAAAAGTTTATGTTGCTACTTTACCATTTCGCCTCACCAAATCCATTTGAAAGCGTTATACTCTATACTATAGAGTATATATGTATCTCTCTAGATTTTTTTTCCGTTTTTTGGGGAAAATGGAAAATAAATTTTAAAATAATAATCCCATCTGTGTTTGACTTTCTTGTTCTTTTTGTTTTGTTTTCCCGTTTTTAATATTTTCCATTTTCATTAAAATTTGAATTTTTTTTACAATACACACATACCATTTTTTAATTATAGTTTTCATATTTTATCAAGTTTTCATCTAAATTAATATAACTGATTAGACTATTTTCTATAGAAGTATCTGTACATGTATATATATACTATTAGCATTATCCTTGATGAAATATAAATTCATTAAGATTTTTTGACCTGAATAAATCAAAGCTGCATAACTTTATAATAAATTAAAGATGTGCAGAAAATAGTTAATTAAAAAGATTATGAAATTTTAATTTTAATTATGTAATACTTATGTATATGAAATTATATGTTTATCGAGTTTGAGTAACATCGGTTTGAATATTTACCCACAGACGTACATACAGATTGAATTTAAATTACATATATTCATTTCATATATACATTGAATTTAAATTTGTATAATTAAATAAATAAAACCAAATATAAAAAATGCAAATATGTACATGTATTTGTTTTGATTAAATCATAAATAAATAGTGCTACATTATATGCTATTGTATTTACAAAAGCGGGATTTACATTATATCATTTTATTGCGTCCATATGAGCGAACGCTAGATGAAATTCATCAAGCCAAATCGAAGGTTGATTGAAAAAAATGAAAACAAAAAACACCTTCAATGAAACGCTCCAACTTAATCGCCAAAATAATGATGCCATCAATATGGAACAGCAATGGAATGAAACTGAAGAAGCTTGCTAATAGCGCACTCGGGCTATCAAGAGCATAATCGGAAACAAATTGAGGAACGTCATCAGATAAATACGCAAGGTACAGCTAGTCAGTCAAGTAAAGAAAATGGCAAGGAATGATAGAATGCAATATACAGAGAATATTCTCAAGGGTGCTGAAGAAGCAACAGCAAACCAAAACATTCGGGCACTTCACCAATGTATAAGAAGGGCCACGGGCAAATTTACCAACATCCCACATATAAGGATCAAGTCTTAACAACTGATGAAGCACAATTAAAGTGGAAACAATATTTCGTTTTCTTTGAAAGTACAAACAAACAACACCGAAAATTTCGGAATATCAACTAGCACCGATAACGAAACTATTAACACCTATGCACCAACGGAGTGGGAAGTTAAAAGTGTCATCGAGAACCTGAAAACTAAGGCTGCTGGAACAGACAACATAACCGCTGAAATATTCAAAGTTAATACATCTGTAACTACAAGCGCATTAACATCATTTATACAAAAAATGTGGAATTCTGGTAGAATACCACAGAAATGGATAGAAGGCTTGACAATTATGATACCCAAGAAAGGTGACTTATAAGAGAATGCAGAAATTGGCGTGGTATCTCCCTCCTCAACACAACAATAAAAATACTCCCAAAGATCATCCTGGACAGAATCTCATAAACTCATACAAGAAATGTATCGGGATGCTGGAAATCGAGTTCGATTCAAAGACAAACAAATTGAAATATACTACAATACTCGAGGAGTCAGACAGCGATGTGTACTCTCACCAACGCTCTTGCCCCCAAAGGCATCCAATGGGAATTAGCCTTCTCAGGCACAAACACTCCGACATGTAGCAAAATGTACAACAGCTATCCGATCTAACTAACGAAGTTTGTTTCAAAATAAACAACAGGAAAACCAAAGCAATGAGGTTCAACACAAATATAACCACAATTATGCACATCAATCAGGAACAAATCGAACATGTAAACGAATTCGTATATCTTGGTTGCACAGTAGCAAAAACAGGTGGAACAGAAGTATATATAAGCAACCGCGTAAACAAAGTCAGATATATACATTCAACATGCTACATAAAACCTGAAGTTCTTCTGTTCTATCACACAAGACCAAGATACCAATATTAAAATCGGTACTACTATGAACCACACTTAGCAAACCACAATAAAGGTGTTCGCTAATAAATGCCTCAGTATAGAATACTGAGATGCTTTTGACCGAACAACATAACCAATACAGAACCGAACACCATAACCAATACAGAAACCAGTTAGATATCGAGATCGAAATAAGAAGACGAAAGTGGAGATGAATCGGACATATACACTAAAGGCACCATCGAACTCAATTCACAGATTTCAAAAATAAGATTTCTCACACCTAGAAAAATATGTAATTTCTGGAAATCCTCCAGTTAACCGTCTCAGAAAAAATGTTTGTTCAAAGTATGTGGTTTCTGCGGGACGGTGCCATATCTGCAATATAGCCAACAAAGCAAATCTTCCAGATTAAATTATCTCTATAAATGATGATGTCAAGTGACCTTACATTTGCCGCATTTAACAGTCCAGGATTTTTTTTATAAGAGTATCTATAAAGAGTAAGGTGTATGCTAATAAACCACAAACAGCCGTAACGCTAATAATCCATACATAATTTCCGACTCTCAATAAAACATGTTGTGTAAAAATAATTATTTTGTTTTATATTTTAACGAATGTGTTTCGAAAAAATTAGGGCGTTGTTTTCTATTTCATAATAACCAATATACTAGGCATATAATACGTACCCTACACCTATACCAAAAAACTTTTTAATATTTTAACCCGCCATTATGAATTAAAAATAACGCTCTAATTATAGCCTATTCAAAAATTGAAGAACTGTATGGCATAAAATAAATAAAACTGACGTGATCCTCTATCGTCGTCTCTCTACTTTTGTTTATATAACCCGCCATTGACAACACAACGCAACACTCAGCTGCAGTTAATTTTACATCCAACGTTACAGCAACAAATACTTTTTTTAAATTTCCTGTTTGCTTATTTGCATGCGATTATATTGTTAAAGTTAGCCGATAATTTCCAGCCGAAAGTTATAAAAATTGGTATTGCAGATTGTAATATTAATATGACAGGAAAAACACCCAAATCGATTCATCTCCAGACACAACACTCTAGAGGCTGAATTTTTATAATTTTTCAATTATTTACATATGATTTTGGAAAATCTAAACTTCCCAGGATCCCCACAAGAAACTTTTCCTACCAGTATTAATAAAAATATTTCACAAATATATCGAAATAAATCGTATATCTTTTATTCAAGAATTAATGATCTTCTTTATCGATATACGTATATCGGCTGGAAATTATCGGTAATTTTAGTAGTATGATAGGAAGAGAAAATATACTTCAACTCTAATGTTCAATTCAAAACAAAAATTTATCTTCAATATCGATTTTTTTCGGCTGGAACCTATCGGCTAACTTTAACAGTGTGATGCGATTGATAATCGGGTTGTTAAATCCGTCTTAATGCTACATATTATACATAGCTATAAATTATTAATCGGTTAGTGAACTGAATTTCACGCTATTTTATTAGTGTGCCTTCTGTACACCTATATAATCTGCGGCGAAATTGTTGTTTTACATAAAAAACACAAATTCGATTTATGTCATTTTAAATTACGTCGCGTGTTTTATAGTAGCGCATTTACGACGTAATTGTCGATCGGTCTGTGAAACAAAATAATATGCGGTTACTTTATTTGTAAAATTTATCTTTCTTTGTATCAATAACTTTTCATTGACGCCATTAATTCGACGCACACTATAATAATATAATACGATACATTTATGTAATAAATGTTAGCATCAGTGTATACCTAGAAGGAATTGTAATTAAATTCACCATTTTATTATACGTGTATCTTAAAACCCCGAAAATTATTTATTACTTTTGTTGTTTTACTATCCATTTTTTTTTACTGAACTTTGATACAAGAATATAAAACGGATTCACTGTAATATAAAAGTATATTATGGGGGGATGCCTTTATAGTGGGGTGGTGTCGTTATAGTCCCTATAAATACTAAAGTAATAAAAATTTACCTTGACTGATATAAAATTAAAGGTATATATAGGTATATCATTTATCTTAAAGATACAATTAGGTGATACAATGAAATGTGAAATTATGGCGCTTATTGGAATCTAACGTTTCGCACCGTTTCGCAAGTTTTGTGCAAATAGGTTTCGGCCTATAAATTATAATTTTATAATACTCAAGTATCTCGAATGTATACAAGAATGTTTTTATGAAGATTAAATTTTCAGAAGACCCTAAACTTATTCGTTACATATTATTTTAAATAAAGAATCCACTAGAAAATTCGATTTACACTTTACGACATGATCGTTGAATAATTGATTTTGAAGAAGATATTAAATCTCTTGCCAAATATGAAAATATTTTTGTTTTCTGTCCTTTTTAAAGGTGTTATTTTAAAAAGGATTCTTTGGAGGACAATATACATATATTCTCCAAGCATATGAAGGTATAACCAAATGAAGGTAGTCAAATCGCCGCCATTTTTATTTTAACTAATATACATTTTTACACATTAATGTCGCAATTTTAAGACTTTTTTATGTGTATTGAAAAGATTTTCCTGTCATTTTTTTTTATTTTTAGTGACATAAACATAATCCTTCTTTCATTTTTCCATCTAAACATTCCATGCAATTGATTTCTTATGTCGTTTGTTTTATTTCCAGTCTCTTAAGTATTAGCTACCAAAAAATATGGTAATGTAACAGATTAGAGAAAAATTATAATACTTTCTGAAAATCCAGATGAATACATAGCATGAATTCGATGTGTTACCAATTTATTATAAATTTAGCACCTGACGATTTGTTTAATCATTTTTCCTGTCGCGGTATTGTTTTACTATAAATGATTTGCTGACGAATATAAACCCACAGTTATATACGATATATGTCGTCATAAAATAATAATACAAATCTGTTTTGTTGCTATACATATTTATTTTCGATTAAATCCCGCATATAAATAAATCAAAATTCTGTGAAAATTGTTAAATGAAAATTTATCATTCAATACAGATCAATTATTCGAAAACATTGATGATGAAAATTATAAGCCGTATTATTAATTAAATAATTAATTATTGGATTTTGAATTTCTACCTTGACATCGACAGAACATATATAATACATTTATATATGCTCGTACATATACACATAAAAATCACTAATGGAAATTTTAAAATGTAAACCTAATTATTATGTATATGAAAACATTTAAATTCAATAAAAACTTGGTTAGATGGTAAGAAGGTAGAATAATGTACTTATTAATTCTTAGATTATATGTATGTATATCAGGTTTTGCGGGTATGGTAATTAAAATAAAATTATTTTGATGTATCTATTTACGTACATTCATTGATCGTGTTTTTAATTTCATTCATTTTTTGTGTGAGTAAAACGATTTTTTTTCTCAATTAGCTTAGAGTTGCAACATTTTAAACTAACATTCAAATCAATAATGTTCATTAACGTAAACATAATTTCACACATAGAAATTGTTAGCCCTGTTTTACCGAAACCAACAATTATATTACTGTGAAATTAATACTAAAAATAATAACAAAAATTACACTGAATAGCTCACCCTAAACCAACTGCTATTTTTGTGGCCATCAGGCTTTTCCATTTTTCACAGAACTCAGAAATTACGTTATTTTGAATGATTTTTAAAATTTCCTATAAAAATACTATTAATCGTATATAGAAATGCTAATAAAATTGCTGAAAATACCTTGCAATGTGGAAAACTATAGTTAAAAATAAAAACTTTTTGTTATAAGTAGGCTCTGTAAAAAATCAAATCGTATTACTTTTGTTTTTATTTTAACACGTCAAAACCAACTAAAAATATAAAAAAAAAATAGAAAAATGGAAAGTGCTGATAGTGATTTTATGTGTGTTACAATTTTTTTTATAGGTATATACATTGATTGTATATTGATTGGATAGAAAAAACAAGTATAGTTTCCACCCAGAACTTATAAGGAAACATAAATATATCCAAGACGTAGTATGTACATATGTATGTAAGTAGTAGTAGTATGTATAAGTATATTGATACGGATATCACGCTGCAGATGGTGTGTGGAAGGGATAAAATACATATTTAAATTTAAATTTTAATATTTTTTTGTGTTAAACCTTTGAGTATATATAAATAGAGAAATCATGAGCAATTACAATGTTACCTCAATAGATAGCGTTACATACACGATTTTGAATGTTTTTTTAATTTTTTGTGCATAGTATATTTAGGTTGCAATGTATCGAACTTTACAGTAAGATTTTTTGCTAAAATATTTTGTTTTGAGTATCATTCGAACTTTATTTCTTTTCGCTCTTATATACACCAAAACAACAACGAAACAATTAAAAAACTAAGGTAGACGAATTAGATTTTGTTTTTTTTTATCACACAGACAGGACCCGATTTTGATTTTAAAATCTTTGGAAATTTAACTTCGGAACTATCTAGGATTTTCGAAATATACATTTAAATGTACGTTCTTGTAGAAAAATATAACAAGTAGTTAATTAAATAAAGTTTGCAAGTGAAACGATTTCACGCATATTCCAATGTTTATAGGTTTTTCAGATCAAATTGAATGAATCTTTTATAAATTAACAGAAACCTTTTTCAAATAAAACGAGACCATTTCTAAATAGAATGAAACCGTTTTTAATTGGAATGAAACTTTATTCAATTAGAATGATACTAATTACAAATCCAATGAAACCTTTTATATTAAGTTGATCGCCTTTGAATCTAACACTTGAGATTTATGAAGATTAATCTGTAATAAACAGTAACATAGCTGTTTTCAATAATTTAAAATTCGACAAAATTAATTTTTAATTGGTATTAACAATACAAGATTAATCCTTATCGATATGATAGGAGGACTCATTTATTCATTTGTTTTTCGCTATTTGCAGATTTTCAGTTGCTGATGGTTTTTACCATAAAAATGTATAAACACCAAGACTTTTTCGTAATTAAAAACACAATAAAACTGTTGTCTATTGTAATTTTAATTATTTTGTTATCATTGTTTTTGTTTTTGCAACTTGAACTGTTTACAAAATGCAGGGGACAATTGTCAAAATTTTTCGGGCAAAACGAGCTAACCGATAGAGATAAAATTCAGCAAGAATGATGAAAACGGGATTCTAAAATAATTTTCACATATGAAGTTCTGGAATATGGCCAATTAGGAAGGAACTTTGTTATTTCTTAACCGATTCTGACGGCGCTTAGCATGTACGATGCAAGTGGAATTCTAAAATTATTTTTACAAGTTCTGGAATATGGTCAGTTAGAAAGAACTTTGTTAACCGGTTATAATAGAATTCTTAACCGGTTATAATGAAATTCGGCATGTTCGAAAGTATACTCAGGTGTTTCTTAAAAGATTTCACATCGTCTTCATCGTAATCGGTTAATAAATAGCCAAGTTCCTTCATAAGTTTCTTTATTTCACATCTTCTGCTAAATATCATTTTAGAAACCCATTTTCATTTCACATTTCGAATTTCATCATAATCGGTTATGAAATAAATAAGTTCCTTTTTGACTGCCCATATTCCAGAACTCCATGTGAAAATCATTTAGATTCCTTTTGGCAGTGCACATTTCGAATTTCCCAAAAATCAACTAAGAAATTGCACTGCTCTTTAGTGTTTGGTGATATTCCAGAACTTCATGTATACAAATTATATTATTTAATTATTATAATCCCAATTTCATCGTACATGATGAATTTCATCATAATCGGGTAATAAATTACCCAGTTCCTTCATCGACTTATTGCAAAAATTATCTATAAAACCGTACCGACCGGTAGGTGTTAAACATAAAGGTTCATTATGAAACTGCAAGTGTCCGTAGATGGCACTGAATTCAGACTACCCCAATTCTGATCTCTCGTTGAACCCAATAAATTTCTGGCCATTGCTTTTATTTTTGAAAAGGCTTATTCAATTGGATTCAACGTTCAACATGGAAGAGTACGGCGGTAGGAACCTTAAACCGTTTCCTGAGGTTTCTATTATATCCTTGATCTGCGCAGTTTTGTGGATTTGTGCGTCATCCATTACAAAATAGAACTCAGTTCATTAATTTTACAGCGAGTTCTTCAATAAATTTGCAAAATTTATTTGAATTAGAGTTTGAATTATAGAGGTAGAGGAGTTTGATTTATTTTGGAACGGATAATGCCCAAATCTATAAAACTGCGCATTTCATGAATAAAATAAAAACCGCAGGAAGTCATTTAAGGTTTCTAGTATCTACCATCGTACTCTTTCATGTTGAACTCAATTGAAAAAACCTTTTATAGACCGTGTTTATAATAAGAAAGTAAAGCGAAGTCGGCTTGGTTGGACATTCCAGGTAAAAAGAAAAAGAGGCTCTTTTATTAGAATAAAAAACATGTACCCGTCTTAATTGTTTAGTAAGTTTCCTTATTTCAAATCACAGTCATTAAAATTATATTTCTTGATATTTTCATTATATTACTGCTTGCTGCGCTTCGTTGGAACTTGGAAGCAAATATATAGAGATCGATTCTGGAATAATAAAATGCATGCTGTTTTCTTATTTACCTGCTTTCTAAATGAATTTATTTCGAAAAAGTTTGGTATATCCTACTCGTCAAACGACATTTCGAAAGCGTCATCTATTAAAACGAAACTCTAGCTATAGTCATCTATTAAAAATGTACATATTTATACATAATTAAAATAATCATTTGCATTAAACGCTGTAGTTTAAAAGAGGTCATAGGATTTCTCAAGTGTGCCCAAATACCCTTTCCCTAGTACATACCTTTTAGAATTAGGCTGGGGTTACATTTGATATGAATTCTTACGAAAATTTCTTTTTGTGGATTTTGAAAAATAATTTGTGGAAGAAAGGCGCTCTTTGTGGGACCGAAAACACAAACAGTACAACAGCAAGGGATGAAATAAAAATGATGGAGGAAATTTTTCTTAAATAAATTGAATAAATTAGACCCTTCTGCACAAAATCTGTGTGTGAATTTCAACATTTTCGGTTTATTTTAATTATTTTGCGGTGAGATGAATTCTCAAAATTTTTATCCAAATTTTATTAAAATTTGGCATATATTTTTTTGGATTTTGCATATATTTTTTAATAAAATCGAAATTAATTTCTTCTAAATATTTCGATTGATAAAATCTGCGCAGATCTCAAAACAAAGTTTTACTACATACAGTGCCAACAGTTCCACCATTCTAATCTTCACCAAAATTCTGAAGTGTTGTTCATTATAACAGATTTCAGGCTTTAAACTCTTGCAGATTTGTGTATATAATTTTGTTTCTTAAATACAAAATATGTATGTTATTCAACCAGCGCAATTTACTCAAATATTCCTAACGAAATTTTGGTTTCGAAGCAACGCAATCGCTCATCTTAGACGGAATAAAAAATTGGTACATAATAAAAAAATATTGATAAAAACTGAAATAAAAACAAAATTTAAAAAACAAAAGATAACAAATTTGTTTGAATGTTTGTACCTTTGTAAGGTTATTTTGCTTTTGTTTTTTTCGTTTCATTCTAGGCTTGTACACGAGTTAGGAAATATTTGATAGGAAATCATAGCCGATCTCTCTCCCAAACAAATCAACTAAAATGACGAAAAACACGCCCCTTTTTCTCTTCTTTGAGTTGAAATATATTTAACTTTGAGCAAAAAACTCGCAGACGACCAACTTAATCACACAAAAATTCTCTTAATCACACAAAAAATCTCTCAGAGAGTGATCGGCTATGATTTCCTAGCAAATATTTCCTAACTCGTGTACAAGCCTTCTATGTACAATTCTATAGTCGATTGTCGCGCTCTACAATTCGAGCGAGGTAACATTGTAACTTTTATTTTATTATGGTAATCACTCTATATATAAATACACAAAGGTTAAACGTACATTTAACATGTAGGATTTGTTCGTTCTGTGGGGATTCTGACTCCAGTATGTAGATACCACATTTTTAAAGTACACAATAAAATAATTTAACTGTAGATATTTTTATTGTATTTTGTTTTATAATTTTTATTTAATTTTTAATATATAAATTATAATTATTTGATTTCAATAATTATTGTATTTAGTTATATAATTTGATTATAGAAATTCAATATGTTTATATATATATTTAGAATATATTAAATTGTTAATTAGATAACAAGTTAATTGAATGCTCGGATAATATATAATGAAAATATGTACATATGTACATATATGTATATATTTATTTTACTTTCCTTTTTTGTTCCTTGTGTTCGACGCAGCAGACTACTCACATTTACATTTTGAAAAATAATTTTGAAATATTTTTGTGAAGTGAACGCCGTTCATTGTGTTCCTTGTCGTGTGAACGTCGCTCCCATAGTACTCTCCCTCTAGTGTTTAACGAGAGATTTTATGAAACCTACTCCCGGAACCGTTTCGGAAAATGCACTTTTCTTCCAGATTTTGTTGTCTTAGCCTCAATTTCGATTCTTGGCTCTGGAATTGTTTCGGTAGAGGCAGAATATTGCTCGTTCTTACTGGGAATTGTTTTGTGACATTGATATTAAGTTCATCCAAGTCTTCTAGCAAATACGAAGGTTTTAATCTATCAATCGAGATATTAACGTCTTTGTTCTTTACCCGGACTTTAAAAACTTTTTCGTTGCGCTCCAAAACCAAATACGGCCCTTCATACGGAGTCTGAAGTGAAGCTCGAACAGCGTCTGTCCTAACACACACATGTATACATTTACTAAGATTTTCTTGGAGGTTTGTTTTGGTTGTAACTTGTTAATCGGTGTAATCAGGGAAATCAGTTTCGTTGGTGCGACTAGGCATTGGATTAAAAAATTCAGCAGGTAATCTAATTCTAGTGCCGTAAACTAATTTAGACGTTGTTACTCCCAAATCACGTTTCAAAGCTGCCCGCATCCCGAAAAGGATTGTTGGTAGATATTCAACCCAGTTTTCATTGTGTTAGCAGCTACACTTAAGAGCAGCTTTCAGGTCACGTTGTCAACGTTCAATTAAGCCGTTAGCTGTCGGATAGTAAGGTGATGATCTACTACGTTTCATTCCTAATATTTTTCCTAACTCGCTAAATAATACCGATTGAAATTCCCTGGTTAGTTTTAATATAACTAGGGACAACCTACGTATCCAATTAATATAAAGATACGAGTACAGCCTCCGTCCATCTGGTATATCTGTCAATACTAGTTACGCAGTAACTATAACCTTGCGACGATGGTAAGGGTCCAATAATATCAACATTAATATGATCAAAGCGATCTTTTAGCAATTCGTACTTACAATTGGTAAGCTTTGAGTATGTCGACATACTTTCGATTTTTTACATTGGACACAACAACGTGCCCAAGTCGCCCAATATTTATTAATGGATGGCCATACATATCTTGCTCGTACAAGTTCTGTTGAGGTTTTAAAAACCAAAAATTCATTTTCGCAGTTATTTTGGAACATAAGGTCGAATTTCTTTATGTTTTTTATGTCGCAATATATTGGTGGTACTATTTGTACGTAGACAAATGCAAGTTAGCGTTAAGGAATTTTGGGATTCCGGATTATCTATTAAATTAGCTAGTCTTTTACGAAATATAGTAGTGGAGATTGAATTTTTGTGCGTTTAGAATAAATTGTCTGTAAAAATTGGACATAGCCAAAAACCTTCGTAAACCTCTTACTTCGACAGGTTCGGGAAATTATAAAATAGCAGATAGTTTTTCTGGAAGAGGTTGCGTACCTCGTTCAGAAATCAAATGGCCTACAAATTTAATTTTCTTTTTACAAATTTCTTAAGCTATCAAAAATAAGTCTGAGATGTTCGAGATGTTGCGGCATTATTTTCTTACACTACTTACAGATCGTCAATGTATGGATGGACAAAATCCAACTCCTCCAGAACAGCGTGGATGAACCTTTGAAAGGTTTGTGCAGCATCGCACATGCCATATGTCATCCTCGGAAATTCGAATAAACCGAATGGAGTTATTATTGCTGTCTTCTCGATAGCGCTTTCGTCAACCGATATTTCATGCAACGCTTTTATGAGGTCGAGTATGGAAAACATTTCTTTGCCATGTAAACTATGTGCTAAGTCTTGGATGTGCGGGTTTGGATATCGATCGCAGGCACAGTATTATCGTTTAACCGACGGTAGTCGCCGCAGGGTCGCCATTCGCCGTTTTCATTTTTGATAAGATGACGAGGCCTTGCCCAAAGGCTTTTGGACGGTTGACAAATATACTCTATTTCATCATTTGCACAAATTCGGTTTTAGCGATATTTCAATTTGTCGGGCATCAATCTACGAGCTTGCAAAAAAATTAAAGTTCCTTTCGTCTCTATATGATGAGTGACTTTGTGACTAGCAGTACTATACTCTGGTATAGGATGTGTTATGTGTTTGTATTCCAATAATAACTCAAAGTAAGGGGATTCGATATTTCCTACGGAAGTTAATTTGGCAGTTTGATTAGTACTAGAAATTGTTCCTATCGGTTCTATTCGTGTTATCGTGTCGATTAATCGCTTCCGTTTCATGTCGACGAGGATTCCATAATGACCTCAAAAATCAGCACCTAGTATAGGTTTTTGTACTGCGGCTACAATGAAATCCCATGAAAATGACCAACGTTAACCTATATTTCTAATTTGAGCGTTTTGGAACTATATGTTTCTAGGGGCGTGCCATTCGCTGAATATAAAGTATATCTTTTTGTCTCTTTTAACGTTAAGTTGTGGTGGAATAACGGAAACGTCAGCCCCGGTATCAACTAAATAATTAAAATTTGTGGACTTATTTGTGTAAATTACAAGGCGTCTATATTTCAAATCTCGATCACCTGACGCCAAAAGTGATTGAGTTTTATTTTTAAAAAAAATTGCAAGGCTCGTGACATTTTGTCGCATTCTTGAATTTGCGAAGATACCAGCAAATGTCTCCGTTACCGTTTCTTTCAGATGAAGATCGAGCGCGATTGCTGGCTGTGAATTTATTTGTGGATCTCTTGTGTTAGCGCGTCTATTTTAATCATCATCATTTTCAGAGATTCATTCCCTTCATCTGCAGTAGAACTTTCTATGATATACATATTGTATTCGATGAAACTTCGCTAATTAGCCATCGTAGCCAACTGGTTAAGATTATCGTCACTAACTGCCAAAATAATTTGGACATGTGATGGTGTTCTTTGTAACCACAAATATTTTAATAGGTCATTTCCTACATTTGAACCGGCGAGAGATTTCATCTCGCGAAGAAAATGTGATGGGAAGTATTTATTATGGAGTAATTCAGATGAAGTAGATTAAATAAATAATGAATAGTTAATTTTATCATATTTTATCGAAGATACAAACTCAACAAAATTTAGGACACAATTAAAAATTAAAATGTATAACATTTAAATTCATTATGCGATATTTGTGTAGATAAGTTCTAATGAAAAAGTCGAGCAACAACAAATTTTTATTTGTTTCGTGCGTCTGAGATAAATAATCGTGTGTGTTATAATTGATTGATTTTAGATGAAAACAGTCCCACTGTCAACCTAAATAGGTTTTTTATTTCGTTGTTAATAAAATTGTATGCGGGGTGTGATTTATTGTTTTTTCTTCATATACGATGCAACTGGATACTGTTGTTTTTCTAAGGTATAAGCTTTGACATTTTGTGCTTTTGTTTTTTCGTTACATTGGCTTTTCCCAATAATACGTTACTGTATATAGGGTGGTGATTTACTTGTATCACCTCTACGATGATATTTTTCTCTGGCATATTTTTTCCCTTGATTTGAAATTTATTTTTTGGATGCCTTAGCTTTGATGAACTCCATACATTGCCTGTGGGCAATAATATATTTATTACTGATTAGTTTTAAAAGAGATTTCAGTTCTAATTTAATAATTACATTTATAATTTGCTGTAAATAACACTGATTTAAGGAAAATATGTAGCAATAGCTCCTTAGCCGAACTTTTATTAAACTTTTTCGCCCCGTATCATATGGATGAGCTTTCGACTTTATATTGCAGGTGCATTAGGCGAGAAAACGTATTTTCTTGGTTATTGCTTTGTAATGTATGGTATTTAAATAATAAATTGAACAACATTATCATAAAAACATATATGTTGTTTGTAATGAGTATAACTCTTTGCCTTGTCGTGCGAGTGTGTATATCAATAAAAACTATAAATAAAATAATCCATAAAAAAAATATAAAATCATTTTATCGTTTCCAAAATAAAAAAAAACAACAAAATTCCGATTATTTAACGGAAACATTTCCAACTTGTGCCAAAGTTAAAAGTAAATACATATAAAATTACCTTTTGTTCGCCTCTTGCTTCATTTTTATGGCGAAATCATGGAAAACAATGGAAAATGTTGTTTTCTATTTATACATACATATATATATATGTATTATTAGTGTCTTAATACACATATATATTATATATACATATAGTATACGCAATATACATCTCCATGCGTATATAAATACGAATGTATGTTCGTTGTGTACGTAAAAAATTGGAAAATTGAAATAAAAAATAAGAAATGAAAAATACGAGTATATGAGGATAAAATAATATTTATTTTATCATTCTTATAAGACTTGAATTTTACCCCGACCCGAATATACATATACATATATGTATATTGAAGAGTGTAGAAGGGTTCCCATATATATGTATGCACATACATATATACATAGTATGGCTTGTTTGCTGTGGTAAATAAGCAGAGAACATTATTGTATGTGTGTATCTCTGTGTGCCTTGTTTTATTTTCCTCTCGAATGATGATGAATTTGTTACAATTTTTATTGCTACCATTTTATGGTGTTGTGAAAGCACATATTGGAGTACTATATCTACATACATATATATAATATGTAGTACTACTCGTATTTCAATAAACTTTATGTTTTTATTGGTGCATTCAAAAATGGATAATTTTTGTGTACCAGTTATACTAAATATGTTATACATATATATATATATATATATATATATATATATATATATATATATATATATATATATATATATATATATATATATATATATATATATATATATTTCCTTTAAATTATTGATTTACATAAGGCGCGGTAAATAAACAGTAGTATGCTATCAATTGTTCAAATATTGGCTATTCTAATTGAAAACTTACGTACATACATGTCTATCAAACAAGACTAGCGTTGCTAAACTATTTCATTATCTCGGGAGTAGGATGGGCTCTAAACAAGGATACCAGTCTTTGGTATATATAAGATAACTTTCACCCCTATTCTCTTAGTTATTATTAAATGAAGCATAAACAAATTTAAAATCAATAAATATATAAAATTATAATATTTTAGTTCTTAAATGTATGTATACTAAATTTTTATATGTTTAAATTAAACCAAACGCTTTGCTTGCCTCACTTCAAATTTTCATGCAACGAAAAATGTCATTTCAAGTGTCATTTCAAGATTGAATATCAAAATTTGTGTGTCGGTGTACAAGTGGCACTAAGGAAATAGCGGTGTTCAGTTCATGTCTATATTTGAGAGGCAAGTTTTTCGAAGAGTTCGTATATTGA
Organism: Tipula unca; assembly: GCA_951394425.1. Taxonomy (NCBI): domain Eukaryota; kingdom Metazoa; phylum Arthropoda; class Insecta; order Diptera; family Tipulidae; genus Tipula; species Tipula unca. The sequence goes on from OX596380.1 coordinate 224,495,324, forward strand.
AGCAGAAACAGATTAAATTTACCCATGTGCTAACTTTCATCGTTTTATGGCTGATTTACATTCAACGTAATTTTACAGATTAGGTCATCTTGTAAAAAATTGAGAAACAACATTGAAAAATCATTCGAGAAAAAACGAGACAGAACTTCATCTTTTTGAAAACCAACAGATGAAACCAAAGTTCAAAGTTATTTAATATTATAGTTCATTTTGATATTTTTTAGTTTGTTTTGAATTGAAAAATATGTTTTTGGTAGTTTTTATAATTTTTTAATGCCTAGATCTATATAATTTTTTATTGCCTAGATCTTGTAGAAGAAAATTGCGTAAATTGCTACAAAGTATCTTTATGTTTTAAAATCATGAACTTTTCCTAACCTCAAATTTTTGACATACATTTGTCCTACAATTTGCTATACAGTAGTGAAGACAATTATTTTGTTTCGCTTGTTTAATTGTAATTTTTACTCATGCTATGTTGCTTCAGGTTGACCTAATCTGTAAAATTACGTTGAATATAAATCAGCCATTACTCAAAAAGTTGATGTATATGGCGGTTTGAAACATTGCTAGTTATAAAAAAAATCCAGCGATTACTCTTCCAGAAATTTCCTTCAGTAGAGAGAATTTCCTTCGTGTAGAAAACTGCAGGATGCAGTTAATGTTTTTAATGAGTTTTTTGAAAGCGTGTACACATCTATAATTCGACACTTTTAAACTTTACTTTATTTACTATTAAGGAAACTGGTTTCGATGGATTTATTATGTGAACTCCAGATGGTAAATATTGCTATAATTATGCTTCTTGATACTTTATGGCTCTTATAGGGTTCCTCATAGCAACCAGTTAGGCTCATTGTTATATTATAGTCTTATTCAGAAATTATGTAGTCAGATATGTACAAATATCAGTACATATGTAGGTATGTACACCATCACGTTAGTTGTCGGGAAAAAAACTATATGAGTAGGATCTACTATGTGAACGTTATAATTTGTGAACTTTAGAATCCTGGGATGAACCAACTGTATACATTATTTTTAAAAGTCTGGAATAGGTTTTTACGTTCGACACTAAATGCTCGATCTTTATATGTAAAAACGTGATAAAGGGTTTTCCAATTTGAGGTTTCATTTTGATATAAAAAAAACTAGTATTTTTAAGAAAAATCAATGACTGTTTATTTTATTGTAAAGAGGAAGGTATGTCATTAACATTTGAAAACGATATTAGCCAAATGGCCGCCACGGTTACGCTTGCAGCACCACATATCTTTTTCACGAAATTTTCCATGATCAATTCGCACATTTGCGGCTGTATGTCCTCGGTAACTTCATAAATTCCATATTTATGGTCTTGAATCGATTGTGAAGCATTGGCATATACCATATCTTTCACGTGGCCGCAAAAGAAAAATGTCTAAAGGTGTTAAATCACAAGATCTCGGTGGCTAATTGTGATCACCTTGTCGAGAAATAACACGGTCAGGAAACGTTTCTTGCAAAATTGCGATTGTTTCGTTGCTTGTGTGACACGTAGCGCCGTCTTGCTGAAAATAAACGTCGTCTACATCAATATCTTCCAATTCCGGCCATAAAAAATCATTAATCATCGCTCGCAGTCCCATTTTCAAAAAGTAAGATTCTTGGATTGTCTGAGCCCCAAATGCGACAATTCTGTTTATTAACGTAGCCTCCGAGGTAAAAATGGACCTCATCACTCAAGATGATTTTGAAATTGATCATGAAAATTCGGATTATTTTGATGCATTTGAAGGACCCAAATCAGCAAAGATACGACGTTTATGGTGATCGACCGGTTTGAGTTCTTGTGTTAACTGGACTTTAAAAACCTTAAGACCTAAGTCATTCAAAATGAAATCTCTTGTTGGAAAACACTATATTTTGTATATTCTTCTAAATTGTTGTGACCAATTTAATGTTTTTGATTATTTTGGGAATCCCACAAGATATAATTGCTTGGAATTCTAAGGAATTCCGCATACCAATTTAAAGACGTTTTATAACATCCTTCCGCTATGTTGTAATTTTACGATGCATATATGGTTATATAACTAGAATCCACTCTTGCTAAATAGATTAATTATTTTGCGGTATATTTGAATTTTGAACATGTCCTTTTATTTTCACCAAATAACTCATGCAAATCAATTTCTCTCTGTACTTTCCAACTTTTTTTTATTTACTTGGTCGTTGATTTTATTTTTGGTATATAGGATGGTACGTGTGGTAAATGAAATTTATTAAGTGTTACAAATTTTTATTGGATAATTATGTTATATACTTTTACAATTTTAAAATATTTTATTTGTTTTTTCGTTTTGCGGTTTTTCGCGGCTATATGTCTATGCGCCCCGTTCTAGGCACCTATCCAAGCACCAGCCCTGATTCATATACATACATATATGCATCGTACACTCATCTATTATTTTTTTTAGGTTAGGTGTGGTTTTTGTTTTTGAACTCTGTAAACTTTTTAAATTATGGTATATAAAAATGATGATATATACCATTTGAATATGAGAATGAGATGAGAAAAGCAAGTATATGTATTTATAAGGAAAACTGTATTTCCAACTTGTTGATTGATGAGCAAGCAACCAAACAGAAAACCAGAATAAATTTGATTAAATTTGATTCAAATACATCATTTGCGGTTTCTTAGGATCTATGCATATATGAATATATTGACTGGTTTATGGTATGTTGAATTTAGGTTAATTTCGGTGTATCAATAATATTTTGATGGTTAATTCACAATATAAAAGATAAAGTTGTTTTTTTTTCCTAAATTCATAAGCGTATTTAATATATAGTAGATGTACATAAAATTCAGATAAAGATAAGTCTAATGGTCTAAAGTTTTGTAATTTATTTTTGTAAAGTTTGAAAAGCATAATAAAAAGCTTTTCTAATTAAATTAAAATAATTACAAAACCTTAATAATCCAATAAAATCTTCTTTATTTTCGGTTTCATATTTTTCATAATACTGTCATCAAATTCTAAATAAGATTATAGGAAAAAAAATAAATGAATATACACAAGTAAGAAAGCGCTTTCTTTCGTTGCTGGAGCTTTATTTTAACTTGGTTTTATTTTTAATTTTGCATTGTAAAATGACATGAAAATAATGAAAAATCTAAAAAATATTACATTTTGTTTTGTTCATTGAAGCTTTTATTATTCAATTTTCATTAAATTTTTATGAAGTTATAAAAAAACTGAAATGATGTATATACTCGTATATGTATGTATACAAATTTATATATTTTAGGTGGTTGGGAAATCTTAATTTAGGACCACCCTTTCTATTTTATTTCGAACGCATATACGAGTATAATATATTATTTATTAATTTATAAGGACTAGATGCTGTCTTTCATATCATATGTATGTATACGTATTAATTTACACGAAACAAATATTTAAGAACTAAATTATTTACAATAAAAATAGAAATGTGTAACATATTGCCATGGTGAAAGCAGAACACTAATGTTTTTTATAAGCACAAAAGCATAAGAATATACATACATATATCTATATATATCAGACTATCATTATCAATTAAATGGAATGAACAAAATACCAATAGATGAAACAATATGTATTTTATTGCCACGGAAAATAACCAACGAGACCACCAACAATCATCGTCGCTATACAAAAAGTGCTCTATTATGTATATACTCGTACATATGAACATACATAAATGTTTTATTAATTTTTTAAACGTTGTTGGCGAAAACACTTCTTTATTTACAAATAGCATTCAATTTAGAAACATATATACGTGCGAGTATTTATTGAAATATATAATTTATGAAATACTTAATAATCTATACAAAGTGAAATTGCCACAAATAACAAACTTATAAGAGCATAGAGTGAAATATAAATCCTCTTAATGCAGCTTTTATAATAATAATAATAATACAGTGTTTAAAGGCTATTACTGGCCCCTTACTGCGTCAACAATCTGGCTCCAATAGTTTCGATCCTGGGCTTGGTCTTCATACTGTCTTAGACAACCTGAAGAAGTTATTCTCTACACCGTGGAGCCATCGTCGCCTGCAACGACATTTCCGCCTACCATATGGTAGCTCTTCTTTCAGAGATCGTTGCACAATTCGTTCCGGATTAGCACGCAGAACGTGACCGAGCCAGCGTACGCGCTAAGATCTTTTTTCATGTACAATATCGGGGATATTCATCAGATCTCTGATCTCGAAATTGTACAGAGCTCGGTATGTGCCATCTATTTCGCGTATTTGGGCCGTAAATCATACGCATGACTCTTCTCTCAAATGTAAGGAGCCATCTCTAGTACTTATCCGTCAGCGCCCAACTTTCACATCCAAACATAACAACGGGCCTGATCAACGCTTTGTAAAGCTTCAGCTTCACGGCACTTGATAGGTGTTTAGATTTTAGCAGTGGCCTTAGAGGATACAATGCAGCTTTTAAGTAAATCAAATATCAAGACTTAAAATAAAAGATAGACATTTCTGGTTATCAAAATTTGGGGCAATAAATAAGAATAAGCTACGTTTACTAAAAGATTGATTGATTTCTTTTTGTTCGTTGTTGAGAATATTCTTTATACATTTTAAATTTTGTTAATAGTGTATAGTGACAACTAGTAGTATTCTGACTGTATACTACACTATATTTAATTGCCATCAAGTAATATGATCTTAAAGTTGTTGTGCGTCAAACGATGGCAATCGAAGCGTTTAAATTTGTTTTTATTTTAGTTTTTATTATTATTTATAAATTAATTAATTAATAATTTTTTTCTGAATAAGAAATTTTAATCGATCTTTCCATGCACTCACATAATAAAATACACCAAAAATTATCTTACACTGATACAAGATCATTTTTCGAGTGTTTTACTATGTGAGTGCTTGGAAATGTTGATCAAAATTTAGTATCGGAAATATTTGTTTCATTTTGATTATTATTATTTATAAATTATAGTAAATGGAATTTAATAAAACACAATTTTTGTCGCACTTACATTTTTGGGCTTGGATAGGTCGGTCGAATTTGGTATCGAGAACTTTTACTAGTTTAAATTTTACCTCCACTTCATATTCTCATAGTATGAATAGTTCCGGTGGAGTGGCAATATTTTTAAAATTTTTTGCATCATAACTTTTCGGTAGAATTTTTAAAAAAAAGAGATGGTCGAATTTTTTTAAGAGGGGGTGATAATTTTGATATGCGCTCCGGAATTTCAATTTTATGAAAATTACGATTTTGCTTGACTTTAGTTTCTATAATTTTAAAACTAATGGATTGACGGCAGATTTTCCAAAGAAACCATCATTGAAATGTGTTTTTTTTAAATCTCTTAATATCCAATCTTAAAAATTATCTTTTATTTTGCAAATTTATCTTCGTAATTAAAACCACCCAATGCACGGCATTATTAATTGTTTATAGCATAAACATTTATTTTCACATTTAAAAAAGTGTATTTTTTTAATTAACAAATAATTGAAAAAATATATTTATTTTCGAATGCGAAAGTATTTCACAATTCCACAGGAACTCATAATATGAATAATTTTTCCACTGGAATTGTAAGGGTGATATGATAAAGGTGAATTACATTTACTTACTACTGTTATATACTTTGTTTTAATTAAATATAATTACATATTTTTAGAATTATGTCGCATCACAACATCTCGCTCCCGGACCCACCCTTATATAACATACATGTATAATAATTATTTTTCTCCAAATATCCTTTCGTATTGAATGATATAATTATATTACCTCAAATTAATCTTAATATATACGAATATTGTGAAAAATTATTTAGAAAAAGAAATGTGTATAATTGGTAAAAATTCGTCAATATATCGATAAGAGTGCTCAGCAGCAATATCACGTTTAACTGTATACAATATAGGTATGTGTTGTTTCCAAATTCAAGGAAATGGAACCTCTATATACTCGTATACGACAGCAAAACTGATTTCGCAAAAACATTCTGAATAAATAATCAAATTTAGCCGTTAATATAAAGCAAAACAATAGTGTGTTATTTCGTGTAAATATTTCATTAGATTTTCACTTTTCTCCTTATATACATATACCTTTAGGGTTTAGTTTTTATTTTGTTTGATTTTCTTATGTACTGATAAAACAAATCTTGAGAAATACACCTAACTAAATAAAATATAAAAAATTAAATTTGTACAATACATATATTGAATCTATGTATATATACATATAAACATACATATATATAGGTACATACTAAAACAATACGATTACGTTAAACAATGACGTACGGTTATATATTTATATTTAGGGAATTTTTGTTGTTGGTATATTTATATCAGTTATTGAGGTTCATAGGTCTAAATCCATAAACCATGTTTCCCATTAAATTTTTTCTATCTGACAAGAGCATAACATATTTTATTCTTAAAGTTCCACCAAAATACAGGAAAAGGGTATACCATAAGTATCATAAAAATATCATTATCCTTCTTAATCATTCGCCATAAATCTGTAATTAGAATTTAAGTATGTAGTTTGGCCTGACAAAAGAATATGATGTAGACTATTTAGAGGAAGCAGAAATAAAATTTACATTCTATCCTTATGTTGTTAAATACTGTATCAATCACCAAGATGATATTTTTAGACAAGCAAAATAAAAAATATGTCTAATCTGTTATTATTATTATGATTGTAAATTAACATCTTTATTGTTGTTAAGATGACAATTTTTTTGCTCTTCTAGCAGTAAAAAAAAAAAGAAAAGAAAATCATCTATTATGTCTCCAATCAAGTATATATACTCGTAAAAAAAATTTATTTTAATATTTCCAGTCCTTTATGGTTGTTTTGTGTTTGGTTTTGTAGAAGATATAATAATTTAGTTGATTATGAAAATAAAAAGGAATTATACTTTTATTTTGAATCATTTGTGGGTTGATTATTAGACTTAGTATACATGTGCGTATATTTTAGAATAGTATATTGATACTACTATATATACACTCTTCCTCTAATATGTACATATGTATGTATATATACCCCAACCATCACTAACCAAAGACATAACAAGGAGGAAACTGTCCTGCTGGATAGTGAAATGACGACTGCCACCAATAGTTAAAGGAGAAGGTCGAAACAAGACTCACCCAGTGACCATGCTCCAAAGGAAAGGGAAACGGAGAGCTGGCGAAACCCAAGCCCTAAGAGCTACGAGTCTAAATCCAAACCCAGGTATCCAAGAAGCCTGACAATTTAAAGGACCCTGGCTGGCAGGTGGTGGGGAAAAAAGAGATCACAAAACCACATGTTAGAATTCTGCGTCATCGTCCTGATTCTATTAAAATAATCCAAACTGGAAAAATGTCGTATGCGGATATGCTTAAAAAAATGAAACAGGGCCTAAATCTTAATGGCCTCTCAGGTAAGGTGGCTCGGATTCGTAGAACTGAAAAAGGCGATCTTTTTCTAGAGTTACAGAAAGATGTACATCCCAAGGAACTTGGATTTCAAAGTGCAATAGAAAACGCTCAGACGGGGTTGTAGTCGACATTAAAGATATTGATGAGGCCACAACAAAGGAAGAGGTACATTAGACGATTACATCCAAGTTTGAGGACGCGAAAGACGTCCCGATAAAATGTATAAAGTCACTGAGAGCTGCCTATAGAGGCACCAAAACAGCAGTGGTGACTGTACCAATCTCGACAGCCAAAGTGATGAAAAATGAAGGGAAGGTACGAATTGGATTGGTGATCTGTCGTATACGTGAAAAAACGTTGCCCTTAAGATGTTTTAAATGCTGGCAGTATGGAGATATAGTCAAGTCATTTAAAAGTGATGTTGATCGTTCTGGTCTCTGCTACAAATGCGGAGGAAATGGTCACAAAGTAAAAGGATGCAAGGAAGAAGCGAGATGTATGGTTTGCCAGCGAAGGACGAACCATAATCAAATAGCAAAGAGTGGCCCGTGCACGGCCTACATGTTGGCAGTTAGAAGAGCACGTTGACAATGAAGTTTGTCCAGCTCAACCTAAACCACTGTGACGTTGTACAGGAAGTATTAGTCCAAACTGTTCATAAAACAATAGTAGATGACGCCATTTTATGCGAACAGAACAAAAATATGGCTATTTTATGATATTACGATATAATTGGGCAACCGATCAAACTGGTAAAGCTGCCTATGAACTTGTAGCAGACGGACCAAGCCGGAGAACAATAGTAATCTCACCGCAGGATTCGTACGCATAGAAGTTGACGTCTTACATATCTATAGTTGCTATATGCACCACGTAGCGCTACAATTTAGGAGTTTGCTGTTATCATTCCTGGTGATTTCAATGCCTGGGCAACTGAATGGGGCAGCAAAGAATCGAATAGAAGAGGAACAGTTCTGTCTGAGGCATTTTCTTTCATACACGTTGTGTTGTACAACACTGGTGATACGCCTGCATTTCGTAAAGGCGGCTCCTCCTCCGTAATTGATCTTACATTCGGTAACAGCTGCTTGACGAGAGTGTTGACCAAATGGGAAGTCAGTGAACATTATACGCATAATGACCACCAAGCCATACTCTTCGAAATAAAACTGGCTAGGGAAAGTAAACGGAATAAACATATAAGGAAATCGGCGGACTGGAAGGCAAAAACGTTTGAGGAGGACCGATTTATGCTATCATTGGAGAAACCGATTGGCGGGTTGTGCCAATGTCAAAGCGGCCCAGATTATGAATACGATCACCAACGACTGCATTGCATCTATAGTAGAAAGGCTGTTAGACAGTCGTCGTTCACCAGCGTACTGGTGGTCTGAGCAGTTTGCACAATTGCGACGGAAATGCCTTAATGCAAGGAGGAAACATCAACGTCCTTGGGGTACAGAGACCTATTCTAGCCTGCACCAAAATTATCTGGATGCCCGGAATAAATTTAAGCAGGCCATTAAAGCAAGGAAACATCAATGCTGGAAAGAGCTATGAGAAGTAGTGGATCGTGACTCATGGAGAAGACCCTACAGAATCATCATGAAAAGGCTTAAAAAGGCAAATGAATCGCCACCCACCTGTCTAGTGATATTACGTAGGATTGTACTGCTCTGTTTCTACAGCAAGATGTTGTGATCCGAGTACCTGGCATGGAAAAAATACCACCGATATCAACAGAAGAGCTCACCAATGCGTGCTGACCATTATGCATGCTGGATACGGCTGACAAAAGAAGGTGAAAGAAACCGTAACAATTGATGTAGGTGGAATCTTAACCCACTCACAGCCTTCATTACGATATTTGGGTGTGGAAATAGATTCGCGTTTAAACTTTAAGGAGCACCTAAGGATAGTGAGGAGGAAAGCTGCCAGTATATCTTCAGCTAACTCTCGTATTATGCTCAACACAGGGGGGTCTAGACAGTGTCGTAGAATGCTGCTGGCAAACGTCGTAACCTCCATCATTCTCTATGGATCACTTGTATGGGGTGATGCGATGGGCTTCGAAACATATAGACGCCAATTGGTATCGATGTACCGCCTAAGTGATCTAAGAGTGATATGTGGCTTCCGCACAATATCTACTGATGCGACACTCGTTATTGCGGTGATGATCCCAATTGAACTTCTTGCGGGGGAAAGGAAGAAATGGTACCCCAATCGTGTACAACCAGGAAGCAGATCACTAGAACGCGCTTCAACAATGACAGAATCGCAAAAACGATGGGATTGCTAGGGAAATGGTCACTAACACAACTGTTAAGTGGACATGGTTGCTTTGGTGCATACCTGTGCAGGTACAAGCACACTAATACGCCAGATGGTCCTGCTTGCAAAGTTACAAAAGAAGAGGTGAAGCACATTAGTTCCAATGCCCATGGTTTGAGGATACTCGAATGGAACTGTCAGCTGTTCTAGAGCAGTGCCCAACACCAGAAAACATAACGCAATTAATGCTTGGCTCTCAGGAAGGATGAAATGCTGTAAGTCATATGGCGACAGTGGTGCAAGAGAAGAACAACATGTCGTGATTTGATTGCGGTGACAAACTCAATCTAAGAATGAGGCGCTACAGAGACAACAAATAGCCAAATGGCTAGTCACCTCAATGTGAAGTAATGTCCAACGATAGTTCCGCATGGAGGATGTGAAAGCGGTGGGCGTGAGGTTTTTAGGTGGTAGCAATCCGCCACTGTTGCTGAGGTGTTTGTCCCACCAATGCATAGTCTTCCGAAGACGACTATTTTCCCACTTTACCCAAACCTAAAAAAAAAAAAAATACCCAAGATGTTTATAATATTTGTTACAACTTTGACATAAGTATAAATACATTGACCATTTTCGTTGTGTTGCTACTTTCATTAATCATAAAATCAATCAAATTCCAATTGAATTCTATAACAAAAACAAAAAAAATATCCATCAATCAGTTATAAGAAAAACAGCAGAAAACTTGAAAGAAAATCAATCGAAAAAAAAAATTAAATCAATCAAAATTCAAAATAAAATAAAATATTTTATCGAGTTATTTTCAAATTATTGTTAGCTATAGTTTTGAAGTAAAATAAAGTTTTGACATATCAAATTCGTTTTGTATTGCGGCAACTTTATTTCGCAACTCTTTCGACAGGTCTTTGATTATAGATCATGCTTTGTAAGTATATGTATATCAAAAAAATATATGTTTTTTGTATACATGTCTGGTATGTAACATATTTTCCCTTGGGACACCGTCATTAGCGAAATTATAGCTAAATTTTTATCAACTAATTTCATGGTTTATGTTCAGTTAATTAATATACCAGATAGTTTAAATCTAAGTAATACTAAATGAAAATGTTAACAAACAAGATAGATTGCTTGAAGGTAAAACCAGAGCCATCTATATATGGGCTCTGGAAGGTAAAACAATGAGCTCAAAATGGAAATGACCATATAATTTAATATTATTTGAAATTCCTATTTTATTACTTCTTTCGTTATTAATTATTTAAATTTAACAAAAAAATCATTCCACCACCACACAATTGATAATTGCGGTACACACAAAAATACCAACGTGATTTTATTACTTTTTGAATTGTGTCATCATCTCGGGTCTTCTGGTACGGTTTTTTTTGGTAATGTTCTGCATAACCATCATTTTATTCACATGTTTTCACAAAAAATTTATTTTAATAAACAAATGTTATTAATTTGTTCTTCAAATAAATTTTATGTTAAATATAAATTTTACTTCCACGACGCACCACTATTTGACAAAATAGATTCAAATTTATCGTATATACATACATATTATGTGTTCGTAAATATTTTGTAAGAATGTTTTATAGTTAAAATAGTATTTCACAAGTTAATCGTTCTAATTCAAAACTGGGTAAAGTACATATATTGAAAATACATCATCAAGTTCTAAATAAACATTGGGAAAATACTGGGAATGATAAAACCGAATTATAATTAAATAATATAATTTATTTGGCTTTTATTTTTTAAACAATTCATTTTTTAACAATTATAGACAAATAATACATAAAAAAGTTAAAAATAATGAAAAATATTAGTTGAACAATAGTTTCTTTTAAAATTTCGCCTTTTATCGAGTTCGAGTACTATTATTTTATCTAGGACATGATGAAAATATTGTTTTATCGAGTAAATTGAAAAATAAAGTTAAATTTAATTTTATTTGGATAATATAGCGGAATAAACCATTAAGTTTGATTGATAGGAAATTTCTATCCAGTACTAAATTCAAACTTGAAAATTTTTAATTAAAAACCCGACCAATAACAATTGAACATTTTGTCCACAAAATAATTATGTAAATTTAAAAGCCAGATACTCCCCAGTTCGTCTTGGCAATAAATATTTACATTGTCAAATAATAACAAAATATGTTTACTACCTCTGATACGCTCTGAGAATATTATTTTTTTGCGTTGAATAGTTTTATCCTAAAAATACATACACGAATCGAATATTTTTCTATTTATTATTTATAATCATCTTATGTCCTCGGGAACATAACGAAGATTAACTTTTTCCATAAATTTAGTTTGACTAAATAAATTTGTGCACCTTCAATATTTGCTGTACACAATAAAAAATATTTTTTTGTTAAAAAAGCTTATCGACAAAATAAAAAAAAAGGTGAGAAGATGATAAAGTTTTATGTATGTACTCGTATGTATTGTATGTAGAATCCGTGGAAAACAAAAAGACGAGATGAAAATGTCTCTAGTAAATTATAAATTGTAACTCTTCTACTTTGCGAAATTTATTTGGCGGTTAAATAAAAAAATAAATTGAATCGCCAGTAAATAAAAACCCGACATGTCGCGAGACCTAAAATACTCATGCGCAATATATGTATTGTTATAAATATATCGAAAGCTTATATACAGATGCGAGAATGAGAGTTTTCAGTCAGTTGGGGAAATTTATTTTAATCTATATGTGCTCGATACATATATTTTCTCACGCGTGATTCTTTTTTTCCCAAATTTCCATTTTATATTTTCTCGTCTTAATAAAATTTTCATCACATATTATAACAAACAAAAATAACAATTCAGATTTTCTGTATACATTCAGTTCAAATTTGATATTTGATTCAAGTACATCGCGCGCTCGAAAGATTTTTGGTTTTTTTCTGTTATTTTTTTCCTTTAGTTTTTGATTTTCAGATATAAGCACAAAAAAAAAACAAAAGAAAAGGATTTAAGTTTATTTGGTTGTTTTGTCTGAAAGTGTGCTACTAAATAAAAAAAATTAATTAATAAATAGTTTAGTTTAATATTTTAAAGGCAATTAAAAAAATAAAAACAAGTATTGCTCAAATATTTTCAACAATGTCAAAACGAAAGAAAAAAATTTTGTGCTTTTTTTGGTTTTCATGTTACTACTGCTGTTATTGTTATTTGTGAGAATAAAAAAAAATATAAAATTACAAAACTTTGGTGAAGAAGTGAAATTTAGGAAAAAAAAATTGTGTTTTCTGTAAGTTTAATTTGTTAAATGTAAAAAATATTAAACAAAAAAAAAGAGAAAATTATAAGTAAAAAAAAAATAAAAAATAAGTGAAACTTTTGATTTGTGCTTTTCTATATTTTTTTCGGTGATAAACCAGGAATTTCATGTCATCCCAGTTAAAAGAAAGCTTTGAAAGAAATTTTCAAACGAAAAAAGTTAGTGAATTTTTTTACAAATGTACATACATATATATTATGTAGGTACATATATTTTACCCGGAAAATAGAATAATTTAAATAGCTTTTGGCTATGTTTAAAACTTTTTGGTTAACTTATGGCTGTAAGCTAAATTTTTATTTTAAATGGGATACTAGAATTTTTTTTTATATTAATAAAAAAAAGTTGCCTTTTATCTCATACTTGTGCTTTATAATTCGAATCGTTTGAACTTTTGTTATGCCATCTTACACAGTAGAATGTGTTTTAATAAAAACGATAATCCAACTTTTTATCATTTGTGTGTATAAAAAATTAGTTAGTCCAGACGATTTTTTGCAAGTCTGATAATAACAAAAAGTCATGCAAGGCGCATACATACTAATAATGTTAATGTTATACAAATTAATTAAAATTTACCAATTAACAACACTTCTGTGTCAATTAAATCTGGCAGCTTTCAAACTAAATTTATTTAACTGATAAGTCAAAAAAAGATACAAGCAACCATCAAAAATGTATATACATTTATATGTATACAATGTTTACATTATGTATACCCATTTATCAAAATAATTATGTTCAATAAATTATATACGATAAGAACGTATAAAGATAAAATTTGTTTAGATAATTTATAATCCAAATGTAATGATAAACCGCAATTTTTATATTTTTTATCATAATGTACTGGTAGATGTAACATCATAATTTTGGTTGAAACAACTGAAGCAATAAGTGAAAATTGAAGTATGCGTTGTGTATGTATGTATAATATATTGTTGAGGATTGAAAATCAACCGAGACGAGTAATGAATGCTTTACAATTTTTTTAACTTTAACTATACGCTGAGTTAAAATTACATCTTTTTGTTTCAAGTACATATTCACATCATATATGTATGTATGTACATAAATTAATCTTTACCCGTACAGAACAATAAAAAAGCACTAAGGATAATAGATATTATAACCTTTTTCAGTATTTCCTTACCAACATTCTCATTAAAATCTCCCGCCAAAAAAAGAACCAACTTCTATATAGCTATAATAATAATAATGTATCCTTGAATAATTCATTAAGGGGTATATAAGCAAGTAACGAATTATTAAATTTGTAAAGGACATGAAAGTTTACATACTTTAAAAGTATTTAGGTTGTTGTTGATTGTGATCGTTTTGTATATAATATATGCATATTCGAAAAGGATGAGTTAAATTATTAAACATACTAAAAGGAATGGGATACATTTATGATTATAGTAAATCCTTTAAAATTCGTATATGTATATGTATATACTTAATTTCGCCTGATTACTAATTATGTATAATTAGATACCATTTGACTAGATAGCATACACAAACCATCTATATAATATTTCTTATTGTTTGAAATATCAAGAATTTGATTTTATCCATCCACCTATATACATTAATTATACAACACTTTTTAAAGCCCTTGAGACAATTCTGATTTTTTTCCCTCTGCGAAGGTTATTTGAAAATATGAAATTGGTAAGCTGCATTTATTGCTTAAAACAAACTTGGACATTTTTTTAATCCCAACGATGATTTAGGTATAAAATTATAATACCCAGCATACATTATAAATAAATCGTCCTTTTTATGAGCGTCATAGTTGTAATGAAATGCAACACATTTCTTAGACAAATTAATTAAAATCAATAATAATATGTAGAATATTTAGATAAATTATAAATAACCTTATAAATTAATAAAAATATACATACGTAGTTTGAAAACAATTAGGATATCGAACGCACATAATTTGAAATAGATATAATTGGAAAGTTTCGTGTGTCGACAGCAACTTTTATTTTACCAAACACAAGTTCAATATATAAAAATAATTTTTATAATATTTAATTGATTCATCATACACACTCAACTGATGAAGCCTACATTCAGTCTTTTATCGTAAATAACGCCTCGGCGTATATGTTTTATTCGGCTTAAACGCCTAAACCGCTCGGTTAATTTAATATTACAGATTGTTTGCGTATTTATTTTAAAATTTTATTCGAAAAAAGTACTTTTATTATTTATTTTAAATCATTAATTATGTATTTTATTAAATATAAATATCAAACTGAAAGAAAAACAATTCTCTGAATATTTGCGAATCTGAATATACGAAGATTCCGAGTAACACAAATTTCATCGGTGTTCCGAGCTATTATGTGTAGGTATTTCAAGAATATTCACAGAGCTCTGGATATTAATCATTATTTGTTTGGCCAAAAAATAATGAAACCCAAATGTTACAAATTGTGTTTTGATTATACATATACATAGGTTAAATCATTGTGTTAGATTAGAATCTACGATTACGTGCATAGTTGTTAAATTTGTGTTGAGAATCAATGCGAATGTAAAAAAACAGGTAGATTTTATCGTACTTATTGCATATAACATTATAAAAATGTTGAATTCGATTTTGTGCAGATTAAATTGTTATATAATATTTTTATCCATCATTCCTTCAAAACACGAATAGTTTTAAATCAAAATATTTTTTTTGGAGATATTTTTGGTGTGTAGGTATATACATACCTTAAGGTGACCATAACTATAGAGGCTTCATTTCAACAATAATTTATTTTTGATGGAGCATTGCTTCCCAGAAAAAGAGAGTTATTTCAACAAACAATTATTTTACAATTCTTAATGGAAATAAATTTCGTGTCAAAATAATCAAATATCATTTTTCATTTGTCGTTTACTTGTCAATTTCTTGCTTGTTCCAATCATTAAAATTATCGGGAATGAAAGTTAATATATACATAAATGATATTTCTTCATAAAGTTTTTTTGTATATTCAAGATTAGAGATAAAATGGTTTGAAAACATGTATAATCGATATTTTTCTTGTAAATGTTTGCGGATTGCTCCAGAAATAATTTTAATATTCTAGTTCCTTACACTCAATATAACACTGCATTGTAAGCTACAGCGAACCGAACATCGCTCAATTCATCTTCAAGTAATTTTATATATTTGTGTCTCAAATTAAACGCATCATTAACTATTTTTAGGACCAACGAGCACCTAATTTTTTCGTTTAGTGAATCTTTCATGATTTAGTTATTTTGCTTTCGATATTACGGTTTTCAATTGACTAGAGATACGTATGACATGGTAGTGTCGTTGAATGGATAATTCTAACGTGGACTTAAAAGAAAAGAAAGAAATTTAAAATTTTACTAATGATAATGATTGCACAAAAATCGGGGACATTTAAGAAAAACGGGTACTGCATTTTAAGGAAATTTTGCCGGCGACAAGGCATCAAAATCGACGACGATCACTGGTAAGCGGGGCCACTTTAACATCCCGAGTGTATTTTAATTTTTTCCATCTTTAATCCCTTCGAGCTTAATTCGCGGAATACATCAGTAAATGGCACAATAATATGATATTTTTGAGGCTGTCATGATAGCAATTATCATAATACATATACAATCAGACATTTTTCACACTATCTCGTTTGACTAGATCCATTGGGAGTATACTCTTGCGATACTTATGGAAATTTTTTATAGTTTGATGTCAATTTCTATACATATTTCACTTATGACACAGCAATTATCTCAGTGTCATCGTTACTATAAGAAACGAATAGACTAGAATCATGACGCTACTGTCTATAGGAGACTGTCATGAGGGTACGAGTTCTATCATCGTAAAATTCAGCTAAAATGGCGGCTCATATTTCGAGCCATATTTCCCAGGTTATTGGTATTTTTAATATCCATATTTGGGTTTATTCAAAATTTTGAATTCAGTAAATCACTGCACAATTAATTTTTATTATTGTTTTTATAATTGTGTCGTCTTTCAATAATAAAATATTTAAATTTTGTTAAACAATTTATGAATGTCATTTATTTATTTTATTCCGTGTCAGAAAAACACATTATCAGAAAAGGTAAAAATACATTTTTTTTAATCATTTGGAATTTCAATATAAAACACTGAATAGATTTTAATTAAAAATGTACTTTCTGTTAAAAATATTTTTTTAATTTTTCATAGCTAACGAACTGAGGAAACAGGGATACTCGTAGTATATGAGCATTGATTCTATAGCATTGATCGCCATAGAAAAAGACTAATTGAATAAATGACATCTCGATTTGTTGATTTGTATTACTTATCTGTCAAACTTTGAAAATAAAATGTTCCAAATTCTCCCTAAAACACATAGGAAGTCAATATATACAAAAAAGAGATCGACCAATTCCTAATTAGTCTTTTAAATTGAGGTTTCATGAAATCATTTTACCAAATGTATGAAGCAAAATTTAAGACACCGTTTATACACACAAAGTCTTCTAAAATGACGGTGGATCAATCTGTAGTGAGATTCAGTATCAGGTTTTAACATTATCAATTTCATGTACGTTTCGTCATCCATCAAAATACATCCACTAAATTTTTCTGAAAATTTTGTCATCAGTCTGGCACATATTTTATCGAACAAGTGTTGGTTATCGCAACGATTTGGCTTTTTAATAACTCGGTAGCACTCTGTAGCATATACGCCGGTGGTCCAGTAAGCAGAGTAATTGCTTTTGCAATCATGGATTCGAGTTCAATTTTCGTCAGTGTACTTAAATACTTTTTTAATTTAATTTCTTCGGCAAGTATTAGAGCCATCTCTTGTGTATGACCGTAATGTCATTGAAATTGGAAGCGTGGATGTTGTGCTGTGCAGTGTACGAACTTCGAATAAGGTTAAACTAATTTAGCGGGCATCCACACATTTCTCATTAAATTAAAAAAAATCGCTTTTTGATTTAAAAATGACCAATTTTTGCAATTAAATTAAAAATATATATTGAGGCTTGAACTAGTCATGATTGATATCCAATCACACAGCTTCTTTTACCACCGAGCCATCACCATAAATATAAATAGTGATGTTTCTATTGTTTATTTGAGCCATTGAATAAAAAAATTGAAAGTTTTAGAGCAACTGCAATGGACTCTACTTATTTTGACCGTCGCCGGACAATTTCATTACCGCTCTGCTCTATACTCCCCATATACAAATCTTTTTTACTTACCAGTTTTATTGCATGCAGAATTTTAAAATTTTCAACAGAACCTGAGTTGGATTATTTTTATTTCACCATCACCAATTTGACAGGAGAAATTAAATCAAAATATTTTTGGCTCGATCGAGAGTCGAACTTACATCCATAAATCCACCATCACTGACTTTGCTTACTGGACCACCGCCGCATATATATTTCATGCTATACAAATCTTTTATATCTGTCATTTGACTAGAAAATATTGAAAATTTTAGCAAAGCCAATGCACTCTGCGTTTATATAATCATATAGCTATGTACCCATCTTGTATACATGCCACTACTTGAAAAATATGAAAATGTTTAACAGAAGCTGTGTGTTGAACCAATTTGAATACAGAAGAATAATACCGTCGCTAATGAGACTCGAAACTAGGTCCACGAATCCAAAGTTAACCACTCGCCCACCACCGTATATATGTATATGTGATGTTATGCAAATATTTTATACTTTCCAATTGAATTGAGAAACTTATGATTTTTTTTAACAGAAGCTGAGTTGAACCAAAAATGTCCCAACATTAATATCGTTTAAAACTTAACTGAACTGTATGTATAATACAGATCATACAGTTATAATTCAGTGTATTTCGAAGAAGAAGAAAATCCGACAATCTATTCCTTCTTATGTTCTTAAAAATTATAATACTTCCGTTCCAGTCAATGATGCTTGATACTATTTTCTAGGCGGGCCACAATATTGACCACTGACCATACAAATTTTAAGTTTATGTCAGTACACGAATAACGCCAAATAAAAAATTTCCTATACAAAGTGAAAGTCTCCATTAATAATGCGATGGTCAAATAAGCAGAGTCCAGAAATACTTTTGGTTATAAAAAAAATCGATCAGGTCATGTATTTTTCCTGGGTCAGTTGGCCAATATGAGCTGTTCTATGCCGTTTCACCGTTATAAAGATGGCCCCACTCTGTATAACGCTTTATACATATATCGTTGTTTTTGGTCAATTTAATAATTTTGTAATGGATAAACATGACGCTGAAGTAAATTCATGGTATTTGAACACGATTAGTTTTAAATTCCGCTCGTTTTAAAAAGAGATTTAAATGCATTGACGGAAATTCTATAAAACTATCACCAATAACTCATTTCCTCAAGAAATTAGGTCACCCTTTAGTTTAGAACTATAATTGACAAAACCATTCTAGGAATTGTCTACATTATCGACGTTGTCTACGTTGTTGACGTTATCTACGGGTTGTCGACACGTCAATGTAGAAAATAATAGATGACGCGTAAACGCCCATCCCTGTTTGCAATACATACTTATTTAGTATTTTTGACATTCGTTTAAAAAAAATCACGGTGAAGTGAGTTTTGTTTGCGTTGTGTTGTGACATCGCATAGAATGACGAAATTTCGGTGCATTTATGAGAAAGTATTCGAACGTATATCGAGATGTAAATAAAATAAATTATCCGATTTATTTATTTAGTTATTATTAATTATTTTGTGGAATATAAAAAATTGTTTGGATTTTACTTTTAATTACAAAAAAGTATTGTGTTTTGGCTATACTATTTAAGTTAATTATTTTGTCCAATGTTTTTCTAATTGTTTATTAGTTTTGTGGGTCACTCAATTCATTCTCATGGTTAGTGGCCAAACTCAATTATACGATGAAAATAAGTGAATTTTGGACGCAATTGTAATTTCGTAATTTTTACGCTACGATTTCCACTAATATAAGAGAGCACATTTCCAAAACCTTAAAAATAAATGTTTTAATGATTTTTTTCTTTAATTCACTAATTTTGGTCAAATCACTAAATTTATAGTAAATTTAGCTATCTGATTTTATAACCATTTTGTCGGCTTGAGAAAAATAATCTTTTATTTAGTAAAATCAACTTTACTTGAAACTGATGATCCTTTATAATTAGTAAGCAATTTTATGTAATCTGAGTAAATGTTTGAACTACTAATTTAATCTAAATTTTTTGGTTTCTAATCAACTTTTATTCATAATTACATTTTAGTATGTTACTTTCTATTAAGAGGTTAGGACATTGAAATGATGAATTGGAAATTAGTTGCATGCCAGTTCTAATGCTATCTCTATTCACATATCATTATTTCCAGGAATGCGATGATTATTTTTAAAATAAGAAAGTCAGACTTTGAAGGTTCCTTTTGGCAAAATTAGAAATGACATTTCATGTTATGCTCGAATTAATCCAATTGACATGTTAACATTAATAATTTAACTACTGCTCGTTCTAATAATATTAACTTAACTTTTTCGTTACATAAAGCAGAACCATGTTCACATTAATACTCGTATGTATATACATAATATAATTCTTATACATTTTTTTTATTGAAATTAATTTAGAATAGATATTATAAAAGACGATACTGATGAAACTGCCAACCTACGATTATATAAATGTTATGCGTACAATAATAAAGAAAAATTAATTTTCAGTTTGTTATTGCAATATAATATCTACGAGTATATACATATATGTATAATGACTACGAATATCTAAAAACATCTTAATCCCGTACATAGACATACATTTTTGTTTACTTCACATGAAAGAAAATTGATATTGCTTTTTCGCACAATATGAAAAGTGATAAAAATTAATTTAGTGTTATTGAACACATTTTATTGATAAGATAAATTAATTATTGTAATACACTAGAGGTATGGAAGTTAATCAATTATTTTTTGAACTGAAAACACATGTACATATGTATGTATACAAGCTGATGTAATATAATATATTAAGTAATTCGATCGCACTGTGCTCATTAAACTTTTCAAGAAAATTTGTATACAGTACAACGCGTGTAATAAATATTTTCACAACATTTATTCATTCATCACACATATAAATATAAAAGCCATATATATATACAATGTATACCACATAAGCCCGAAGAGTACATCAAAGTCTAGTCATAATTCCCATCTCAATATATAACAAAAGCTCTTTTATCAATAAAATTTATTTTCAATTGTTTGATTAAATTTCGTTTATTCATATTGCGTACACATATATTTGTTAAATAAATTCGACTTCATTTTATTGTTTACTGCGATGGAAATAAATAAGAAAAACGACCGATTAAAATAACTTTTTATGTGCTTTTCCCCGTTTGTATACCGCGCTGTAAGAAGATTGTTTATTTTTACAATTTGTAAAAATTGATTACATTTTATGGATTATATTGCATTTTATATTGAACTTAAACTCGAAAATTTAGCAAATAAAATAAAAAAAAAACTGGGAATTCTCAAATTTCATGAATCCATCCGTCTTATCATTTATGATGTTTTTTTTAGGAAAATCGAAATCTTATATTTCCTTCCTTCCTTCCGTTTCTAGCATTTTTCTGCTCATATGTATACATATATGTATATGTTATATTTATGAACATATGTTTTTTATATACATTTTTGAGTACAATTTTCATTTTAATAATACAGTGAATCAAAATGAAACTTTACATACCCTATAACCAGCAAAATCAGTGCTGGGATGTTCTATCATCACTTCGATTCGCTTCGATAGACATTTGTGTCTCTTTTTTTACGAACAAAATTGTGCTCCATTGCGTTTTTTGAATTACGTTTTGTCTATTGCGATCTCAGCCTGTTAGAATAAATTTGCAAACTATCTCTTTTTCCTCTTTTCACTTGCCATCGAAAATAAAAATATTGGTGATATTTTATAGAATGAATTTATAGAAATAGAATCGAGTAGGCTATGATCACAATAAAAATTGCGAAATAGAATATAATTTGGTTCGTAAAAAAAGAGACACAAATGTCTATCGAAGCGAATCCAAGTGATGATAGAACATGCCAGCAACAACCAAAAAATAACATAAATACAGTCTTACTTATTTCTATTTGCAATTATCGAAAAATGTATTAGTGGGCTTAGTTTTTCAAAAATACCAGAAGCGTTTGTAAAATTGTTCGACCTTACTTTAATTTTATTTTCATTTGGAATTTAAACGGCACTTCAGGATTGTGATAAAAATTCTGGTCAAAAGAAATAATCAACTAATACTAGTTTAGTAAATTGATTTATTGTAAAAGATTAGTAGCAATGATATAAGTTTTAATTTATATACTTTTACCGATATGGCCCATCACGAAATGCTGAAAAAATTTTTAACTTGTGCGTAACATTTAATCGATATGATTTGCGTGTTTATTTGTAATTAATATGTCAGCCGCTTGATCCATTGTTCCATTTTAACCAAATAAACTCTTATAAAACGAACATTTTTGTCTACTGCAACTTTTTCAACAAGTTTGTTTATTTTCAATTTATTGAAAAAGCTCAGCGCGCTTAAGTAATCTGTACACAGTGGTTTCAATGTAGTTTATAATTTTATATTTTTTAAACAATTTTTTTGCATAGTGGGGATGATGGACACAACATCTTGCTGCAAGAAAATTTCGCACTGAATAATATTAGCTATTCTGTTTGAACAAATGGCAGGTATTTCTTCGAATTTTATATTTCTTCCGTTAAACATAACATCTACAATTAATAATATATAATCTACATATGAACCAATTTTCTAAAAATTTGTTTATAATAAATAGTAATAACGAATGAATAAACGATCGCAACTTTAGAATAATTACAAATTAAAACCTTAAGATTGATTAGAAATAAAAATTATGTCATATATAAATTAATGAAAAAATAAAAATTAGGGCGTTTTTTTGAGTTCATAACAGCTATCTATAACCATATGATCTTTTTAAAATATACGTAATTTTTTTCAGATGCGTGTCATACAAACACATTGGTATAAAAAATCATATTTTTGCAGAAAGTTACTAGACTGGACTTAGTACATATAAGTAGAATAAAATTAAATAATTAATTTCTGTCAATATACAGCGTGGCAGGGCCTCTGCTACATGTTCATATACAATCATGATTCACTGTACATACATATATCCATAATATATTGATCGAATGTTTTATAATGCTTTTGCGAACTCTAACATTTATTATACCTGTAACCATATATAGTATTTTTTTATGTATTTTTGCCTATATTTTATATAATAGCAAAAAATATGTTTTCTGATTTTCATCTCACTAACAATATATGAATATTATATTATCAGCATAAAATATTTCCTCTACTACATAAAAAAATTATATCAATGTATATTTTTATCGACTTGCGGGAATTTATATTTTACAAAACATATTGTCTTAATTATTTAAATCAAATATTACTACATAATTTATAAACTCCAAATTTATATTTATTTTATTATTACTACGAACGCGGCTACTAGTAGTTTAAATTTATGCCGCCAATTATTTATTAAATGTAAAAACTTGAAAATAACTTTTTTAGTAGATACGGGAGCAAACATTTCCGTTGTTCCCCGTAAACATTTTTCAGATCACAAGGAAAATAATGAATTTTTCCGTATTGCTGCAAATGGTTCGCACATTAAAACTTACGGCTTGAAACTTCTCAAGCTAGATTTAGGGTTACGGTGCAGTTTTTTACACGCGTTTACTGTTGCCGAAGTAAGTCATCCCATAATTGGTGCCAATTTTTTTACTCATTTTAATTTAATAGTTGATTTAAAAGGTAAAAGAGTTTTAGATGGGAATACAACTTTATCGTTACACAAATTATTTGGTGAAATTATTAAGGAATTCCCTGCAATCATTTCACCATCAAATTTCAATTTAGAAATTAAACGCAATGTCGTCCATAATGTTCACACAACAGGGCAGTGACCCTATTCACGTCCTCGTCAGTTAGACAAAATTAAATTTAGTGTTGCCAAGTCAGAACTGTCCTCGAAAAACAAAATGCGCACGATGTCAAGATTAAACCGGTAAAATGTATATTTGCAACTTCTGACTTAGATGTCCTTGGACATAATATATCCATAAAAGGAATTTTGCCAACAAAGGACAGAATAGAAGCCTTAATATCTCTACCTATACCTACATCAATTAAGCAAATCCAAAAGTTCCTTGGAATGATTAATTTTTATAATCGGTTTATACCCAATTTGGCTGGTCCAATTTCTTGCTCCAATTTATAGTCACCTCTCCATGTTGATAAAACTGAGTAAATAAAAGACAAATTTCAGCTGGTCGAATGAAATCAATGAGGCTTTTTTTGAGCCTCGGCGACTTTACTGTCATTTCCAAGCGCAAATACAAAATGTTGCATAGCCACGGATAGCTCTAATATTGCCATCGGGTCTATATTAAAACAATATGATCATAAACAAGATGGTTGGAAGCCATTAGCTCTACTCGAAAAAATTACAGCCCGCTGAGATGCGCTACTCAGCATTTGATCGCGAACTTCTGGGAATTTATCAATCCATTAAACACTTTCGGCATTATGTGGAAGGACATGATCTGTTAATATTAACCGATCACAAACCCCTTATAGCACTGCATTAAATTCGCACATCGAAAAGAGCCCGCGCCAAAGAACAAGGCATTTGGCAAGGCAATACATCGCCCAATTTACAGGCGACACCAGGTAAAACTAATATAGTTGCCGATTATTTTTCACGACCTGGAATTGATATTATTAATGCAATAAATATGAATGGATGTGATATAAACAAATTAATTCTATTTCAAAAAGAAGATAACGAATTAAAATTAATACTCCAAAGACCATGAAAGTCTACTTGGACTTTGGAATAAGAAACCGCAGAAGGCAATCTATACTGTGAAACGTCTACCGGAGTGCCTCGTCCTTATATACCTATACCTATGCGTAGAGAAATCTTTGACGACATTCACAATTTATCTCACATTCTCTCTCAACACAATATTCTTCTGGCCTAATATCAATGAGGACATGGAAACGTGGGCTAGATCTTGTTTGAATTGTCAAAAATCGAAAATATACAGGCACGTTAAATCGCTACAGGAAGAATCAAACTTCCAAATAGCAGGTTCGACAAAATTCATATGGACCTGGTCGGACCACTACCACCTTCTCACGGATTTCGCTATTTGTTAACAATTATCGAATTAGCGGAACTAGTTTACGAACAAACGTTAGAGTTCCGCAGGCGATATATTTGTAACAAGTTGTAATAAATCGGTTTCATTCGAAGATAAAAATTAAAATTTAAAAACCAACACCATCCAGAGTTCAGAAATCCATACATTAGTTTACCTAATTCCCTTGACGGGTGTGAATTTGTGTTCATTCGCGTAGATCGAACACGTATTGGGTTAGAACCTCCATATGATGGGAAATTTAAAATAATTCGACGGTTAAGGAAATATTACGTGGTGGACGTAAATGGTACAGAACAAAGTGTATTAATAGACCGTTTAAAGCCTGCATATATCGAAAATAGGCAATAACAACGAAACACATCAAAAGTTCGTTGAATAATTTCTATATATATTTTCAAACACAATTTTTTTTATCTAGGATTTTGTTTGACGTGTGAGACATATCTGGAAGGGAGGTGATGTAGCGATTGTTTTGCAATACACTAATGTTGCGGTTAAATTGATCAAATTATAAAAAGAGACTAACAGAGCTCTCACAATAAAAAAACGTTTTAAGCCTCTATTCCATTGTGAAAAATTTGCTGTCAGTAAAACCAAAATGGGATAAAAATATAGATTTGCTGGTGGTGCGAAAGAAACAAAAAACTTCATCAGCAAAATTTTACTGGAGAGAAAAATGTGTTTGTGTTAGTGTGTTGCCATAATTTATTATAGAAAAGTATCAAGTTGAGTATTTTTTATGGCAACATTTACACACATCGACATAAAAATTGTGTGCGGATACGAAATTTTTTTCACACACACATGTTTGGATATTTTTATGGTCAAATGTTATTTTGTTGTACATTTTTTTTTAATATTTCAGACGTTATAATAATAAATTATTATTGTTATTATTATTAATTATATTACAATAAATTATTTATTATGTAATAGCATATGAATAAATGAATAAAATTATGTTCGCACTCTAGACATAAAAAAAATTATGAAATTTGTTGGTTATGTTACAGAAGATGTCAAAACGTAACCATAAAAGTTTCTCTATAAAATCAAAAATAAAAAACCTACTATCTCTGTCACACTAATGGAATTTTTTCTTTTCTTTCTCCTTTCATTATGGCAACAAAAAAATGTTGGCAGTAAATTTTTCACAATGGAATAGAGGCTTTACTTTTTACTTTTGCCTTAAAATTTTTTTTAGCTCGCACAATGAAACAAAATATTAAACTGAAGCCAAGTTCATCATTTAATTTTGGTACGCACTAAGGAAAATAAATGACCAAATGACATTCATATCGCACAAAACCACAACAACATTTAAAGCAAAATCACTTTTCAATTTAATTCTTAGTTTATCGAATTAAATATTAATTTCAAAAGTGTCAGTGATTATAAGTTAAATTATAAAAACATTTTGAGATTAAAAACGTTCCTTTTCCATTTAAATACAAATACAATATAAAAATGTAAACAATAAACATGAATTAGTGTACTTAATACATCACTGTGTATCCGCCATATTCTTTCTGCGCGATAACTGTCAGAATTCCAGCGAGATTTGAATACTACTATACAATTAAATATAATGACAGTGTACATGTAATGACAATGTACTAAATGATAGTGTACAGTAAATATAATGACAGTGTACTAAATAGAAAATTATAAATTATTTATTTGTGGGGTTATGTTAAGCTGACAAATAATTTTTGGTGCCTATTTTAAAATGTTGCTAACTTCATTCGTTTCAATTCTTAAGGCAAAAGTTAGGAGTTTGTTAACTTTTTCTAAATGATATTCACCAACATAATTATTACAAAATATCAGCTCTGGCATCTAAAAAATGGAAAGAAAAACGACAAGTAGAAATAAATTCAAATAAATTAATTTTTTAATTAATATAACTTTTTTTTTTATTCCGTTTATAAATCACCATTATTGAATCACAATGTGTGCGATTCAGGAAGTAATTTAAATTATATTTCTTATCGTACTCGTAATATATGTACGTTTTCTTTTTAAAATTTACTCTTACACACAACAGAAACAATTTTACAATATCTACAAACATAAACTAAAATTTCACGAAAACAATCAAATAAATAACAAAAAAATCGTAACAAAATAAACATTTCATTAATTAAAAAATAAACTATAACAGTAATACAAAAAAAAAAAAACGAAAATTAAAATAATTTAATTTAATTTTTTTTTTGTTTTATTGAAATAATAAATAAACACATTTCGAGAAGGAAATTTTTCTTTATATAGTTTACAAATTAATTTTTCATTCGCAATTTACTTATATTTTTGTTGCCACTTTTTTTTTATCACTACTGAGACTTGTGTATTTAGTTGATGACATTTTTATGCTCTTCTATGCTTTATACGAATTTGAATATTTGTACATAATATATATAATCTTTCTTAAAAATTCAGATTTTACGTACATAAAATAAAAGCTTTAAATTAAAACCTAATCATGACATACACTATATACGTATAAATACTAATCCCTTTTTTAAAAAAATAAATTAATCTCATAACATGAAATCATTAAGCTCTTCCCATTTTTCTTCGTTTTTACGGATAATTAAATTTCCACATCTCACTTTATCCTACCATTAACAGCACAAAACTAAAAATTAAAATAAAAAGTTTTTCTTTTTTTTTTTTGGAATTTTCAAACACTTTTTTTTCTTTTTTAATTTTACTAAAAATTATAACAAAAATATACGAATTAATTAAAAAAGTTTTATTGAAAAATTAAAAAATTAAAAAAATAATGTTTAGAAACTATCACATTCGGTAGCGTTAATATGTATGATATCACAAAGTAATTAATAAATTTAAGTTATTTTTATTTTTTTTTAACTTTTATTGTTCTTTTTTTTTTTTTGAATTATGACGTCGTCTATCATAATATATGATATATTAACTATGTACTATACTCATACAAATACAATTTGTAAAGCTTCATAAATATTTCTTTTTATATTTTGTGTAACTATTGTATACGATTCTTCAAAGGAGTCTCTTTACAATTTATTAGAGACATGAGTATATCATGGGTGAAAGAAATATTTTACCTGGATTACTCAAAATATAGGTAATACAGTATATGATTTTAATGTAAATATTTTCTGGCCTCATGTAATATAAAAATTTCATTCAAATTTATCAATAAATTGAGCAAACAACCTATAGGATGTTGCCTGCTTTCCATAATGTACTGAAAAATGTGAAGGCGTTGTCACATGACAAAAATATCGACGATAGCCTGGGACCGATTTTTCCATTTAGATTAAATGATTGCATACATTTATAATAATATAACAATTTTAATTGAATAATAAGAGTTTTTCTATTCTGTCGGTCCTACAACAGATTTTTTACTTAAATGGTATAAATTTTGTCGATTCGGAACGCTTCGAACGAGTCAAATCCTAGGAATTTAAATCCGATCTCTCTTCCAATCAAATCAATTACAATGACAAACAACACGCCCCTTTTTTCTCTTCTTGAGTTGAAATATATTTAACTTTTAGCAAAAACTCGCAGACGGCCAACTTAAACACACAAAAATTCTCTTAATCACACAAAAATTCTCTCAGAGAGGGATCGGATTTGATTTTCTAGGATTTGAATCTGGTCTCGAGTACAAGCCTTTAGTATAACCTTACTTCGGTGATAATTTTGTTAACAACAAGCAGAGCCACCTATATATACATTGCCCTATGGTGAAAAATTGAGCTTTTTGTAGAAGAACTAAAATTGACGAAAAAACCTTTTTTCCATACAAACCATATGAAAAATTAAATTATTTTAAGTGCGATATTTTTCAATGACAATGTCGATGGCTTAAGTATTTTAACATTGAAATAGAATCAACAAATTGATTTAAAACCTGATCAAAGAAGTTGTTTAATTTTTGTTATATTTATTAATAAAATTTAGAGAAAAAAAAAGCATTTCTCCATTAAATTGATATAAATACACACAAATGCCAACGCAATCAAATGATACTGCAAGACGAAAAGAGAAAACAGTAAAAATGTGGTTGTGTTTCCTTTTGAATTATATTTTTGTGAACAAAATAAAATACCTAAAGGGTATTTCAATAAAAGCTGCATGATTTTGTTTGAATAACTCTCAAACTAATTTCACTTCAATTTCAACGTAAATTTTGGATTATAGATTATAAATGGAACACCTGACTATCACAGTTCTTCTGGCACGGTTCTATTTTATTTTGGCAAAGTTTTGTTTCGAATTAAATTCGAATTCAGAATTTTCGGAAAGGTTTCAAAAAATTCTTTAGAATACCAACATTTTTCAAATGTTGACTTAATTAAATATTTGTTCGAATTAAACAATTTCGAAATCAGATTACATTTAAATTAAAATTTTGTTAAACAACATCAAATTTTAAAAATAATTTTAATTTCGATAGAGTTAAAATTTCGAATTCAGTCAGATCCAGAATTTTGTACGTTCTTATGCAATCAAAATTTTTGAAATGCTATAGTTAAAATGGAAATTTTGAAATTTCTATTTTAATTATGTTGGATTAAACATTAAATTTTCTGTAGGATACTTAAATACTTACATTTTATAATTATGAATTCGAAATTTCAAATCAGATCAATATAGTTATTTTAGCGAAAATGTTGAATTTTTAAACCGTTCAAAAGAACACTTGAAAATATTGAAACTTTTAAAATTTTGAAGTAATCATTAAAATTTATTTTTGGAATTACAAAATTTAAATTGAAATTTCATTTAACTATATCGAAATTTGTTATTTTGATCAAACAAAATGACAAAGTTTAATAGTTAAAATAGAAATTTCGAATTCAGATTGGTACGATTTGGTTTGATGGTTAAAATTTTACACGAAATTCCAATTTAAATTAATTATTATTATTTTCGAATAAAGTTTTAAGATATTTCTTAATTTTCACTAACATTTTTTAAAATGTTATAAATTAATTTGAAGTTTATCTTCAAACTTAAAACTAAAATTCAGTCTCAATTCGATACATTGAAAGTTAATATTTCAGAAAAATCCTAATTTTCAAGATTCAATCATTTAATTTGTACGAACTTCAGTTAAATTTTTAACTAAATTTTGCAAACTTGAATTCAATTGTGTACTCGTAAATATTTGTTGGAAATTTGGATTTAAATTTTAGTTAACACAGTTTGGATTAATTTCAAATTAAAAAAGCTGACAATTTTCTAAATTTTACCAGGTTGAAATATTTCAGTAATTTAAAAAAATTTTCATGCATTTATTCAAATTTCGTCATTTTTTTTTTGTTAAATTCTTAAATTTTTAAAATTTTTAACGATTTTTAAATTTGTTAAATTTTCAATTTTGTATTTGGGAAATGGATGGGAAAGTCAGTAATAATTTTGACAGACATATTGTTTATGTAATTATAGCATTTAAAACAAATCACCTAGGAAGGTATTAGCTTACAACTGCGTATGATGAAAAGTTTAGCGTTGGTACCAGCCGATAAAAAAAAAAAAAAAAAAAAAAAATTAAAACAACTATACCTTACAGAGACAATAAATTGAAAGGTGGACCCAAAACTACAATATTCAAGTCAAGTTTTAGTACTGTTTCAGATGATCCCAATGAAAGTCATCGGCTAAGTTTTGACGTAGTTTCTCGATATGTTTACTTATATAATTTTTCAATAAAAATCAGGATTTTTATAAACAGGGATTTTGAAACCCAGGGTTTCACAACTGAAAAATTTCGACACGCTCTCATTTTAAATGCATGTTTCTATTGTTTTGGCATAGGTGCCTCATTTTTCATTTTTAATTTCTATAGTTGTTCTACTTATAATTAAGTAGACATAATAAAGTAAAAGTAGACATAAAATAACTACCGTTATTTCCAAAAATTATATAGACACATTCGGACCAGCGCGTTTAGTATGTATATAAAATTAGCTCAGGATTCATCCCAGAAAAACGTAATGGCAATACCATAACTATAGCGACACTTTTATATCAACTATCAGCCCAGGATTAACTATCATCCTATAATTTTGTCCCATCCCAGGAAAAATATGTCCTAATATCGCGACAGTTTGATAAAACTATCATCCCAGGAAATAACTATAATGTTAAATTTCGTACCAAACCATCTCAATATCACGAAAAAAAAGATACAAAAAAAGTATCATAAAAAACGTAAATCGAACCATTCAAGGATTTGATTTATTAAGTCGGATTCAGAAAAGGTTGTGACAAAGTGACAGACGAAGTCGAGTATTTTGAAACTTGGCCAACAAAAACAACTACTTCGAAACACCCGAGCCAATGTCGAACTAGCTCGGGTGTTTTTTAAGTTTGAGATGCTAACACCAATTTTTTTCTTAGAATTTAATTATTGATGTTATATAAAAAAACCAGTAAATGGAAACACTCTATAAAATACTGTATTATGTTTTGAAGATAATATCTTTCATATGGTGCCCATTGTTTGCTTTGACCTGATGTGCTCTTTCCAGAGTATTTTGCAGAATTTTTCTTAAAATTTCAGGTCCCAATGCCCTCACTTCTTCTCGGATATTCGCATTAAGCTGTTGGATGGTTCTTGGCTTATTAACATACACCTTACCATTTAGGTAGCCCCAAAGAAAAAAGTAGCAGGCAGTTAAATTGGGCGAACCAGCTAACATCAGAAAATACGTGATATGTATTATTCGATCGCAAAAATTTCGCGCAGAAGAGCCATATTTGGACGAGCTGTATTAGCTGCGGTTCCATTTTCTTGGAACTATTAATTCATCTAATTGACTCTGGAGACGATGGAACTGGTGAAATAATTAAAAATAATGAAAAATATGACATATTTTAAAAAGCTCAAAAATTTTGTAAAAAAATTAATTATTTTTGTTGAATGTATTTTTCAGTTTATTATGTCAATTTAATTAAAATTTTTAATCTTTAAACGTAATTTGTAATGATTTTACAACTTGTATTTAATGATTTAGGTTTTATATGCATTATACATAGTTCTATCATGAGAGATAATGGATACTACCACTTGTATTACCTGATGTAGATTTTTCATTTTTCTGGGATAACTTTTTAGACGTGCGTTTAGTAACAAACAAAAAACAATGCCATCAAAATACAAATAGGAAAGAATCTCTCTAAAAAGTTGTGAGCTTAGTTATAAATTTGTTCGTGAACAATGAATTTATTTATATTTTATATACAAATAGTAATCAATTGTGACAGTGTTAATGATTCATTTAAATTAATAATATTCATATCAGATTATGTTGCGTGTTTTTCGTTCTCACAAATGATTTTCTGGCAAAGTTTTAACATTTTACCTATACAGCCAACAACTAATAGTTCACTACGTTTTATGGCAGGTTACTAAATACATAGTAGTAGTTTTTTAAGAGTCCTTTAAGAAATATCCGTCAGTTAAAATAACTATAGGTTATCTTAAAAACGGGCTTAAAGCTTGGCATACATTTGTTTCAAAATGACATATATGTGTACATATATATAATATAAAATCCCAACATTTTATATAAATATATATAAATATACTTTTATCTAAGTTTTTTTTATCTTTATTAGATTTAAATAAGAATCTTCATTTAATTTGAAAATGTATCTCTTGTACGATTCTTTTTGATATTTGAATTTAAAAAAACATTCTACCACTTTAGGATCAATTTAGATTGATCCTATATAAAGTGGTAAAATGATTTTTTCAATTTAATAAGAATCGAAAATATACATAAAGCAGTTCGTATCCTTATTACATAACATATAAAAACACTTGCAATTAAAAGAATTTTTTGTGGTTTGCTCCTTTTGTTCACTGTATATTGAATAACACTTATCCTTTTAGCACATTTACATTTTTAAATATAAATATTTGTCCCTTTGTAAATATTGACATCCAGTTCATTTCGTTTAATTCGGTTTTGTTTATCTCAGCCAAGTTCTGCACCAAATGATTATACGATACGAGTATATAGTATACTAATTATAATCACTGGTTGTTTTTATTAAACCGAATTAAATTAGTTGCGACTACCATTCATATATACAAAGCGTAAAACCATTTTTTTTTTGTGATCCAATGTAAACCAAAATAATTTTTTCAATTATGAAAATTACTATCCCTGTTGTAGCGATAGCTGTTGTAGATGTGTATGCTTATGGAAAATGAGTTACATTATTTTTCCAAGGTGAAATTTAAAAAAAAGAAAGAAACATATAAAGGATAATCTCAGGTGTGATTATATGATAATGGTAATAAGAGCAATAATAATAACATGCTCGTATATAGTATTAACATATATAAACTTTATACATGTACACATATTTATTATAATCGTTATTGTTTAAATGTAAACTTCTCATTTTCATCTGTGTCATATATATTTATGTATATGTACCTATATGAATTACATTTCCCGCACCATGTGTGATGGTTTATCAGAATAACACAATAGTGAAAGCATTATTATTATTGTTTGTCATCGCTAAAGGGCTTCTTTTACTCATTATTCCATTGATAAACTCTAAAATGTAATCAATGGAAAAGTTGAGTATAGTCATGAGTTAACGAAATCTAAATTTGCATATAACACTGTTTAATTTCGATTCAACAGCAAAATAAATGATGCTATCTAAATATGTGATGACGTTTCAGCTACACCAATAAAAATATTCGTGTCGACTGCGAGTATAAATGGAAAATATTGAATTTTTTCTTGGAAAATGCCACTCACTGAGCGCTGACGTCTATGTGCTAAAAATACAATAAATTATTGTTCCATGGAATAGATTATTAGGAATCAATTTATTTTGATTAATTGAATTTGAACTGTTTGGAATCGAACATCATTGCGGGATACTTCAACACTATATGATCTTTGTGAGCTCAAATTTTATATTTGTATCCAAGTACATACTTGCATATATAGTTTTATTATGGAATTCCATCAACAAAAAAAATACTGATAAAATATTTATGTTCTCAGATAACACAATAAAACATCGATAAGTTAATTTAGAGATTATTCTAAAAGGTTTACAAATGTACTAATATTGTTGCTTTATTACGACAATATCGAGGAATTTGTAATAAATCAGTTACCGAACGTACCAATCGTCTTTTTTTAAACGTAATTATTGTAATTTTTTAATCTGAAATTTTTTTATTTTTTGTAAATTACAAAAATTATATTTCGAAAATGATAAAAATACGAAAATAACTTTATCATGCGATGATGTGTATTTTATTAAATCATTCCAATAAAAATCGATAAATTCTAAATTTTCATATAGGTACATTATGGTATATTTTGAACATACATACATAAAAATAATACACATCACTGTTTTTTAAGGTGTACCATCGAAGTGCTCAATATTTTGCATGAGGTCGTTTTTCATATCGACACCTTGTAAAAACAAAAAAAGCTATAACTAAAAAAATAAAATTAGTTTTGTGATGATTATTTGAGGTATTTCATTTTATTATTTTATGTAGAAATTATGTTAT
Source organism: Tipula unca (assembly GCA_951394425.1). Taxonomy (NCBI): domain Eukaryota; kingdom Metazoa; phylum Arthropoda; class Insecta; order Diptera; family Tipulidae; genus Tipula; species Tipula unca. The sequence goes on from OX596380.1 coordinate 224,530,268, forward strand.
TTTATGTAGAAATTATGTTGTACATATACGTTATTTGTAAAGCGCACCTCCAGTATGCTTATTAAGAAACGTGAGCATCAAGATGACGAAACAGTTAACACTAATCAAATTTTCTTGCTAAAATCACGTTCATTCTATAGTAAGTGTAAAGAGAAATTGTTACTGGTTATGTTGATATTATTTTTAAATATATGAAAATCTGTTGTTCGGTATTTCGAAATTGTCGAATAATTTTTAAATTCCGCAAAACGAGCGTCGGTAAATTGAGAGATAGGTGTAAATATTCAAATTAATAAACTAAATTCAATTAACTTATAATACATTAGTCTCTGATTAAAAATAGCATGCAAAACGTTTTTAACGAAATTAATAGATGGCACCACACTAGAGTGACCATATATTCTTTTTAAGAGTATTAGTACTCAGTTTGGTTTTACTCTTTACTGTTTTGTTAGGCAAAAATCATCAAAATATACTCTTTTTGGGCTAATGTCTTCTTTTTTTAAATCAACATAAGTATTACATACCTGCTTTTATGCCACAAAGATATATAATATAATAAACGAATACAATTATGCGAGAAATGATTTCTATCAATATTAGAAGTACATTAACACTTCATCGTATCTAAGTCTTTACATGTAGCCCAACAAAGTATCTCGACCATTGAATAAAAGAGTGTTATTGTTTTAACAATTAAAATTTTTTTTAATTATAGTCTATGAGGTTCCAATTTGAACGAGGGAGAAATTGTTCCAATTTGAACTTAGAAATTATCAAAGCAAAAATTTCTGAAATGTCCAGGTTGCTTAAATACTTAATGGCCTAAACAAACTCGATGTGCTGGACGGATACTATGTATATGAAGTCGAGTTGAATATAATCACTTGTTTAGCGGTATATATTGAAGCATACAACTTCTCATTTCAACCGGGTTGTCATTTTATTTTTGTTTTACATAATTTTTGTTTAATTTTTAGATTTATTTTCTTTTTTTTGTCGTTAAATAAAAAAAATCCCGTACAAAAAATATTAATATTGCATTAAGTTGCTAGTGTAGTCATCTAACCAGCGAACATGTTAAAAGCATAAGGAATCCTAATGAATTATTCAAAATTATACAATTGCTAATCAATGGCATTTAAAAATTCATTTTGGAATCTCGTTAGCCCATCAAAATTTCTAATCTAATTTGAATAATGCAAATTTTAAGCCATGCTACACAACACAAATACATAATAAATTTTCGGTGGCATTATATTGACAAAACACTTCAAAACAATCCATCTCTACACATATCTAGTTCACACGGTAGGATGAAATTTGTTTAAAATTTTTTGGTTCACAAATAGTAGTACATATTTACGCATATTGATTTTAGCATATTGAATTTCAGGCTCCGTGGATCATGTTTTGGGGGTATATGATAATCAAAATGGTTGAAGAATCAAAGCAAACTCAATTCTTCTATTCAAAATTATTAAAAATCTTCTTTATCGATTTGTTGCTTGCTTCTCCTAAATGTTAGCTTCCCGATCATACAAGTAGTACATTCTAAATTCATTGGGTTCTGTAGTATGTTATTGGAATTTTGAATAAAATGGGGATCATTGACTATTTACTATATGTTGTGTTTTTCTCTATATACATAAGCGATTGATTATTAGCCGTGTTTCTTGGCGTATGATCTGATCCGGATCAGATCATATCTGCTTCCCTTTCATTTGTATAGCCGCGTTTCATGAAATCAACACAAAAATTGTACTATTTTTTGTGTTTGTATATAAAAATTTTGAACCAAAATGCTACTAGGATCAAAATAATAACCTATAAACAAAAAATAATACAATTTTTGTGTTGATTTCATGAAACGCTGCTATACAAATGAAAGGGAAGTAGATATGATCTGATCCGGATCAGATCATACGTCAAGAAACACGGCTATTATGTATTTCGATAACAAAGGAATTTATACTGTTCACCTAAAACAGAAACTTAATAAGTTTTATATAAATGACATTTGGGGGATTTAGCCTAGTAGCCTAGTATACGGCGTACATTTATAAACAAAATGTAAATATGTACCTATGTATATGACAATCGCCGCTGTTCGTAGCCATCGAGTTAAGTCTAAAATTTCTCTATAAGTTAATTATTTGGGGTGTCTGGCATATGAAATTAGAGTTCATATTAAAAATGTTGTTATTGAAAGCTCTATAATTTTTATTTATAGATGTTAGAAATATAATATTTTTAAAAAAATCAATAAACTTTTTCTTTTTTTCTTTATACTCGAAAAAGTAATATAGTTTTGTGTTTTCAATAATATGAGTAATAAATATAATTTGTCAAAACTAAACCTTTTATTAACTTCGAATTTTTATATTTTCATTTCAGTGCTCAAGATGATGGCCAATACTGTGAAAATCACGTTAAATATCATCATCGTGTTGAAAAATGTTTAATTCAGTAAGTATATTGGAATAAATAAAAATTCATTATATGTAGTTTAGTACTATGGCCTTAATACAATTCAGAATTAAAATTTTGTATTTTTAAACCGAAAAACTGGTTGAATGGGGTATGGGCAAATTGTATTGAATTATTTTGAATTGATGGTGCCGTCAAAGTTTTTTAGTATACTAACTTGTTCAATCCAGAAACGATAACAACAATATTATTGAAATTATTTTTATGTGTAATGTTAATGTTATTAATTATAATTAATCTTTCGAAATAGACCTATTTTCTATACCTTTGGGAGGCCTCAAAATTCTAAGAAAACTATTTGATGGAATTTCCATTGTATTGGTATCCTCCATTTTTCTAAATTCAGATAAAAACATAGAACATGAACATGTTTCGGATTTAGTTGGAATCCTTTGCAACTGTAGACGGTCTCGAAATTCAGAGCAGTTTCATTTTATCAAAATTTGACCAATTGAGCAAAGTTTTTATAAAAATAAAGCAACTATTTAATTTTAATATGTACATATTCATATAAAATCGACAATTTTCGCAGTTTCTAAAGATCTAGTGCCGCTTAATTAATTTTTTCAATCTTGCATCTAACAATACTTTTAACAGTTCACTTTCAATCGCATGCCTATATTTTTGAAATTTTTTATGTAACTAAACATATGGGTTCGTTAAATACACAAGATATAATCCTGGCTCGAGTTGCAAACTAATTATTATTTTGACCAAAAACCAATTGTAAAAACAAATGTGTAAATAACTTGTACAGTTATGATTTTTTCATTACTTTGTCTTCAACGTCGTTTATTTAAATTACAGTATTCGATTTTCTTTGAATTTAATTGAATGACAAAATTTTATGTATAAATAATAAATAATAATAAACAGTATTAAAGGCCATTACTGGCCCCTTACTGAGTCAGCAATTTGGCTCCAACGGTTTCGATCCTGAGCATGGTTTTCATACTGTCGAAGATAATCTGAAGAGGCCTAGTCGTTCTCTACATCGTGGAGCCATCTCGCCTGCAACGACCTCTGCGCCTACCATATGGTGGCTCTCCTTTCAGAGATCGCTGCACAATTCGTTCCGGATCAGCGTTTTGGTTTTAGCGCAGTGGTCTTAAAGGGTATAAAACACGACAACCAACTGCCAGCCGCACTTTAATATCCTCACCCACACTGTTATCGTGAGTGATAAGAGAACCCAGATAATTGAACTTCCTCACTCCCTCAAACGTGTGGTGGCCACTACTAAAATCTGGTGTGCCATTGTCCTTATAACCAGATATCAGGTATTTTGTTTTGGACTCATTGATCTGAAGTCCAACTGAAGCTGAAAACTCTACAAGCACCTGATTGGACTGGCGATATAAGATGTTGCGCTGAGGTGTTTCAGTTTTACGAAAGATGTACTCCAACATGAGATTAAAGAGTATCGGGGACAGAGCATCTCCCTGCCGAACACCCGAGTTAACTACAAAGATTGTCGATAGCCTGTTCTCAACTTTAACACAGCATTGAAACTGCGTCACTGTCATCCTGCACAGTCGTACCAATTTTGTTGGCATTCCTAGGTATTCCAGGGCAGACCACAAACTCTCTCGATTGATCGAGTCATAGGCCTGCCGGAAATTCAGGAATACCTGATGTACGGAGATGAAAGTCTCATAATATTTAGATAGAACTATCCGCAGCGAAAAGCCCTGATCAGTGACTGATCGATTCGGACGAAATCCTCCTTGATAGTCACCAACCAAGCCCTCCGCGAGAGGAGTGATTGGCCACTTTCCATTCGTGAGGCATAACTTCGGTTCGTCATACTAATCGAATGAGGTCGAAAAGACAGTTCCACAAAGTATCCCCTCCGAATATCAAGAGCTCCGAATTAATGCAGTCCACTCCAGGTGAGCGGTTTCGTTTCAACCTCTGCATGGCCGTAGTGAATTCCTTTTGGGATGGCTCCTTAATGCACATCTCCGCAGTCTGTATTTGAGGTGACTCAACTACAGTCTGTGACGCATGATGAACACCAAGGAGGTCGGTAAAGTGTCCATTCCATGTGTCGAGTACTGCGTCGATGTTGACACAGAGGTTTCCATCCCGGTCCCGAATGGCAGTTGACGCAGGCTCGAACGCATGGTGCAATCCAGTAATTCCTTTAAAGAAATTACGTGAACTGCGCTCATTGCTGAGTTCTTGTACTTTCAGAACCTCGGCCTTCCACCATTCTCGCTTCTTCCGTCTACAAATCCGCTTAGCTGCCCTCCTAGTAAGAGCAGCCTTGTTTTTCCTCGCGATTATGAGACGTTGTTGATCTTCACTATGGGCTATATTTTGTTGCTCAACTGCAAGACGACTCTCGTTATCAAACCAATCATTCTTGGGTCTGACTTTCACTATACATAAATGTTGAGCAGAACTGACAACCGAAGTTTTCGCTGTCTACGTATTTGGTTGCTGACCGATAAGTTCTCTCACCTTTATCGGTGGCACTTTCGTGTCGGGAGTACGGACCTATGTTTTTACACAAGTCGGCCTGATTTCTGCCAGCTCATTAAAGTCCCCAACTACCATTCTTATATCGCGATCGGGTATAGATCCCATCAGATCATCCAAGTCATTGTAAAATGAGTCTTTATCTTGGGGCTGGCTGACTTCTGTGGGCGCATGTACACAAATTATCGACAGGTTGGCTAACTTCATGCGCAAGCGAAGCTTACACAATCGGTTATTGACTGCTCGGAAATCCAAAACAGCCTTCTTTACCTGCGGCCCAAGAAGAAATCCAGCTTCAAGATTTCCGAGGTCATCTCCACTGTATAACAACGTATAGCCCTGAGACACATGGTCTCCACTGTTTGGCGGTATCCATTTTTCCTTTTGTTGACTTTATAAACAGATTGCTTTTTTACGGATGCGGTTCGTCAGCCTAGCGATCCAACCGTTTAGTCGCCTCCTACGACCAGCAAAGGATACTGTGGTGGTATTCTTTTAAACATGTTCGTGCAATTTAGGTTTACGAGACATGTGTGCCCCCCGACCACAGGGGCCAAATTTTTATTTTAGGGGTTAAATTTTATGTATATTCATTAAAAATAAATACGTTCTGCGTTAAATCAAAAATCATTTTATTTAAATATTTTATAATCATAATCCGTTTTATTCATAATACATTTTCCAATTGAATAACGTTTTGTGTATAAATAGTAGAATGTTTAATTGTATACTGTATACCCACCAACCGACCCACAAAATAATAATCTTTAATTAATAAGCTTTACTATTGATTTTTTCTTGTACATAAATGTAAATTATCCCTTTATTGTTAAATCAAGCAGTCGTTGTTGTCTTAAGATAAAAATGAAAATGAGTTAATTTTCTATTTATTCTGTCTATTGTTAAATTTATTATGTATTTAATCTCATGCCAATAATTATTACAAATCATATAATAAATTTCGAGAACGAATTGTTAAGATAAGCGATTTTCCATTCCAGATGTTTATTACCCCTTATTAAACAGGTTTGGATTACAGGTTAAATATAATTAGCCATAATTATTTGTACTTCGAGTATAATAGTATATATAGCGTTGGTTTTAATTCAATCTTAAGTTTATAATTCAAAATTAAGAAAGCAACAAAATTTCATCCATGTTATCTAAAAAAAATAATCTAATTTAGATAATTTATTTGCATTTGCGATGATTTCTGTTTTGCTCTACATAACTTCATCAATTCATTTATTTTTTTAATCTAAACATGAAGAAATGAATCTTTTATTTTGTTTGGGCTAACAAAAAATATATAAGAGAAACAGATATATTATATTCCTTTTTAAAAATTCCTTAATTAAACGAAAATATATTATTACGAAAATTGAAGCAAAATAAAAAGAAAACGAAATATTCGTTTTTTGTTATAATAAAATTATATTTAAATGTAAATTATTTAAGGTATGTACATTGTAATAAAATTTAAAAAAAAAACAATATGTCTGCAGATTTTTAATTTTTTTTTTTCAAACGTGTATTAAGATCATTTTATGCTAATACTCGTTCTGGGAATTTGGTATAAAATACGATGTTAATTGATGCGGAATATCCATTTATATTATAATACCCATCTCTTGTAATAATATATTGCGGGTGTTCCGAAAGTCAATTCAAATTTCAGTTCAGATATTATTTCAAATTTAAATTCATATAGTTATTATATGTATATACATAATATGGATATTTTGAAGCTCCCTGTATATATCTTCGATACGTTTTGATGAGTTTAAACTCGAATTCGAATATATATTTAGCAGATTTTCTATAATTCTCAATTTTATTGCTGTACTCTCAGATATGATTTTGCATCATACTTAATCGAATTTTTATTACTAATAATTGTCACACGTACATTCTTATAATCGTAGTCGTGTAACTTCGGTTGTCGTGATGTCATACTGTAATGTATAAAATTCTGGAGGAAATTTACCAATTCACATTCTAAGACTACCAGGAGTATATCGTTATGATATTTAATGAATTAAAAGTTGGTTGAAAATGACCAACACACATATTAATATTTAAATTTATTTTATTTAAAATAGCAACAAATTTACGAATCTAAAGCTCAAATAATTATTTCAATATTGAATAATAGCATTAAAAGGTTAAAATGGGCTGCTGGGTCAAGCTTTTTAATAAATCTCTATATACATGACACAATAAATAGTAATAAAATATGTACGAGTTGGAACAAAAGTATAAAATATAATAAATAATTATTAATAATAAATAATATTGTTATTTATTAATAAGTATAAAAGAATAAACAAATATGGAACTAATTTTAACTCCAACCATTTTCACTATACATGTATAGTATGTATGTATAGTCCTATTCAGATGTTAAAAAATTTTTTTTTTTATTGTTCTGCACATCACTGAAAGTAGATAAAAAAAATTATAAAAATGTTGATGGGTCGAATTTATATTAAGTAGTAAACCTAAATAAAATAATAAATAACCAATAAACAGAATTATATTTCAGTTTTAATACACAAAACATTCAGAATGATTATATATTTATGTTATTACAATCATATTTCAAGTGAAAATTAAAAGGTCAAAAAAAAAATTGCACTCCTTTTGGAAACAATGTCAACATTTAATTTTGGTACGGACAAGGGAAAATAAATGACCAAATGACATTCATATCGAACAAAACCACAAAAACATAAAGAGCAAAATCAGTTTTCAATTTAATTCTTAGTTTATCGAATTAAATATTAATTTCAAAAGTGTCAGTGATTATAAGTTAAATTATAAACTATTTTGTGATTAAAAACGTTTCCATTTAAATACAAACACAACATAAAAATGTAAACAATAAACATGAATTATTGTACTTAATACATCACTGTGTATCCGCCATTTTTTTCTGCGCGATAACTGTCAGAATTCCAGCGAGATTTGAATACTACTATATATGGCGTTAAAAGTGACCGGAAAAATGATAGAATGGCGTGACTCTACTATACATAAGATGATTCATTTTTTATGCGTTGTTTAGTCAAATATTGCATTCATACCAATTTATGTGTAAGAGAGAATTAGCCGTGCTGTGTACTTATTATTTGAAAATAATGCAGATTTTCTTTCGATTTTTCATAATCAATTTTCTAAATGTACCTTAAATTTTAACTAATTAACTCTAAATTCATATTTTTACATTTCAAATTTTTTTTTTTTAAAAATATGTCTAATGATTCTGTTATTCAAGATCTTAAATGTCTAGTTTTTAAAAGTGTACAATCAAATTTTAAAATTCTTTATAATTTTGTAACTTTAAAAATTGTAATTTGTAAAAAATTTTGTACGATTAATTGAATGTAAGAGTAAAACCGTAATTTTCTATATATGCAGAGGTCTTATATTCCAATTCTATCTAAATTAAACTAATTTAAGCTAATTCAATTAAGAATTTCCGTATTTGCATGCAGGCGAAGCGCAGCGTAGATTGCAAGTACAAATTATGTAATTAAATCTTCAAAATTGAAACTAATTTTGTTGAAATATTTTGTGAAACTAAGGAGATCATGACTTTTGTTTGGTTTTACCTCCGGATGTGGTTCAAATAGCAAAAGAAATTATGTTAAACCTATTGCCATCAAAATCATGTAAATTTATGTTTTTGCAGTGGTGTATTGAAAAAAATTTACAATTTGGATTATATTCCGAAAGTGTTCTATTGGCATACTTTGCCAATTTATCGACGAAGATGAAAAGTTCGACTCTTTGGGCGCAGTATTCAATGGTTAAGACCACATTGAATTTAAAAAAATATAAATATAAGAATATTGGATACACAACAAAAAAATCCAAAGTTCTCGATAAAGCACAAATACAGGTACGACGTCTATAAAATACAGGTACGACGTTTATAAAATATCAAGGTGGAATAGTTGGTAGGTTAGTAGATGGCATTCACAAAATTATTAGCATTGCAAAAGAAGTGGCATTGTATTTAAATTTAAAAATGCAATTGAATATACCGGCCATTGCTTGCGTCGGACTTCATCTACACTCCTTGTAGATTCTGGCGGTGACCTCACTTGCCTTAAAAGACATGGTAGTTGGAAATCTAATACTGTAGCTGAGAGATACTTAGAAGATTCCACAACAAATAAAACAAACACTGCTATAACAATATTATGACCCGATGAACTTAGTAACAGTACTAATCATGAAAATACAACCACTCAAAATACTTTAGAAAATGAGGAAACCATTGCTGCAGAAATATTAGGCCCCGAAGATACCAGTACCTGTCCAATAGTTACCAATATTGTTGGCAATATGGTTACAAACGATAATAATGTTGACAAATCCGGTTTGCTTAATTTTTATGAAAGTTGTTCAAACTGTACGTTTAACATTAATATCCAGAACAAATAATTTTTTAAATGAGTAGGTAAGTATTGAGTTTTTTGTTGTAATGAATAAAAAAAGTTTTCCGAAATAAAAAACAAAAATACTTATTTCATTTACATTATACGTGTTATTGGGTCTTCACTATAATACTTTTATCCTAGTATTAAAAGTACCTAATTTTACCCGAAGGATTTAAAGTGTAGCTTAACAACACACACACATTTTATAAAATAGTAAGAAAAGGGCCAACTTTAATACCCAAAAACAGTACTAAAATAAGAGGCTTATAAGACGTTGCGGGAAAAAATCCATACCCTAGTTATAATTATAACCTTAATAACCATCTGTAATACTTCTGCAATGTTTGGCTTATTATACTTTTTTCCAATAAGCTTTAGAATACAATTTCAAATAAAATATTTAATAATATTTCAAAAATCAAAACATAGTTTGTTCACAGAACAATTGTTTTATTTTTCAGATTGATCTTCAATGTCATCTTAACAATGATGGTAAGATGCCTTTGAATTTATTTTTTCATTGTTCGATCTTTGTTTTGTGTCGGATTGATTGTGTTTTTGTTGCCTTCTTTTCTTCCATTAGTTGTTATGGCAACTGACAATGATGACGTTGCATTAAATTGAATTTTTATATAGTAATTATTTGTGGGAAATTGATAAACCTAAGAATCCGTTAAATAAACTAATGACTCCTACTATGATTACAATCTGAAGTTAACCTCTAACTTACTTAGTGAAGTTAAATATTAGTGTGAAATTAAATTTTCGATTGTAAATTTTTCAATGTTCTTTGTTTGTGTTACAAGTGGTTTGGTTTTATAGATAGATACTGTAAAACATTTTGTAACGATCGGCGGTGCTGCGCATAATGATTGCCACCTGTTTATTAGAATAGCTACAGTAAATTTCAAATATGACTATAAATTATTGATTGTGTAGGTGGAGAAAACCTATACAAGGTGCGTTTTCTTATTAACAGAACTTCAAGTTCTATAAGAACATCGGGAATAATACTGGGAAATTTTATTTATATTTAATTTAAGTACTATTTATTTGAATAAATTTTAACTTCTAACTATATTTTTGACGTCTATTGTGAAATAATACAGGTATCAAGCATAAAACAATGAAAAATATTTGTTTAAAATATTTCCTTTTAAAATTTCCCTTTTTTTTCGAGTTCGTGTACTATGAATTTATCGCGAACTTGAAAAAACCAATGTTTTATCCTGAACATTGAAAAATAAAGGTAAATTTTATTTTATTTCGATAATAGTGAATTAAAATGTGTATTTTAACATTAAATGTATCTTATTTATTGATAAAAAATTAAATTCATTTGAATTTTACTGAAAAAATGAGAAAATTCTTATCCAGAACTTCATTCCAATAAGAAAATTTTTGAATTAAAAAACACGACTACAGACGATAATAATTATATCTCACAACATCATTAGTGATCATAGTTGAATATATATAATTAGAATATGTAAAATAATGAGAGGTACGTAAAAAAAAAAAAAAAAAAAAAAAATGATTACTCGATCGGCTGATTGGTATTGGTATATATTTGTTTGTTTTTTTTTTGGGCGCAAAAATCTGTAATGGGAGAGCGAGGGTTTTTGTCATGACAGTACGTTTTGAAAATTAAAAAAATTAAGATCAGAATAATAATAATAATAAAAGCTGTCTAAAATAAAAAAATAATTGAAATAAAAAAATAAATGTAACTAAATTTAGATAATCATTGAATAAAAATTGATTATACAAAAAAAAAATAAAAATTATATAAATAACTGATTGTAAAACAAAAGTTTAATTTGGTAAAATTGTGAACCAAATCTTAAAAATTAAGTTCAAAATAATTAATAAATATTAAAAATTGTAAAAAAAAATAAAAGACGCTGTATGATCTGTGAAAGTTTGTTAGTTTGTAAAATAAAAATATACATAATAATAAAACTTAAATCTTACGCTACCACAAAAGCTACAGTGGTAGACATAAGGCCGTGGTGTGCTTGGAAATAAAGCAATACGATCATAAATCATATGTGTTTTTGTTATTTTGTCTTGGCGGTAAACAATCAAAATCTGACCGGGCGGAATAATTCTCTTTCCGGTGTATTCGGAATTAACTGCGAAATTCATCACACAAGCGGACGCGAATAATTTAGTTGGAAAAATAAGCCGAGAAGCAGTGAACCGGTTCCTTTTGATAAAATCTTTAAAGAGACATATGTACATCTATAAAAAAAAAGAAGCATCAATAAACAAATCAGGTAATAACTTCTAATTAAATTAATAAGTAGGACGATAATGCTTTTACCATAATGTAAATTATTTTCTGATGTTACGTTACACCTCGCTCTAACTATGAAATCGGTTAGTGTATATTACGTATACCAATTGACTAATTATAAGTTTCAAGTAATAATGTGGTAATAAAGAAAGTAGAATGGGATGATTAAACGCTCGGCGATGTGTTTTCTCTTCTTTAATTTTATTGTTGATAGAACGGCTTTTTACATATTAGTCATAATGCACACACGTGATGACTTTGATGGCGATTATAATTCGTGGTTAACTGAACCCTCCCAACCGTGTAGGGCTACCTTAAAAATAAAACAAAGAACTATATGTGTGCAACCACGCGGTTATAAATGACCCCAGCCTTCATAGTTACAATTTTTATGTTGAAAGTTTACTTTTTTACAATATGTACTCTAATTAAAATTTCATATACTTATATAGACTATAGAGTGAAAATGATTTTTTTCAACTGTCGTTCGAATAAAAAATTAAAATAAAATTTTTCAGTTACATTGAGGAAACATAAAACGTCATATTGATCACAAAAAAATAAAAATTAAAAATTGTTTGTTCGTGGCGAAAGCTCAAATCGTAAAGGGCAGTCATTATAATTATTGTCACACTAATAAAGTTGTCTAACACGAAATAGTGTATTGTATGCTGGTCGACATTTTTATATTAAAAAAAAAAATTAAAAAAATGTTATGTCCCTAAAGTTTCACATATTATACTAATTTCATTTAAATTATAAATTAAATTTTAATTAGATGAGAAACTATTAAAACTAAAAATAGAAAGAACACAATTTAACTTTGTGATTTTTCCCCAAAAATAAAACAAACAACTTTTCCCATAATCAAATTTTCATACCTGTTTGCCTTTATATACATTCGACATTGGAAAAAAAGAATATACATAATTTTGAAAAAAAATTGAAAGAAAATAATAATTTTTCTGTCGAAAATAATATAATGGAAATGTTTTATTAACTTATTTTTCGAGTATTTGTAGGTTATAATTTTGACTTAACTAAGTGGATATATATATATATATATATATATACGAGTATATATATAGATTATATATATATATATATATATATATATATATATATATATATATATATATATATATATATATATATATATATATATTATATGTATATATGTATATATATATATATATATTCGACTTAAGATATTTAATTAGATTTTTGAGCGTCTTCCTTCTATACACTCGTATTATATTAATAAAAGGGGCCACCTGTTGAAAAAATACTTACACATTTTCTGATCCGAGTTTTATTTTTATTGATATGTTTTGGTTTTGATGCTAATGGTGAGTTAGCAATTTTTTTTTTGTGTTGTTCAACAAAAGTATTTTTATTTCTTTTATGATGAGTTTGACGAATTTCAGAACTCAAAATTGAAATCAATTTGTCGCTACCAATTTAATTAAGTTTATACAATTAAAACCTCTAAATGTCATATAAATATAAAATATCCATATCCTGTTCTGATTGATTCATAATACTCGTATAATAAATACATGTATGCATGTAGGTATAATCGAAGCAATATTGAACCGTATGTAATCACATATACTATAGGCACCGCGTGTTACTTTAAAACCAAGATTATTATCAAAACTTATCGATTTACAATGAATTTTTTCTGTGTATGCAGTACATTCTTCCCTGATATTACCTATCAAAATATAAATTATTATTGTTATAAAGAAATCGTGTAATTTTATTTATTGTTTTATTTTTATTATTAAATTAGAAAACGAAACAAATTTAAAGTATTTTCTTTTTGTACTTTTATTTCTATGCTGTAAAAAAAATGTTTAACACAAAGTGTTTTTATTTTGTATATACATATGTACGCAGGGATGTGCGAGGTTACGCAATGTAATCTACGCGGTTGTCGACAAGTAAAATATTACGTAGATTACTTGGCAGTGTTTTGTGTCAACGATGACAGTTAATACAACGTCAACAACCTTATATTTTAGCGTTTTGAACTCGAATGAACAAGTTTACAGTTGTATTTATACAAAGAAACTATTTCTTAAAAACTAGCTTACTAGTTTATTAACAAATAAAGCATGTTTTAAATTTATCATATCCCTCTATAGTTATGGAATAATATCAGAGCTTCGAATAACAGTACATGTATGTAACAGATAATAAAACAGGTCATTCAGATTACATTGAATTACTGATATTCTAAATTTCTTGAGATAAATTATGGAAATATAATAATTTAAAACTTTTCTAACCTAACTTAAATTTCTGAGAGAATAAGTAAGATCCAAATGCATTTACTGATATTTTGAAACTGTTACCGTCTGTATCGTATTGTTATTCTAAAGAAATTTGATCACCGTAGTTAAGCACTAGTTTACAGAATCACACTATGAATTATTTACATTATCGACGATGTCTACGTTGTAAATTTCGTCTATGTTGTCTATAAGGGTTGTCGACTCTGCAATAGAATAGGGTAAACCAATTTGTCATCTCTAATCACGCACCAAATATTAACGCAGTCGAAGGTCTACTTATGCCGATTTATAAATCAGATTTTACAAACAAATAATACAGAACGTCAAAAAAAATCTATGGAATCGTAATTGCTTATGACCCCATGGGCAACATACTTTGCGATTTTCGTTCCTGTAACATACAGAGACAAACCATCTTACGAGACATCTCACTGGTCAACCGCACGGTCTTGACCGATAGCTCTGCCTCGGTTAATATTAAAAACTAAAAAATCTACGTTGAAATTATAATTAAAATTTGATTCAAACCCATACTAGAATTTTCGCTGGAATTTTACTTAAGAAAATCCATTCAACATACATATTTCATAAGCCATTCAAATACAAATACGATTAAACATAATTTAAAGTTGCACTCAACTTTTGTTCAGCTGAAATATTAATTTATATTCACTCGTTTAATTTAACTGAAGATATTGTTTTAAATTTACTTAAATTTCGCTTTAAAGTGAAATTTAAACTTGACTTAAATTCTTATATTTTAAATTATAATTCAAAATCTATAACACAAACTTAAAGAACACAAATATTTTTTTCAACTTAATATTTGATTTTTAACTCAATTGAAAATGAACTTAAATTTTGTTAAAAAGTTATTTTATATTCACTCATACATTTCATCTAAAATTCTAAACCCAATTAAAAATGTTGTTTTAAATTCATTCTATTCTATTCTGTAATTTCACTTAAGCAAATCCACCCAAAAAATATAAACTTTGAAGTCTATGCAAACTCAAATATGAGTATATATTTATAATTTAAATTACACTCAAATAATCTATAAATCGCGTTTAAAATTCAAAACTTCATAGTACAAATTACCCTAACTTCAACTTAAAAAGTTCCACTCAAAATATATAATTCTACTCAATCACAATCAAATATAACATAACAAAAAATTATTTTCTAATCAATTTCTGAGTTTTAATTAATATTTAAATAGCCTCAAATTTTGTTGAATCTATCCGTGAAAGTCTGCGAAACGCGTTTAAAATCTAACTCAACTCCATAGTACATAATCTACTTGGAATTCCACTTAAAAAAATCCACTCAAAATTATAATTTAATATCTACTAAAATTCCAATAAGTATAAATAAATTAAATTTTGAAAAGCGGAGATTTTTACTCCCACCATCTTTCAATCAATGTTTTTCGTTTGTTGTTTTTTCTCGGTATCTCTTTTCATGTGCTTGGTACTCTGGGCAACCATTATAGAGCAAATATATACCCTCATATGCATCTAGTCCTTGAAACGATACCTAACGCGGTTGCTTAGAGGATGATCATTGATAGCTCATAAGATTATTATTTGAAGATTTGATCTTTCCAATGCATTGCAGTTTCAATACGATTTTATTTCTAACTCACTCCAAATTTAAAATATATTCCAGGAACTCCTTAAAATTTGTTGGTAAGATTTTGCAATGAATCTTGTTTTTAGTTAGAACCGATGTTAATTACCTTTAAAATTATCTGGTCTAACCAAAGTAGGACCGGAGTTACTTTATAAAATAGCGATTCCGTAACTAAGCCGTATAACAAAACATAATTTGGCCGTCTCAGTTTAAATTTTATCTCTCTGTATAGTTATGAAATCAAAATGTATATCAGATTAAAAGACAAAACTAATTTTCATTACAAAGTACATACATAATTCTAAATTTCCTAAAGATAGATTATGAAAATATTTTAATTAACTTTTCTAACCTAAGCTTAATTGAAAAGAGATTAAAATGAATTGAAAAAATTCTAATACTGTCCCACCGAATCGCATTAAACCTAAAACAAATCTGGGGACCATAATTTAAAATTAGTTCACTATATCACTCTATCAATCGTCTACATTATCGATTTCTGCGAATAGTCTGCGTTGTCAACGTTTATCTACGTTGTCTACGAGTTGTCGACACGTCGACGTAAAAATTAATAGATGACGTGTAATTGCCCATCCCTGTATGTACGTACTACGTATGTATATACACGCCATATCAGACAGGGGGCCAGCCGAGCCGTATGTCACGGACCCACAAAAACTTTTCCAAATGTTTGTCCTGCTACCTTGGCCTTATGGATAAATTAGTCAAATACTTAAAACAGTTTGCTTACTGGACCATGGGGGAATCCCTTTTAAAATAATTGTGAATCACCAATAAAATTGAATACAGCCTATTGTTTTGACATTTACGCATTATCTATATTCTTTCAAATTGAAATCTTGCGCGTAAGTGTCGTGTGTTGACAAAAGTTCAAGATTTTAAATAAAACTGATAAATATTTTATATTTAAATTAATATTAACATTTTCGTAATTGATTACTTCCTCGGCGTCATAGAAATTCTTCTTTTTCACAAAAAACAAACTCATAAATAAAATTAAAATTTTGAAGCGTTTTCCTGTGTAAAATAAAAACATTAACCGTACCAATTTTTTGTAACGTGTAAAAAGATCAAGAATGAAGAGATCATATCCCAGCGGAGCTAGCAAAAGGCAGAAAGAGATTGTAATGAATCAATGGTGAAACATTTAACACCGATCACATCGTTTTTGAAACTCCAAAAACCGACGCAACCACTAGACGGCAATGAAAATAAAGAATCATCAAGTGTTGCTATAGAGTAATAACTGATATTGAAGAAGGTAGTAGGCAATCGGAGGATGTAATATGCGCAACAAACCTGCAATCGTTTTAAATTGCAACAACGACACAACCTGAGCAAACCGGACAAGTCGTCTGATATTGCATTCGTAAGCAGAAACAACGCCGCTCAAATGGAAGAATTTCTTAAGAAAATGATTTCGCAATCGCTAATGACATTTCCATATAGATTAACTAAAAAACTATTGACAATTGGCGAAAGCTGTAAACGTGATTGGTTGTGTTGGAGTGCAGTAAAAAATCGTTGTTTTGTGTTCCATGCATTATATTTAAGAAAAATAATGAGCAATCATCTGCCTTTACCACACAATCTGGTTGGGATATAAATAAAGGATGGAGAAAACTGAAAGATCGTGTACCATCTCACGAGAACTCGATAAAACATAAAGAAAACTATGTGGCATGGAAGTTTGCAAGTAAAGCAGCTACAAGCAAATTCCATTTTTAGACAATTCCAGACCATTGGATTTATGGTTTTGAAAGAATTCGGGGAAGAATCAAGAAATTGGCGAAAACTACTATTAGGGCGGTTTCTCGAAGTAATTCATTTTTTATACGAACGTGGTTTCGCTTTCTTTGGCTCAAACCAGCAAATTGGTGACAATGAAATTGGTAATTTTCTTGGGTTAATTGAACTATTGAGTAAATACGACCCAATTTTAAATAATCACGTTCAGCGAGTTCGTACTTCACAGGAAGAACATTCAAGATTACAGTGCTCACACCGAGAACAAACTATGTTGATGATTCGGTATGTAAAAATGTGTGACAATTCTAAATTTGACATTTGACTGAAAAACAGGAGAAGAAATTGCTGCCAGAATTCTTGAAGTTTTGTCGGATATAGGATTGAATTTGAATGCATGTATGCATGATAACGGTGCAAACATGGCTGGTAAGCTTAACGGTGTGCAAGCTCTTCTTACGAAGCGTAAACCTAAATCTATTTGTTCCAGCCGTGGGACCACACGTTATATCTTGTAGGAGTTGATCCGGCTGAATCTTGTAAGGAGGCTGTACAATTTTTTGGAGTTATACAACAAATGTATAATTTTTTTTCAGCTGCAGTCCTCAAAGATGGGAGGTTTTAAAGAAACATATCAAAATGTCTCTTCACTCAGTTTCCAGAACTAGGTGCAGTAAAACCAATACCCAAAAATCTATGATGAATTGCACTCAATTGAGAAATATTTGAACAAATTTGAATGTGTTTTGCTTTCTATCATATGGCTTGAAATTTTGACAGATTTGCATCAAATAAATTTAGTAATTCAAGCTCGAAAAGCTACACCTGATATTGAGCAAAATAATATGGAAAGTTTAATAATAAAAATTCAAACTTTAAATGGAATGTGGAATGAAATATTTGCGAAAGCAAAAATTAAAGTACGTGAATACGGAATTACATGTGATTTTACCAGTAACAGAACCATACGGACACAATCTTTCTTTCTTTCAACCAAATTATTAGAAAACCTTCTCAATAAAATTTTATATGGTTTATTTCCAAATCTTGTCGTTATCTTATGAATAGTTTTAAGTATTCCTGCATCTGTTTCTTCAGCCGAGAGGAGTTTCAGTGTACTGAAATGAATAAAAAATTACCATCGCTCAACAATGACAGAACAACGGTTATGTGGATTGGCAATGTTAAACATTAACCACGACATTGCAAGAAAAATTAAGTTTGAGTTAATTATTCGAGATTTTGCTAATAGTAAAGCAAGAAAAGCTTTAATCTAATAAATATTAAGGAAAAACATAATATGTATTCAAGGTTGTTCGATTTTAATTTTATGGGGCACTATTTCAATTATTTGTCCCAGGCCCCCAGCTGGCTCTGAAAGGGCCTGTGTATATACATACAAATATTATTATATAGACGCACAAACTGATCTTTTCAGCATTTATATTCCGTATATAAACGAATATATATATATATATATATATGTATATAAATATATATATATATATATAGATATATATATATATATATATATATATATATATATATATATATATATATATATATATATATAATTTGTAGAATTCATTGGAAATCATAAAAGCGATTAATGAGCATAATTTATTAATATTCATATACAAAATTTATAATAAAAATGGAAACATTAAAAATTTTCGAAATTAAATAAGAAGCTTTACGTATATTGAGATTAAAAACAATTGGCAGAATTAAGTGCATATTATTTTGAACTCGGCAAACTCATTGGAATTTATTTTTGTGACACCCTATACAATATGTTATTATATATATTATGTACTTGTGATAGATTTTCTCGATATTTTCTATATCCATTCTAGATATTAGATGACATCGTTTTGTTTTGTTATATCTTTAGTCAATAATTTTTCACTAAGACAGAATAACCAATACAACCATTTTATTCCATCGTCTCTTACGTACATTTAATATATAGATAAATTTATATATACGGTATCTAATGTAACTATTTGCCATAAATAACCCCGAAAAAACATCTCGACACTATCGATATACAATATATCAAATATATGTATTATTCAAGGTTAACATCTCTCATACTAGTTCTTCGGTCGCTGCTTCTACCACTCTAATTTTAGATAAATACAAATCATCAATAGATAAAAATTCGAAATTAATTCTAAAGAAAACAACAAAACCAAAAAAGAAAATCGATTTCAGTACATTCGAGTATTTAGTTTTTCCCATTTTCCCCATCAACTAATTCATATTACACATATGTATGTATATACATAGAGCATATATATAGAAATACATAAATACAATCACAACACAATAGTAAAATTGATAGCACAAAAAAGCACTTTTGTAATTTAATAACATTAGAACAATTGAGGAAGATGAGCGAAAAATGAGGAAAATGAATTTCCACAGTTGTTATTTTAATCAATAGGGATGTACAGTTTATAGTTGATACAAATACACATACTAGTAAAAAAACAACCTAATGAGGGTTTTTTGGGGTTTATTTTTATTAAGGTGAATGTGCCGCGTTTCAACACATTTTCCTATTATAGTAATGTGTGTGTGTGTGTGTGTGTATTTTATTTAATGTAATTGCAATATAATTACAAGTCTGGGTAAACCGAAATATTTGAGGCTTTCCCATCAAAGCTTTAAAGGTATACTCGATTTGATTTCTTA
Source organism: Tipula unca (assembly GCA_951394425.1). Lineage (NCBI taxonomy): Eukaryota > Metazoa > Arthropoda > Insecta > Diptera > Tipulidae > Tipula > Tipula unca. The sequence continues at coordinate 224,550,391 of OX596380.1, forward strand.
ACTTTAATACGTTGATTAATTGTGTAATTTAAACGATTAACAATAATAATATTTAAAGCTTACGCTATCATCTAGGCGTTAGTATAGTTATAATCTATTTTATTTTATTTTTTGGATAAACGATGAAAAATAAATATTTAAACTAAAAATCAAACAAAACTTTTCATCATTATGTTTCTATATAAATTTGTTGTTTGTATATTAGTTGTTCTGTCATATAATAATATAACAACAATAAAATACATAAAATGTTTGTTCAAATAATAATAATAATAACAATAAATTATAATAGAATGACAATGGTATTAAGAATAAAAATAAGATTGATGATGGATAAACTGTTATTATTTTCTTTACAAAACTTTTATTTATCTTTTAATCTAAATTTCAATAATAAAAAAATAAACTTTTCCAAAAAATAAAAATATAATCGAAAACAATAGGCAGGCTGAAAATGGGAGGAAAACATCTAAACATAAACTTCCTCATTTCTAATGTTGGCAGATAAGAGGTGGATGTATGAATAAATTGATTTATATTGCAACAAGTATTTGTCTTGTCTGCCTTATTTTTTTTGGTAAATATATCGCCGACGAAAAAAAATTGTTCTCTTGAAATAACCACTCGTAGATTATATTTTTTGAAATTATACATATTAGCTTAATGTATCATTTTAAAATATCACAATTAATTCACTAAATAACTAATAATTAAATAATTTCACTATGTATGTATATATACCGTTAACGGTGCTAAAGACCTTTTCCTGTTCCATATTTTTGTATGACAAGAAATTCAAAAAATTATTGTATTAAAATTACTAAAAGCTTTTATTGTCTCGTAAATTTAAACAGCATCATTACCTTGATGGTGATCAAAATAATAATTTAATATTATTTTTCTTTCTTTTTCAGTTTTCAGATGTAAAATGAAGAAAAATTAACAACCACCAAAGTGTGTGGCAAGAGAAAAAGACGCTAAAAAGAACAGCAAAATAATTTTTACGTCAAACCAAACATCAGCGCGAACAGAAAAAAAAATAATAATAAAAAAAAATTGTACAGAAAATGGAAAATTTTTTTGATGCATGGTGGTGGCCATGGAATAAAAATAAAATAACAAATAGTAATAGCAATAATAATAATCATAATAATAATAATAGTAGTAATGATAGTAATAAAACAGAAAATATAACAATAAAAATTCCATTAAAAAAAGCGATAACGCGTACAACAACAGTGACAACAACGACCGCATCATCAACCACAACTGCAAATACAACATCGGTTGGAACATCGTCATTAAATGGATCAGATGACGTCCACCAATCAATATCATCCTCAATTATGACTGAATCATCAACCGCGATAACCGCAAGAACAACATCATCATCATCGCCGTCGTCGACACCTTCGTCGTTCTTATCATCATTCACTGATTACATATACGATGAATTTTTTAATTATAACGAAACCATCTTTGATTCATCGGCCACATCAAAAACTAATAGTGATAATAGTGATCCATTTAATGACTACTATAATAATAGTAGTAATATTAATATTACTAACGGTAATGATATATTAAAATGTTATAATAACACAATAAATATGCAAAAATGTTTAAATAATTTTTATAATAAATATAATTTAAGTGAATTAATATTGAATATAAATAGTGGTAATGATAGTACTATCATGATATATAGTAATAATAGTAATTTAAATACAAATAGTAGTGATATTAGTGATAATACAATATTATTTGGTGTAAATGATAGTTTTTTTATAAATCAAAGTGTTGTTATAATGAATGGTGGTCGTAATAATGGTATTTATGGTGATGGATTAATATTTCAAGATGGTAGCAATAATGATAATATAAGTACACTCGAGCTTGAAACTACGATACAACTTATTTCGATGATTTCAACGGCAGTAGTATTGGCAGTCATTATACTTGCTACTGTGATTGGTAAGCAAATTTAGAAATTAATATTTTTTATCCCTTTCTAGGTCCATATACAAATAGAGCTTGTATATCATTGACCTCGTAACCTCGTTAAAATATTTAACGTGACCTCGTTACAAGCGAAATTCGGAAAACTTTGAAAAAACTTAGTTATAGTAAAAACATTTGCATTTTTGAGAAAGCTCTTTCCACAAACGAAATGATAGGAAACACATTTGAGTTAATTTCTTTCATTTCAGATAAATTATCAGAATAAAAGTGAATATTCATAAGTTGCTTATATGTAATAGTTAAAAGTTAAATATGCTATATGCTTGCCCTAAAATTAACAACACATAATGAAAGTCTGGTTATAGTGAATTTTTCTATTTTTCTATTTCATTAACTTTATGATTTCCCTTTTAAATTAATTTACTTGTTATTAGAGAAAAATCGATATACAAGGAATTTTTCATATTATTAAAACGAACGATTACTTCCGTATAAAATTTCTATAATTGATTTTAAGCCTAACAAGCAACCGACTTGTGTGCCAGTGGTCGCTCATAACCACAAGGAAAAATTCGAAAAGTTAATTTTAATTTATGAGTTGGTAGTAGTTTTGAAAATTAGTTTTAAAAACAAATTCAAATAAATATTTAGCGATTGTTATTTGAAAAAATTGGTTGTCATAATATAATGGAAAATTCAAGAAAAAATTGATGGAACAAAAATAATTAAAACTTTATATAAATTGACGCTTACGAAATGTCATTTAATTACCAAAATGACAACCTTCGAAAGTAAAATTGAAGAAAAAAAAATAAAAACATACATCTGGGGTCAGGTATCATAATTAAAATCGGAATAGAGTTAAATAACTCAAGAAATATTTTGGAGTTATTTAACTCATGTCAGAAGTTAATCAGTGCAATTGTTGTTGTAACAACCTCAATAAAATACACCTATAGAGTCAAAATAGTTATTTTGTTGGATAAAAGGGCAACTTTAATTTAATATTTAAAGGATAAATCGGTACTTTATGTAACAGTTTCCTATTAATATTAATTGGTAATTTAATCCTATCAATTTTAGTAACTGCCAATCGTTTATTATTAATTGCAATCGCATGCGGTTTTATGTATATTTTCATATATAGATATGTTGATAACATGCCGTGCTTATTGCTGTTCGTATAAAATTCTACTGTGAATTGTTGAATTGTACTGTTTGGGACTATTCACATAATGGTTACATTTGAATAAATACATTTTGATAGCTGAATTGGACTGGAGGAAAATATTTGTCGAATGTAGAGCAACTAATAAATCTATTTTCTGGTCTAAAAATGGGTTTATAACCGTAAGAGAAATACGAGAAATACAAATTGAACTTTCTGGATTCAGTTAAACTTTTTAGTAACTTTTTTTTAAGGGTCTACTTTACTTAATTTGAGAAAACCTGTGTATCGTACAAATCGTTTTATGGCCACATAAACTTAGGTATTGACTTAATTTTTTTTTATAGCAAAGTTAAATATATTTGCAAGCGAGTAATACACGTTTTTTCTAAAAATCGCTATAGTTTTATCGTAATTATGTCTCAAAGTTGATGAATTTTTGATAAAAACCATTTACTCACAAACCAAATTTATCAATATTTTTTCACTATTCTGTAATAGTTTTATATATGATTTAAGTCCGATTTAGATGTAGAAAAATGTTTGCCATCCAAAAAAAGAAGACATTAGTTTATTACAATTTACGTTTCAATGACAAGAACAGCAATATAAACATGCAAAATTTTGCATGAGTTTTTGTCTTTTTTGATGAGAAAATGTTACTATAATAATGAAAATGTTACCATAAAATATATTCAACTCGAGTATATTTTATGGTAACATATTGAAAAAATATATATCCAACCAATCAGCGAATAGACGTCAAATTTTTATAGTTGAGTTTAAAATAATAACAGAAATGGCTTGCAAGTACATACATACATATTTATTTTTATTTTGTAATTTAAATATTAATTAATAATCCTATTTTAGTAAACAACAAAATTATAATATTGAAGAACGAAGAAGTTCAAAATTATCCAGTTTCACCGATTACTTATGGTAATAAAATAATTAAATGTAATTGATGTTATGTTTTATTATAGCATCGCCATTTGTGTTTAGATACTCTTTCTCAGTTTAACTAATGGATTTTTTGAATTATGTGCAACAGAGCTTGTTTGCATGCAAAAATTTGGCATGGCAAACATTTTTCATCATCTAAATCGGACTTAATACAAGTTTTTATAAAAATTCGTTCTAATAAGCTAGAAAATTGAAAATTTAATTGAAAAATATTTTTTATCGTTAAGTTGACAGATCAACTTATTGAAAAATAAATATCGACATCATTTTGATTTTTGTTTTAGGTAAAGTAGAGCCTTAACTTCGATTGGAAATCCAAAATAAGAGATTTTTTTGATCTACTTATGAAATTTTAAGTAAATCTCTTGTAACTTTGAGCGACTTCCGAAATCTTCATAGTACCCGAACCTTATTGGCCGTATTATGGGACAATCATATCTAGATACCAAACTTATATGTGAAACGTATTTTACTGCTCGCAGGACGATCTGGCAGTATTATTTTAAATTGCGTAGTGTTATAAAGATTTATATTTGCGTATTGGACGTAACTTTGATTGATATTATGAGTTAAAATAAGCCATTTTGCTTATAGACTTGCATTAGTTTGGTCAAGTAAATAAATAAATAATTTTGAATTTGACTTATAGAGAATGGTTCGATTACTAAATTCTATAATTGAACTTTAGTTTTTCTCTGGTGCGCTTTATTATAATCAAAAATATAACTTTTAATGACCTTAGTATATATATTTGAATTTATTACAGTTTTGCTCATCAAAAAGGAAATAACAATAATAATACATAATGTAAACAATTTATGTAAATAAATAAAAAATAAATCCCAATGAAACATCATAACAAGAATATGAAAATAGACATTAAAATCATAAAATGAAAATGAAATAAAAACTTAAAAAATAAATTAAATATGTATACATAATTAGTTTAGTAATAAAAATTATCATTTGCCAAATTACAAGAAGCAAAACAAGTTGATAACTTAAAATGTTAAGAAATAGTAATTTAATTTTAATGCTCGTTAGTCCAAGTTTCATTGTAAAAATTAAACAAAAAGATAAAATATACCATTGTGTTATCAATGAGAATGAACTATTATATTTTACTTTAAGATCAATAATATGTATGATATATGTCCATTATAACACCCTATAAAGCGAAAGCCGTGATTTATTTTATTGTTCCTCACTTTCTCATACCAAATAAATTTAAATATTTTGAAACACCATATATATATATATATATATATATATATATATATATATATATATATATATATATATATATATATATATATATATATATATATATATATATATATATATATATATATATATATATATATATATATATATATATATATATATATATATATATATATATATATATATATATAATAATAATAATAATAATACAGTTTTAAAGGCCATTACTGGCCCCTTACTGCGTCAACAATTTGGCTCCAACGGTTTCGATCCTGGGCTTGGTCTTCATACTGTCCTAGATAGTCTGAAGAAGCCAAGTCATTCTCTACACCGTGAAGCCATCGTCGCCAACGACCTCTGCGCCTAAAATATGGTGGTTCTCCTTTCAGAGATCGCTGCACAATTCGTTCCGGATCAGCACGCAGAACGTGACCGAACCAGCGTACTCGCTGAGATCTTATTTCATGCACAAAATCGGAGATCTTCATCAGATCTCTGATCTTGAAATTGTACAGAGCACGGTATGTGCCATCTATTCCGCGATTTGGGCCGTAAATCACACGCATGACTCTGCTCTCAAATGTAAGGAGCTATCTCTCGCACTCATCTGTCAGCGCCCAACTTTCACATCTAAACCTAACAACGGGCCAGATCAACGTTTTGTAAAGTGTCAGCTTCACGGCACTTGATAGGTGTTTAGATTTAAGCAGTGGCCTTAAAGGATACAAAGCACACACATATATATATATATATATATATATATATATATATATATATATATATATATATATATATATATATATATATATATATATATATATATATATATATATAAATATATATATATATATATATATATATGTAATATATATATTTCGCGTCCTTAGAACCATACTGTGGTATCTGTGGACAGTATAGTTTGGAATTCAAATTCCAAATTCAAATTCAAAAAAGATCATTTAATAAAGTATCAATTAAGAAACGGTTTGATAGTTGGTTTTTCGGTTTTTAGTTGAATTGTAGTGGGTTGGTTCATCAGGCCCATTCAATTTTAAAATTTCTTTGTAAAAATTGATGTCACTTGGCGACATACATACATATATTGGAACATGGCCTGAATGTGCTGTTTCTATGTGCCTGACAATCCAGCCTTCTTGTTCAGTGGAAGTAGTTCAGTTGTAAGCAAAGCAATATCTGATTTTTTAGTATGCCTTTCTGTACGCTTTATACTTTGAGTAATTAACTCAGACTGTTTGTAGGCCAGAGAATATTAGATTTAATACTGTTGTCGAGTAAATTTGAGCACTTTTAATTTCGTAAAAGGAACTTTTGAAAAATCATGAACCATTTTTCCGAAAGAACCAAAGTTCATAAAATCGGTTGCATTTTTTTGTATAATTATGATGGGGTTTCTGCGGTTTACCGTTTTCAATAGTCGTATGAGTCCCATTGGCAAGAAATACTCATTTACGGCTTAAAACTTTTTCAATACTGCTGTGAATGTTATCCACTTCCTGAATTACACCATGTCCAGCAATAGAATACTTCACGCAGATTTCTATCTTGACTTGTGGATGATGGTTCATTACACTTAAAATGGCTGTTGACATGATGGAGTTTTTGTTTTGCGGCACACACAAATCACTCCATGTAATTAAATCAGTGATATCGCTATTGTCACCAATAACTCTATTTACAATTTTTACTAGTGCTAATGCCAGATCATTTCCGCTTCGCGCTGATGTTTTTTATCTGCTCAAATACAACAATAAGTTTTTTTTGTACTCGACAGGTGGGCCGTCAAATTGTAAATATTCAGAATAATCAATCAATAATTTACCGCAAATAGAATTAGTCACCAAATTTTTTTCAATTTTTTGTCCGGTCCGCCAATTTAAAAAGTTGAAGATGCACTTGTCTAGTATGTACATATACTGTTTATAAAATTTATTTTGCCAATAAAATAAATTTATTTAAATCCATTGCTATTTAAATCAATAAGATTGAGTGTGTCAAAGCAATTTTTGTTTTATTGTCATCTATTGGCAACCATTGAAAGGATTTTTCTCTGTTTCTTATTTTGTTTCATTTCATTTTGTTCAGGGGTGAGATGTTGTAACATCACTGTTTTCGATATCCGATAGACATTTGTGTCTCTTTTTTCAAGACCCTATTAAAGTTAGCCGATAGTTCCCAGCCGAAAAAAAATTGATAATGAAGATAAATTTTTGTTTTGAATTGAACATTACATAGAGTTGAAGTATATTTTCTTTTTCTATCATTTACTACTAAAATTACCAATAATTTCCAGCCGATATACGTATGTCGATAAAGAGGACCATTAATTCTTGAATAAAAGAGATATGATTTATTTCGATACATTTGTGAAATATTTTTTATTAATACTGGTAGGAAAAGTTTCTTGTGGGGATCCTGGGAAATTAAAATTTTCCGAAATCATATGTAATTAATTGAAAATTTTTAAAATTCAGCCTCTGGAGTGTTATGTCTGGAGACATAACTCTCTAGATGTGTTTTTCCAATAGCTATGACTAGGAAATTATGTTAGTACAAGTTTCATGTGAGAGTTCTGGGAAATTTAGATTTTCCAAAATGATATGTAAATAATTGAAAATTTATAAAAATTCAGCGTCTAGAGTGTGTGTTATATCTGGAGATGGCTTGATTTGAAGTGATTTTCCAATAGCTATGACTAGAAATTTATATTGCTCCAAATTTCATGTGGGGATCCTAGGAAATTTAGATTTTCCAAAATGATATGTAATAAATTGAAAATTTATAGAAATTCAGCCTCTAGAGTGTTATGTCTAAAGATGGATTGATTTGAAGTGTTTTTCCAATAGCTATGATTAGAAATTTATTTTGGTTCAAGGTTCATGTGGGGATCCTGCGAATTTAGATTTTCTAAAATCATATGTAAATAATTGAAAATTTACAAAAAATTCAGCCTCTAGACTATATCTGGAGATTGTTTTATTTGAAGTGTTTTTCCAATAGCTATGACTAGATAAATATTTTGGTCCAAGTTTCATGTGAGGGTTCTGGGAAATTTGGATTTTCCAAAATCGAAAAAATTTTGTAATCGAAACAAAAAAAAAATGAAATTGTCAAACGTCAAACGGTTTTACCCAAGTCAAAGTATACGTTGGACGTATACATATGTATATGTAATTTCAAATAACGCGTATTATAGAAAGATAAATTTATACTTCGATCATATGTATAACTATTAATAATATTAGTTATTTATCAATGTCAGAAAACATATATATATATAATAGATAAACGTAATTTTAAATATTCAGGACATTTGGTTCAAAAGGACTTTGTTCGTTTGCCTCTGTCCATACTATAGATATATAACTTTGAAATGGTGACATTTTGACAGTGCGAAAATCTGGCTGTGACAGCAATACCATTTTCAAATTCCCATTTCTAAATATATTTTATAAATTAAATTTTAATTAATTTTAATTGTTCATATGTTTTTGTTTAAATTGTTATTTCCACAAAACCAAACCAAATATTTCAAAGTTTTACTTCTTATAAATGTACGTATATACACACATACATACATGAACATTTTCTTCAATTGGAAAATTTCAACTAAATAAAATAACACTTTTATCTATAGACACGTCGTTAAAAGCTTCTGTAAATATTCACATAATTAAATCAATCAAAATTTGCGTAATTAACTATTGGTCCGTGTACATGTTTAAAGTTGGAGTATAAAAAATTTTAACACAAAAAAGTTTTCTTTAAACAAATTCTTTTTTAGCTTTCCCATAAAATAAAAGTTCCTCCCTCTCATTTTTTTTATTTTTATTTTAAAAACGTGATAAAATTTTCATTTTGAATGGTATATATGGTTGGTGTTCGTTGCGTATATAATGTATATTACTCAGATAAAGTCAAATTTAAATAAATACAAGGCACAATATTTATTAATGATCCTTCCAAGATTTGGTATCTAAATGCAGTGACAAATAAACTACATAGCTTATCTGCGTATGTCCTAAACAAATGTTTTATTTTTATTTTTATAACAAAAATAAAAAAATGATTTATAAATATATGCTAATTCATATTCCATTCAAATACATATACTTTTATGTGTAATGTACATATAATTAAATTTCTTCTCGTCATCTTTACTCGTTCAATTCAAATACAATATTAGACAAATAATAATAATAATAACTATAATACACTTACTGGAAAATTTAATAATAATCACAATAAGGAAAGATGTAACAAAACGAAAATATGGAAAAAAAATTTTTTTCTAATTCCTAACCGACTGTTATCGAAGATATAAGGAATTAAAGGAGAAGCTTTTCATATATAAACATGACGGAAAATGGAAAATATAATATACAAAATATTACGCGACTGTTTCATTCGAATAACTCATACAACAGCAGAAAAAAAAATTCAAAATTTTTTGTTTGTGTGTACATTTTGTATCTTTCTACTTTGCTATATATTCTTCTACTTACTTTTCCAGATTCATGTTTTGAATTTAAAAAAAAAATAAAAATTTGTCAAAAATAAAATTGGGAATGAGTTCGCAGGGAAAATGTTGCAAAAAAATATTGTTAGGGAAAATAAAATTGATAATATAATGGCACGTGGAATGTTTCATGAATCGTAACAGTTTGTGATACGAGTGTGCATGCGGTGATAGGTTAAATATATCATTTATTGTAAACTACTTTTATTTAAATATGTATATACGTACTCGTATGTATGTATATATGATTAAAAAATTAAGTCACGTGATCATTATAAAATTTAATTACATACTACTATATACACGTACATATACATTCACATTCATTGCACATATGTATATACATACATGTACATTTAGACGTTTATATGCATCGAGTTGATTTTGGTTGTTGATGTAGGATAATTAATTTTATATATTTCACTATGTTCATTTGTAAGTATGTGTGAATCAGATAACGCAGCAATGTATTCCAGATTTGGAATTGTAATACATATATGACATTTATATAGCAGAAAAGATTCAATTGAAACCAACAATTGACACTTTGTATTCATCGAATCATGCTAAATGAATGAAAACCACACGATGATACTTTACTGAAATGAATTACATTTGAAATTAATTCGATTTGGTTTGTTTGCGTTAAAAAATGTTAATGCGGGTGAAGTAAAATTCTATGGAAAGCTTTTACCGAAAATGTATTCAATGTGAATTTTTTTTTTTAAATTGTATGTTCCAATCGAATGTATTTAAAACATGTTATTTTAATTATTTGAAGTGTATACACACACACACAAATATATAATAATGTAACTTTAATTAATTTTATTTCTAATTAGCCATAATGAATTCTGTGACATTTTACAAGTATCATTTTTTTTTACTTCCTAAATTTATTCCACTTTTTTGTTTACATGTATTGGACAAATTTATTCAACCGATAATAAAATTACATTACAATGAGAGGACCAACTATATATTTACATACATTATACATTTATTTATTTGCAGAGAATGAAAAATCATTTAATTAAATTAAAATAAAAAATAATAATAGTGACAGAGAATAATAATGAAGTCAAGATGGCGGAGATGAAGCATATATATTATACATGCATAGGAAATAACCCGAAATGAAAAATAAAGGCTCATAACGAAAATAATGATGACAAAAACAAAATTAATTTTATTAAATCTTTTTATTCTTGTCTGGTTTTGTTTTCAACTTGAAATTTTTTAAATCGAAAGGCGAGACCTAGATAAACACATTTACTATTAAGTTTTTGTTTGTTTTTGTGTGCTATTCTGCATTTCCTCGAAAAGTTTTATTCAATGGCACAAAAGAATAATCTTACTAACAAAATTAAAACTTAAATTCAAAAAATAAGTTTATTATTTGTGATACGAGTGTTGATTGTTTGACAACTTGTAATTTATTTTCTTAATAAATGAACTTTATAGCAAACGATGAGACGTCGGATTAATTTGAAAATATGTAAACAAATAGAAATGAGGATTGTGTAAACAACAATAATTAGAATGAAATACGCAAATATAAAATTTATATTTAAAATATATGTATTATGAAATATGTATATATAATATATTATGAAATATGTACATATTTCCAATTATCCTGGGAGCTTTAAATATACTGGATAAATTATTTGCAATTGAATTGTGTACAATGAATGGTCCCATCAAATTTTCCCTTATTTGGGGAGGTTCTTTTTGCGGTATGGTTACCAGTAACAATATCATCCTCACCATTGGTTTATTAGAGCTGCAGTTCAAGGACATCGCAAATTTTTTGTCAAATAACACTTTTGCATATAAGAGGATTTTAAATGGAGCAAATGCTTTTAATTTTAATGTTTAACAGCATTAAAGCTACTTCATTTATATATATCGTTTAACAGTTCGCTTTTTGAAATTTGATACAATTGACCTTTGTAAATATATCTTATAGCCAAATTAAAAGCTTCTAGCAATTTATATTGATACTGACTATCAATATAAATTGCTAGAATAGGTTGAAAGCATCAAAGCTTTATGGGATGTAAAATAATAAACAACTTTTTAATTTTTCTTCACTGCGAAAGCTCTCAGATTATTTGTAAATTAATACTCAGCTAAAAAGCTTAACTTAAATAAGAAAATTAGACTGAAAGTTTAATAGTTTTTTTAAAGTAAGCTAATGTGTAAAGAGTATATTTTTCTGAAGAAAATATCCGTGAAAGCTGTAAACCATTGAGTACAGTAAAAAGTTCAAATACTCCACTATTAAATATTCTGACAATTGTTTAGCAACAACTCTGATGACTAAAAGCTTCTAAAAGCTAGAAAGCTTCTAATTATAATGAACGTTTCTAACATATAGCTTTTTGATATTCCAATTAATACATAAATGCTCAATTAATAATATAATTGTTAGAAGCTAGAAATTGTATTTAAAATATAGTAAAGTCAAAACCGTGCATTATAAGTTTGGAAATTAAAAGCTTTCAACCGTTAGAGACGTTAGAATATACTGTTTTCAAATTTTATTTTATCAGCATTGAGGCAATGTAAAGCTTTTTAAACTTTGGAAAATAGTAGAAATTTAATAAAGTCGCCTATTCGATTAACGAAAATAAAATTAGGTTTACGTGCCTTCAGATAAATATTTCAAACGTTTACTAAATTAAAATACATACAAAAATTTGTAGTTTCAGCAAATTCATGTCATTATTTTGACGACAATGATATTTCGGTTTCGCCAAGATATAGCAACAAAAAACAAATAAATAGAAAAAGAGCTAAAATTGACATAATGAGTGAAAATTTGATCATATTTTTAATTTGTAGCAGTTGCCAGCCTACTGCAAATTTTGCATCGATTTGAAATTATTTTAATTTGAAAGGGGAAATTTGTTTACGAAATAGCTAGTTTTGATTGGCTAATATATGGTTGGTGAATATTTTGCAGCCAGATAGAAATGCATAAACTCTCCTTAATGTATCGTTTCCACTGTTAAAATAATTGGCACATTCGAAAGTAAAGCTGACTATATTTATACTAATCGCTCGGTTGGCATAATTAAGATTCAGTAACAATATTTTTTTTATCGGTTTTTAGACTATATACATAATATATAGTTTGTTTAACAACGATTTGCTAAAGTTTTCTTCATCTTTTTTATACTTTCTCGAACATTTTTAAGGTTGATGGCTTCTAGATACAATTTTCATTAAAATTGACTGGTGCGTGCGCTGAGCGATGTCACAGATGTTAATCTAGACTATGGCGAATAACTCTTCATAATGACGTATATATCAACGAAATAAATTGAAAGTTGAATTTGTTGTTGGAATAAACTGAAAAAAAAAACAATTTTATTTGTATTTTTCTTTCTTCAAACGATGTAAATTAAACATACAATTTTTTTAAATAAAATAACTTTACGCTTAAATTGTAATAGCTGATAAATTTCAATCAACAGTGCTATACATACGTATAAGAATAAAGTTTTTCTTTTTCGGAGAAAGCTTTAAATAATTAATTTTGCTCAATATTTATGATATATTTATGTAAATATTTACAAAATATTAGCACGCGTTGATATTTTGTGTACATATACATATGTATATATATATATTCGTACACCATAATCTTGAACAATATTTTATGAGAAAAATCATTATGTGAGAAGAATTGCCTTAGAGGAATTATGCGGAAAGAATTGTGTGAGAAGAATTATGCGAGAAGTATAAGCGTATACTTTATAATGGTTTGAAACATATAATATACATACATACATAAACCGAGACATAAACATAATCTAAATTTAACGTGTATGATTTTAAATGAAAACACCTTACGGGCTTTTCTAATTCTAATACGTATAAAGTTGATATGCGCGGCCTGTAACAGATTAAAATTTGCCAAACATATTTTATAAATAATTTCCTTACCCTAATTTTATGTACCTGACATTCCGTCATCATATCCTACTCAAACCATATACATATAATATTTATGTAGTTTAGCAACCGATCATCATCGAAAAGAATTAGCTCATATCAACAGAAAATAATTTTTGATTGTCACTCCCATTCCAAAATTTGTTTTTTTTCTGTTCTAAATAAATTATGAATAAAAAAAAAAACTCAACAATTTTCCCATTTTCATATTTTTATTTTCATGTTGTTGTGAAGCATACATATATATACATACGCACATTTACATATCCAATATCCAATATACATAACAGATAATTTTCGAATTTCTTTACGTCATCACAACCATCAACATCATACACATAACAACAACAACAACAAAAACACAACAAAAAGTTGTTCACATCTGTTTTGGTTTTTTTGCTCGTCGATGTTGATTTTGTTTTTGTATTTACATAGGCTGTGAAAGTTTCGAAGGAAAGTTTGTTTTGATAAGAATAAAGCCCCTCGCATATATCCATATATATACATATGTATGTATATATATACATACATATATTTCATATTCGGATGACATGTATGTACATGTGACACGTGTCTGTATATACTTCAAAATATTAAGAAGTCTTGAATTTATTATTTATTTGATATTTTTGATATCAAAATGTCTTAATTCTTTTCGTTGCCTTATATATTCTACGAATGTAAAAAAATTACTGTTGAAATATAGTTTGGTGTGGGACATTAATTCATTATTATTATTATTTGCCGATGTCATGAATGAAAATACATAAAACACTTGTGAAAATATATCAAGGGAATTAAAATTAGTGCGTAAAAGATCGGTACCATCAGCAAAGTTATAAAAATGAATTTCGTTGAAATGACTACATTTTTAATATCGTTTTTATTATTGGCTCAAAATCTGGTAAAAAGTTTAATCGTGATTGACAGTCGGAAAATATAATATATTATTCTAGATAAAACGAAATGACGTATATAGACTTATCCAAGACGTATTTTGTTACAAATGATTTTCCTCCATTTAACAAAGTAAACAATATTTATTCATTAATTTCAACAATTTCACCTTGACATATGTATTATCGATTAAATATGGCATAACTACAATGTTGTGAACTATACATATAAATATACCGCAGCTATAATAAATTGACCGCACCAACATGTGCGCCTAATAAATTGGGAAACAAATTCCAGAACATTAATTAACTTAAAAACTAATTAAATCTAATATGTATGACTGTTTATATACATGTACATATATATATATATATATATATATATATATATATATATATATATATATATATATATATATATATATATATATATATATATATATATATATATATATATATATATATATATATATATATATATATATATATATATATATATATATATATATATATATATGTATGCTACTTTACTCCCAAACCCATAATATATCCATAATATATAAAAATATAAACGTGATAGTTTTTCTAAAAAGAAAATAATATTCTTCGTGCCACAGCCAGCAGCATCAAGTAAAAATAAAACGAATATGTATATACCATTTGCTGGTGTTTTATAACTTATAGAAAAATCATTAAAATTTTTATGGCAACAAAATGATTTAGATTTTAATCAAAACAAAGAACAAAAAATGGGCATTAAATCCTTAAACAATAATACAACAACACTGAAGAAAAAAACAAAAAAAAAATTAATTGGTTTGATTAAATCATCCTTTTTAATTGGATATTTGTATACTGCTTAACAAGATGTTCTGTCTATTTTGTTATGTATACATAAATCTAGGAAGATGAAATCTTGAGTGTTATTTTTGTATACGGAAGCACGATGATCTTAATAAAATTATACATTAATCAAATACGGTGGGTGCCCATCAAAATGCAATTATCAGCGTAATGATAGTTTGAAGTGTTTAACCTAAACTTGTAGGTAAGGGTGATTTAACATTGCAGGTGTTGTTGTTAATAGAGTGTGACAAATATAAAAAAGGCCTTTTTCAAATAAGTTAACGCATTTTTCGTGATTTTGAATTATGAATGAACATGATTTTAAATTTCTGTTTTTATATTTCCATTTTGCTCTTATTTTTCGCCATTTCTAAGAAAATATATGAAAAAAGTGAATAACTTCTACAAAAAATAAATATTTTTTTTAAATAACATGATAAATCAAGCTACTGCTACCATATATTTCAATTAAGCTTAATATTTGTTTCAAACAAAATAATAATTAATCTCGCAAAAAAGACAAATCTTGCAATCTAACAGCACTGTGATTTCATTTTAAATACGATTTTGTATTGTTTTGAAATGTTTTTTTCAGTTTTCGGTCTTAAGGTAAACATTTGGAGCTATCTTTTCCTTTAGGCAACCACTAACATAACGAACAAAATATTGTATTTCTCAAAATAAAATTCATATACAATCCTAAGTAAAAACTAGTATATACAATCCTAAGTAACTGTAATTGTGGTAGTAATTGTCAGACAAATGAACCGATAAATAACCGACCTGTCTTCGTATACGGTCAACAAACATGGCCCAAGAGGAACCGATATAGTCTGACTAAAAATTACTCAGTTCCTCATCGGCTATTTTTTAATAATTTAAATTGTTTTTCGGGGGGATAGACGTTAAAACGCTCACAATTGATTATTTTCCACTGAAATGTTTTTCAGATTCTCAGACCAATTCATACATTCTTGATTCCATAAACCAATATTTTCATATAGGAGGTTTAAAGATTTCAAGAAAAAAGAAAATTATCAAATATTCAATCCTTGTCAGTATGCAGAATTTCGATAATTTTCAGCCTAATTTTCTAATTTAGAACGCATTTGATTCGATTAAAAAATATATTTTGTTCCACTTATTCTTATGAAAGCAATTCTGTACGAGTATATTAATCCACGTTTAAGTTCAAAGATTAGAAAAAAATTTACAATGGAAAATGAAGATTGCATAACATTGCAGATTTTGAAAATTGTTTTATTCAGAATTGTTGACCATTTTATTAATTACAAGTATCCGTCAACCATTTTAGCACATTTTATTCGTCTTAGTTATGGCATACGAATTAAAACAGAAAATATTTTGGATTGTTTGGCACGTGGGTGAAATCCTATTTGCCATCTCTATACTAATCTAATCAATTTATAAAATTAATTCAAATAATGGCCAATTCCATTTTGAATTACTATGAAACAAATCTGAAATTTTCGGCTGGTCACTTACATTTTTTTATTTTGAATAAATTTTTTCTTTTTTCTAGTTACATCTTCACAAAATGGGATATCCGACAAATTTTGGTTTTAAATCCAAACGAACAAAAATAAAAAAATATATTTTTTTACAATATTATTACTGGAATAAAAAATCCTCTCAGTTGACGTAGTCAAAATTTCAGTTCAAATTCTGCTATTGCTGCGGTTCAAACCCGGTACGTACTATTCCAATTGTGCCGAAAATTTCTTAAATAAGTAACACCATAGCCAGACAAAAAGATGCGTTAAATAAGTAACACCATAGCCAGACAAAAAGAAACATCGCGATGATAAGAAAAACAATTTAAAAATCTAATATATCCGATTATCTAGTTTGATGAGTCTGTCTAAACGGATGACCAGGTCAATTTTTACTCAAATTTCTCTCGAGCAAGAAAACGAACTTATCTGATTTATTCCAAACCGATTAAATCATAACATTATATTTAAAATTAATTTTAGTATTAATTCATTTATTGACTAAAATACTATATATAGAGGATTGCTCCAGCTGAGTAACAAACCCTTAAACTGGTTCTGTAAGCTATATGTTTTGTATTTATAATATTCGAAAATTATCCAATTGGATTTTAATTTTTCCACAACCTTATTAAGAAAATTCTGAGACTGAAAACTGCCATTCCGCTGGCACAGAAAGATTAGAATTTTAAATTTCTAGATGTATGTTACTCCTTTGTGAGAGATTTAACAGAGTTAAAAATATTTTTGAAGCTACTATTAATTATTCTAAAACGTTGTAACATATACAATGACCAGTTTCAAGCCGACAAATGGAAAAATGCAGTCTTCTCATCATGCCATTGCAACTGGACATTGTAACATAATCCATATGAACTATCTATAGTATATATATATAGAAAATACATTGCATAGGCAATATATCAATTTATATCAAATCTGAAATTAATAACAGTCCAAAAATTATTGAACCAAACCAGTATAGGACCCAGCGAAAATTTTATTTATTTAATTTTATTTCGTTTGGAGTTATTTTTACAACAACTGCACTGAATTTGAAAAAAGAATTTTATAGTTATTTAATTATGTTACAATTTTTATTGATGATAACTAACACAAGGGGTACCTTGTACTATTTTTTTTATTTTACTTTTATACGCTGTCATTTCCATTATACAATTATATTTCAGAGAGTATCAATTTTGTTGTACAATTTTGCGAATTATCGAGCTTTTAATTTTTTAGTAGATTGGAAAATCTTCTTAATAAACATATAATTTATAATATAAATAATAATTGTTTTGTATTGCCAACACATAAAATACAAAATAAAAAAATTAATTAATTATTTGAAAAATTAATTCTTGGACATTTTGTTGGGATGGGAACAAATAACTCCTGATTAGAATTAAATTGTTCTCAACAAAATACGGCTATTTTAAGCGATATATCCTGAGGTATCGATAAAAACAATCAAATCAAAAGCTTACTATTTATGAAAATTCTAAGTTTCTTTAGCAAATTAGAAAAATTATATTGATTTCCTTTATGACTAAAATTTGTGGTTTTTTCCTATAGTCAGAATTTAATTCAAATAAAAAAACAGGCTAACTGAATATTACTTGACAGATAAAACCTTCCTATTGGAGTTCATACGAACATCAAACTTCCAACAAACTCATATTTAGTTTAGAAAAATTAGAAATTCTTTATTCAATCTTTAAAATATGTTATAATTTGAGTATTAAACCTGAAATATCTATCGGTCTTTTATTTTTGATTAAACGTTTATAAATTGTGAAACACTTACCTTCCTAAAAATATTCAAACTGTGTACTTCACAGCATAAAATATATTAAGTTTAATAAACTAGCCAGTCTGCAGAATAAACCCGATTTATGACCGGTTGCACTAAAAAATTAGATAATCGGCTGGTAGCTAACCAAGGGTTAACTTTTCGTATGAAATTGCATTTGTTTTGAAAATACATTCGATGGATATTTTTTCGCAATGGAAATTACTCCAACCGGGCATTTTTAAAAATATTAGCTAAATCAATTTTATTAAATTACTAGGCTTATTACACACATCTCGCGAATCACTACCACTAAATATAAATACAAAAATTATAAAAATAATTACCTGATTAATTATAGGTGAGGACGATGACATGGATACGGAAGAAGTAGAAGGATTTGATGAACTATCGAATCCACTATTGATCGACATTTGCATAACCGATCGATAATCCCCATCACTAAAGTCGGCACTCGAATTTGGTGATGACAGGTCGTGGAATTTTTATTATCTTGATCGGTTTCTTTAATTTGTCGAATTGTTCTAGTTCTGTTCCACAGCAAATATCGGTACAATCATCGTCAAGCCTATATTGGAAAAATATTTTTTTAATATGATCCTGAAATATTTACACCAGGGTGGTCATTCTGTGGTGCTATCTCGCACGTTTATTTCACAGTTGGAGACTTTTTTTGGCGATATTATAGTAAGGGGAAAAGTCTACAAATTCAACCCTGCGAAATAAATTTTATGGGGAAGTTGGATGAATTTTGTGGTATTTTGTCGTTTATTTCTAACCTCAAATCAAACGGTATGAACATTTTTTATCGAGTGCTATTCATGGTAGTGAAATCACTATGAAAATAATTTTTTTAATAAAACTTAATTTAATTTTTGAATTTTTGAATTAAATATTCAAAAATCTTAAAATAAATTTAAGTTTTATTAAAAAAATATAAATTTTTTGTGAAAATTTTATTTTTCTATATACATAAAACCAAATGTATATATATATATAAAATATATATAAATACACAAACGCCCGTAATCAGATAAAAAGATAGATAATATCCCGAATATTTAAAGCTCTCGAAAGTATTTTTTTTAAATATTATGTTTAAATAAAATATCACAAATTCATAAACAGAAAACAATTATTTTTTATTTAAATTTAAATAAAAACTCTGTATAAAGAAAATATTTGGGATAAACACAATCTCTCCTTGTGAAAATAAATTCATTTATGATTGTTTTTGTTTACCAACATGGCATTATATATACATATTCATTCGTATTATAAATTCCCCCTCTTCAATTCACTTTAAAATTCATTATTGATGTTTAGTTCCATCCCATTTTGGTAATGGTTTAGAAATTAACTAAATATCGCGTATTTTTTAGTTCATCCATTTTTAATTAGATGTCGTAATTGGCAAAAAAACAATTTTTTCATGGAATATTTTGTAATTTTCGATAGTGGAGATTTAAAATTTTCAAACACTATTTCAAATTTTATTTTAGACGCATGTTTTGGCATTTAAATATCGACATCCATTTTGATTTTTGTTCTAGGAAAGTAGAGCCTTAAGTAAAAGTAAGTAAAACACTGTATTTGTAGTATAAAAATTGTCCTAAAAAATTATAAACAATTAGAATTTGTTATAACAATTTATTTATTTATAAAAAAATAAATGAATTATCAACAATAGTGGATTGAAATAATAATTATTCGATTAATTATAAATTATAAAATTTTGAAATTGAGGTAAAATAAAATTCTACACCACTTGATATTGTTATAAATAAAATAATTCGTTACTAACAAATTAATGTTTAAAAAATAAATGTGTGTTTTTTATTAACAAATACACTTGAAATATAAATTTTATAATTAATTTATAAAATTTTGAATAAAATTTAAAAATAATTGGGGTGAATTAACAGACCAATAAGCAAATAAGGAACATTCGCACATAACTTTGTGTGCGGTAATTTTATTATATAATATATATATATATATATATATATATATATATATATATATATATATATATGTATATATATATATATATATATATATATATATATATATATATATATATATATATATATATATATATATATATATATATATATATATATATATATATATATATATATATATATATATATATATATATATATATATATATATAAATATATATATATATATATACTATATACTACTATATATCACATCACTACTGTATATGAAACACTCACACTACCCTCCTCCACATACAAATCCCAATACACACACACCTAATCCAACAGTCTGCCACAAAATCACTTCTTAAATAAGATAAAATTGAAAATTGGCATATGTATTTGTTTAATGACGTCACCAAAGATAATTCCAGTCTATTTAAAATAAAAAAAAATATATAAATAGATTACTTTTGTCATAATTTTCTGAGAAAAAAAATTACGTTTCCATATAAATCCAATAGTACACAGCCATAATGGCGTGTATCCATATATATCCAATAGTACACAGTCACACAACCTCTCCATTGCTTTTTTTACCAAAATGGGATTGAACTATTTTTCATGTTTGTTTTTGCCACTAGTAAAAGTAGGACAGAAGAATATTGTGGTCTATTTCATTCAAATCAATAAGCGACGTACCGTTATTCATCCACGTAAGCTACGACAATTTATAATTTCCCCACTTTGTAATCGCCTAATATGAGATAGCACCACAGAATAACCACCCAGATCAATATGACACTTACATATAACATAATTGATTAATAATCGTATCCGAATTACCCAATAGTTCTAAATCAAAATCCAAGTGTGGTAATGTCTCCCGATTTATTAAAATCTGGGGTACACGATTTGGTATTGAATTCGATATTAATGCAACCGGTCGTACTTTTAAAGACGATCCAATCACGAGTAATAAATTACATTTCTTTCGATTACTGTCGGTTGCTATATAAAATTGTTCGGGCAAATCTTCGTTAAAGAATTATACCACGCAATACCAAGAATTATACTTGATGAAACTATGACATGGTATTGGTTTAAATTGGCCGCGAGTATACCAGGTGTTTCTTTTAAAGTGAGACGATCAAATATCTCGAAAAATAGCCACTCTACGGAAAAAATGTCCATAATCAAAATTTAATCATACCGCGGGGGAAATACATTAGTGCAATAAAAATAGTCCCCCACCCCCGCTTTGTAGGTGGGGTGGGGGTAACTTTTAAACTAAGATAGGAAGCCATATTTTTTATTGCAGATACGGATTCTACGACTAAAAGTACGTATGATTTGAATGAAATATTTTGTTCGGTTCATGATAGATGCGGCGTTGTAATCGACGAAATTCAATTTTTTCAATTTCTCCTTCTTAGAACACACGCATTTGATTCTGCAATACGTTTGAAATAAAAAACATCACGTTTTCATTGGAAATACTCGAAATTCGTCATCAAAACAATTTATTCAGTTTTGTAAATCACATTTAACGTTTGTGTTATTTCTTATCTTCATGTTTTTCGTAATTGCAAAATAAACGACAAAATACTTTAGAATGGAGCGTTTAACTGTGCCAGAGAAAATTGAAATGGTTCTGGTTTATGGAGAAGCTGGCAGAAATCTTGAAAATGCTGTTGCTATTTACGCTCAACGTTTTCCGAATAGGATTCGTTCACGTGCTTCATTTGGCCGTACTATCACACAATTTATTACTGATTATTGATGGAAATGTTCAACCGAAAAAGAGGACCCGTAGAGCAACAGTCACTGGAGAAAATAATGAAATTGCTGTATTGGCAGCAGTGGCTCATAATCATCATATTAGTACACGAGAAATAGTTCACGATTCCGGATAGCCCCTCACCAGTGTTTGGAGAATTTTAAAACGGCACAAGCATCATCCATATCATGTGTCTTTACACCAAGATCTTCATGGCGTTGATTTCCAAAATCGGGTAACTTTTCGTCAATGGGCACGTGAACAAATACAACAAAATCCCAATTTTTTTCGTTGCGTAATGTTCTCCGATGAATCGTCTTTTACAAACAATGGAACGGTTAATCGACACAACATGCATTATTCGAGTGTTACAAATCCGCACTGGCTTCGTCAAGTTGAACATCAGCGTCCTTGGACTGTCAACTTGTGGTGTGGAATAATTGGCAACAAACTCATAGGCCCCCACATTATTGAAGGCAACTTGAATGGTCAAATGTACCGAAACATTTTGGAAAATGAACTGCCAATATTACTTGAATATTTGAGCTTAGAAGTCAGACGGAACATGTGGTTTCAACATGATGGTTGTCCTGCACACTATTCGTTGATGGCACGTGAAATATTTGATCGTGATTTCAATGGTCGCTGGATCGGTAGAGCTGGTCCGATAAATTGGCCCACCAGATCTTACTGCGCCAGATTTTTTTTTGTGGGGCTACCTCAAAAACAAAGTTTACACACAAAAACCAACAACACGTGAGAACATGATTGAGCGAATCAGAAATGCGTGTGCTGAAATTCAACCAGACTCACTTCTCAGTTGTGTACAATCATTTGAAATGCGGATTAATAAGTGCATTGAAGTCGCAGGCCATTATTTTGAACACTTATTTAAGATTTACAAAACTGAATAAATTGTTATGATGACGAATTTCGATTATTTCCAATGAAAACGTGATGTTTTTTAATTCAAATGTATTGCAGAATCGAATGCGTGTGGTTTAAGAAGGAGAAATTGAAAAAATTGAATTTTTTGAATTTCGTATTTCCTATCTTAGTTTAAAAGTTACCCCCGCCCCACCTACAAAGCGGGGGTCGGGGACTATTTTTTTTGCGCTAATGTATTTCCCCCGCGGTATGATTAAATTTTGATTATGGACATTTTTTCCGTAGAGTGGCTATTTTTCGAGATATTTGATCGTCTCAGTTTAAAAGAAACACCCGGTATACCATTACGTGAATGGAAATCAGGTATACCACACGAAACAGAAACACCCGCACCTGTCAAAACTATAATGTTGTTGGAAGTTTTTAATAGATGTACGACATCATCGATTGTTTTGATATGCATGAGAGGCATGCGTCTTGGTGGATCTGAGAGCGGGCGTGTTATTATCGCCCATAAAAGCATATCGCTTATGTGTGGTAAACGTAATGATTGAATTTCTAATGGATGAACTCAAGCCAATCATTTATTTACGTACCTAGATGGAAGAAAGAACATTTTATGTTAAAATACATACCCTAATAGAACCAAGACGAAAAAGCAAACAAATCCAAATACAGGTATACACACTTTAACTGGACGATTAAAAGTAGCAAACAATGTGGAAAACTTTTTAAAATTATATTCCGAAAATTTAAATGCACTTCTAATCTTACCTTCCAAATCTCTAAATTTCTTCCTAAAAAACCAAAAAAATTGTAATAATTCAATTTGAATTTACAGAATGCAATCAATTGAATTGAATTGAAATTCAAGTCGAATTCCGATTGTAAAAAATTAATTTGGTTAAGCAATTTGGAATAACAAAATTTCTTTCTAAGTTGTAAGTTAATTATGCTAATTTATTCGCATTTTTGTTTTAAATGCGATATCTCAAAACGCAAATTTTTACAGATAACTCATTTTCATATACTTAATGCACACACTAATGCGCACTACTTGATAAAACAAAGCATGGCGATTACCTAACAGGGAATGTATTTTTTAATTAAAGTTATTTGTATTGTAAAAGGGCTAAGTCAAAATAAATTCGTTGAATTGATCATCAGCTTAACTATTTTATTTATTGTGCAATAAATCGAAAATAATTCGTAATCCCACCAATTTTACAATTTTTGTTCAATTGTCTGCTCTTAATATATAACTCACGGTTATAAAAATTAAAATAAATAAATGTTTAGTGGATGTT
Organism: Tipula unca; assembly: GCA_951394425.1. Taxonomy (NCBI): domain Eukaryota; kingdom Metazoa; phylum Arthropoda; class Insecta; order Diptera; family Tipulidae; genus Tipula; species Tipula unca. The sequence goes on from OX596380.1 coordinate 224,575,210, forward strand.
ATACACAAATGCTATATAAAAAATGAATCACGTATAAATAATTCAATCTAATTTATTCATCTTAAATGGATTACTATATATACAGTATACTGGGCTGAAGTAATCGCGACAAATGTATTTAGATTTGAAGGTCGGATTACCATGTTTATTTGACCAGCGACAGTCGAAACAACATGTCTGCATTGCGGTTGGTAGGTTATATTATTCTCCCATCATAATATTTGACCAGTCGTATATTTCATATTATATAGATATATGTATGTACGCATTTCTATACAAATTAAATTATAAATTTATTTGTGCTATATAAATTAAACCACACTAGTGAATATTTCACTAGATTCGCTTAAAATACATATATTGAGCATAAATCAAAATATAAAATACACATGATTATGACCATAGACCACCCACGTAAATAAACCTATATGTAAACATAAAGCAATCAAATAATATTAAATTCATACTTTGATCTTAATTTAATAATAGTTTAATTTGGAACAGCACATGACTGCCCAATTACTCTCGTTATACAGTAGAGCATTTAAGAAAATATTTAAAATGTTCCGCAGGATGTCGCTTTAACCTCATCACTATACATAAATCGAATTGTAAGATTTTACTTCGTAAGAAATATGTAATTATCGCATACTTTCCTTACTACGTAATTGAAAATTATAAATAATTCAATAAATGTATATATAAAAATATAAAAAACAGTGAAATCGTTTAACATACAATAAACCACATATAGCTTCTCCAATAAAAATATTTTTTTACTATTGGTGTACCGACTGATGTGTGACGTTCATCTATTTAATATATAAATGTCACCGCCGTACACCATATGATGACAATCTGTTTGGAATTTTATACGTTTGTATGTATGTGTATTATTTTTAGATGTGGCAATCAAAAAAAAAAAATAATTACGACATTGTGTGAGAAAATAGAATAAATTTCCACAGAAAATACGAGACATCGATCTTGATACATAAAATTATTTATTGACGTATATCAGTACCTACAGATATGGATCCTTGTGTTGTATATTACCATGACTTCAAAAATAATTAAGTGTCTATATAGTTCGAAACATTAAAATTTCTTTTGTTTAAAATTCCGTGTAGACGTGCAGATTACTATTGAATTACGACGAAAAAACAAAACAGATTTTTATATCTATAAAGACGCCTGTAAACATGTGTGATGCGTCTAATGTCTATGCTAATTTAAACTATAATATACATATTACATATATGTATATGGAATGGATTCCCTCTCGGATGGTTTAAAAGTAACAACCAAATCAACTTTATCTCATCTGTCGCATAAAATCCGCGTTTACAAAATACCATAACTCATATTCAAAATATGCATAAAATCATACCTGTCATTATCAAATGTGTGTATATATAGCAAGTGGGAGACAGCGACCTCATCACATTGTTTCCATTTTAGTGACATATTTCTTTGTTCGTGCAAGACAAAAACAGATATACTCGTATGTTCATATACATACATCTGACGGTAAGAATAAGAAATTCAACAGGCATATTCCATGATTTCGTTTTATCATGTATTTTAATTTATTTTTATTTTTTTGTGCTTGTCGTGTAACGTTTTATGAATACACAAAACCATATATAGTTCGATTGTCAGTTACAATCACGAAATAATAAATCATATTTTTGTGCGGTTGCTTTATTCATGAGCTTCTTATTTTTGTTAACCCAAAAAAAAAACACATAAAGATGATAATAGGTAACATAAAAGCTTCCATTGTTTTGCATGCGATAATTTTACTGTAGCTATATATCGTATATAGCTTAGATATTTATAATTAGAAAGTAAATGAATTTCACAAGGAGGTAAATACTTGTATCTTAATTTCAAGTTTGCACGAAGTATGTTTTGATATACATACATACATATGTACATACTCGTATTATATATGAGAACATATCTTACTCTATTAATATTCATTTCACATTTTGATTATGTATTTTAGCGTATATATATATATATATATATATATATATATATATATATATATATATATATATATATATATATATATATATATATATATATATATATATATACATATATATATAATTAAAAATACAGTACTCGTAAATACTCCTACTATTTAAAATATATTTGATTAGGTAGTTTTGAATAATAAAACTTAACCAAAATTCAATATAAATTCAAAGCGTTGTTACATTCTAGAAATATGTACGTATATATACGAATATAATGTATTCATTATTAATTTCCCTTATCATTCGCTTTATATTGAGTTTCTCATCTGAACGAAATCGAAATTTCCATAATATATATATATATATATATATATATATATATATATATATATATATATATATATATATATATATATATATATATATATATATATATATATATATATATATATATATATATATATATATATATATATATATATATATATATATATAAATACATAATATATACTATACATTAGGACTATAAGGTAACGTATACCGACTTTCAATTACATATTGCTTATGTTTATTGCAGAAAATATTCATTTGAAAAGAAGTATTTTGGATGTTTACAAAGGAAATATAATTATATCGTTAAATGGATACAATGAATATGCTTAACAAATATATATATATATATATATATATATATATATATATATATATATACGTATAAATTTATATACGAGTTGCTTTAAGGATGATATTTTTGATTTTAATGATTTAGTTAGAAAAATGTTTTTTTTGTATAGATCAGCATACATGGTTATTCATAAGTTAAGCAATTTATTTTAAATAACTTTATTGGAAAGAAATATATTTTAATATTTATTTAGGCCTCGACGAGAAATCGATTTTGGTCCCTTTAGTTACGGGGTGCTATAAGCACATATTGTATGAAAAATGTATACTATCCGAATGTTCCCCTGAATCCATATACAAATATTTTCTATACTTTCAATTCTCTTAAATTTGTACGTCATTAAAGATTATAGTAAATGGAGATATCATTATTAATAATTTGACTTGTATTTGATTTGAATGTAGTGTTCGGCCAAGCATTAACGAGGATCTTTCATAGATGACCCATCCTCATAGTTAGTAACACAAGACAATACAGTTCTAATCTATTTTTATAATTTTTAACAGCATCACTTTAACAGTTTAATTGGCAGAGATCCTGTACTAATTCCATAAGCTACCATAAAGTCGCTACTATTTCCGGAAAGTAGGCGATTGGACTTTTCCAGAGTACCATTACGTAATATAAAAATACCTTTGTCGTATGACAAATTTCGGGATCTTGAAAGAAAAACGGCCAAATCAGGCCAGTTAACACGAATCTTAGAGTTTGTTTATACATATAATCAATAAAATTTCTGAATAGTGGGCGTTTACACCATTCTAAATTGGTATTAAATATAGGTATTTCATAAAAAGGGTTGGGCTCCTCTGACTAAATTCAAAATTATGATAAAATCTACGAACAAAAGAGTAGTTCTCGTAATGCAAATTAACACGAATCTTAGAGTTTTCTATGTAAAGTTGCTAGTATTTCTGAATAATGAACGCGTAGAACTTACCAGACTGTTATCAAGTATTGTAAAGGGTTTGTATAAAAAGGGTTGAGCTCTTCTGAAAACGAAATATTGACACGAACAAAAGAATCGTCAACACAAGGTAAATTTACAAGAATCTACGGGTTTCCTATATAGTGCCGGTAGTATTTCTGAATAGTGAACGCCTAGAGTTTTACAAATTGGTATGAAATATAGTTATAAAATGGGTTGAGATCCTTTGAAATATTTCAAAATATTAATAAAAACTACGAATAAAACTATTGTTTAAATCAGGCCAGTTAACACGAATCTCTGAGCTCCATATGGTCGCTAGTATTTATGAATTAGTAACTGACTATACCTTTACAAATTGATTACAAATATGGGTTTAAAAGTGGTTGGACTTCTCGGGCAAAATTCGAATTATTGAAAGCATAAATCACGAATAAAAGAATCGTTCACGTAAGGCCAATTAACACGAATCTCAGAGCTTTCTACTTATCATCGCTATATTATTCCTGAATAAATTTGATTGGGCTTCTCCGACTAAATGCAAAATATTGATTAAAACCATTCGAATAAAAAAAAGGTTCTCGTTAAACCAATTAACATGAATCTCAGAGTTTATACGTATGATCGTTTGTATTAATTTACTTTTAATTGAATTGATCAAAAACGGATAATTAAAAATTGATAACGATAATCGTTGCCGATTGGTAAGTTATTTCTAATTGGTAAAAGTTCTTCACTATTTAGAAATAGTAGCGACCTTAGGTGGAAAACTCTGAGATTCGTGTTAATTGGCCTTATAGTGAACAATACTTTTGTTTGTAGTTTTTACCAATATTTTTTCAGAGGAGCCCAACCATTTAATAACCATAATCGATACCGTTTGAAAAGGTCTAAGCGTCCAATATTCATAAATACTAGCGACCATATGTAGACAATCGTTTACTCTTGATTTAGCTCTCTTACCACGCAGTTACTATAAATTTCTTAAAATATATAGCCACATCAAAAATAAGAAAATAAAATATAAAAATAACCGAAAACAACCAAAATATGTCGACTATAATAATCCTTGGTTGTGCCGTCAAACACGCCTCTTCTAACTACTTAATAGGAAAAAACGTATCTAATTATTTCTTCCTAGTTCATCTAGATAGTGATATCGAAATCAGCTTATTCTATTTTTGATCTGTCTGTCACCATAAATCTAAAATTACATATGACTAGATGAACCACAATAAAATTCAATTTTTAAATATTATAATATTCAAAGTTTAACTCTTATATGTTGTCTTTGGATTTATTTCATATCAAAGTCGTATCCAAAAAGTCACCGAAATCTGTTATAATTTGTGCTATGATTAAAAATTGCTAATACCAAATGTGAAGACCTGGAAGAAAATATTAAATTAATTTAAAAGCTCAATAACAAAATTGTTTTATTTTTTTGCCAAATTGTATAATTAGTTCCTTAAATATTACTCTGGAATCTACTAGTATATAATATATTCTATAAAAATATAATATATTTAATGAACATAACTTAAATCAAAATTAATGACCGACACTTTAATGACAATGGCTGATGGAAGCACCAATTGCAGCCATCACTTCAAAAGCAATGACTCATCCATTACAACATACCAACTATCTCCTTTTACTTAACATGAACATTATATTTACATATTTGTACACATGTATGTACATACATATATAGATCATATAAATAAAATGTATACATAAATAAAATGTATACATAAATAAAATGTAAAACTAAATTAATTTATTAAATAAAATAAATAAAAAACTATTTTAACTCGAAAATGTCTGATTACTCTGCCTGGCTTTAATCACCATTAGCTATAGTTCTAAAATATTTCACAAGATATCAGATGCTGCATCAAACGTCAAATAAAACAAAATACGTTTACTTTCTATGAAGACCTCTATGAAATAATAGGAAAAAAAAATCATATTTTATAGGTAATCAGAACTTCGGAACTATAGAATGAGGAAATTCTAAAATTTAAATCATTTTATTTGTAATTACCAAAATTAATTTATTCAACACATTTTATTGGAAAATGGGAAGATGTTACCCGAAATAATATAATACTTTAATGTGTTTTTTTGTAAATAATTTTTGTTTTTTCAAACGAATAATTTTGATTTTCGGTTTATGGTTTGATAGTTTTCCAATTATAGGAGAATGTACATGTTTTTCTAAATTTATTACGGATTTATTTGCAATAAAATAAAACTATTTCTGTGAATTGATTTGAAATTTTAATTTCAAAAGTTTTAATTTCTTCGATTTTATTTATTGGTGTGTGTATGTAAATAACCAATTTAGTTCAGTTATAAATGCATTTAGAGATGAATTATAAAAGATCTGCTAGTAGAATGTTATAGTTGTTGTGTTGAAAACACAAGTGATATAGGTACTATTTAGAAACACTCAAAACTGAATTTCTAAAACTAATTCTTAGAATTTTGTAAATTTATAAAAATTTAAAAATAATTAGAGCTTGCCAAATTTATTTAACATAATTATATAAATTTGAAATAAGATATATCTTCACAATTTAAAAGTTTTCTAAATTTTACAATACATGTTTCATTTTATAAATAAAATTCTGTTAAAAATCAATTTTTGAAACTCTGAAAATTTGCAAATCTTTGAAATGTATAGCTCCATTCATTAAAAAAATCTGAAATATTTCAAATTTATAAAAAATTAATTTTTAACATTTTTTAAAATTTATCCTTAATATTTTATGAACTCCATATATTAAAACTTCCTTCTTTAAAATACATCAAAGGGCAGAAATGGGTTCACCCGGAGCATTTAAACGTAGAACTACTTAAGTATTGTGTTTATGTGCAATCTGTGTGCTTAATTATTGCATTTTCACATTTTAATTTTTAGTAAATAAAATACCCTGCGTATCCAAAATTCTGCTATGAAATGTCCCAATCATATTTAAGTATTTAACTGATTGTTTGAATATGAACGAGCAATGGAGATGGCAACTGTCAAACGCTGAACGGTGGTTCGCATATTGTGTTGATTTTTCACGAAGTTTGAAGTTTCGTGAATTCTAAATTTGTAAGTGTATTATGCAAAAAAGTCTGTTAACAGTGCTACAAAATTGTTGAATCTTTGAACTAAGTTATGTTTCTATATTACTCCAATAAATAAAGTTTTAAATATAATATGAAAATATTAACATTTGGAACTCCCATTCGGAAATTCCTGAAATTTATAAATAAAAATTCTGTAAATGATAGGAATCTATGCACAAATTTTATGCACAAAGAATAAAACTTTAGAAATTTAAAATCGGAATTTAATTTTTTTTTATTAAAATATGCATAAAATTTAAATTCTATACTTTGCCTATTTCTTTTAAAACTTTTAAGATTATATAATAAATTTTAGTTTCTAATCTTCGGCTACTTTTTAATTTGAATATATCGTAAATATTTAAAAATATGAAATTCTGAAAAATTATAAAATTTAACTTCGAAAAAATTTATTATATTTATTAATTTCCTTATTTCCAAAAATTTTCAAAAGTTTATCAGTTCGAACAATTATAAATATTTGAAAAATGTTTAAATTGGCTTTTAATAAAAATATTAAATTTTATTTTAATTTAAGTTTTTAAAAATTATTATTACTACTAGATAATAAATCTAGAAATTATAATAATAAAGATATAAATTTACAAATTTAAAATATTTGAAAAAATCCGATTTTTAGAACTGAAAATGTTAAAATTAATTTAAAAATATTAAAACGATGAAATAAAAGGAAATTATTTAAAATACCGAAAATTCTTAATAAAAAATTCTAATTAATCTGTAAACTGTTCAAAATGAAAATTTTTAAAACTTATAAATTAACAAATCCTAACTGATTAAAAAAAATTAAATTTAAGTTATTAGAACTTTATATTATTACAATTAAAAATTCAAATTTATTAAAAAATCGAATTTATAAAATTATTTTTTAAATTCTGAAGCGATCATTAAAAATTTGGAACTAATTTTAAATACATATGTATATTTTAAAGTAACATTTTTAATTTTGAAGCTATTTAAAATTGTAAATTTTGTTTTTATTTTTAAATTCTTTATTTTATGAATTACAAAAATGTTAATTTTGAAAATTTGAAGAAAAAAAATATTAAAATCTAAGAATTCTAATTCTTAATTCTCTCTATTGAAAAATGTAAGTAAGGATAAAACATTGTAATCGAATAAAATATTGTTTCTCAGATTTTGTTTTTTTCACATGTTTTTATGTCCCCGTAATCCAAATTGACCACTTTTGAAAAATATCTGTATATGTGTGTGTCTGTGTATATGTGATAGTTTTTTGTGTCAACGAAAACTATAAATCTAGTTTCTATGTTTAAAATAATTTTTATTTATTTAACATTCTTCTGTTAAAATGCAGGTCTGATAGAATTTTGGTAGATCTACTCAAGAAAACTCGAGATATTCACATATGATAAGATAAATGCATACAAAAACAAAATTTTAATTGGAGTTTTATTTCACAAGAATTCGTGTAGTTTTGTAATCCGCCTGGACGCAGATGCAGGATGAGTGGTCAACATTTTAAATTAATTAATCTCATGTGATATATCAAATGAAATGGTTTTTGATAAGCAATCTAGTGCTACACATACGCAAAATTAAGAGTTTAATTTTTCGTTGCTTAGCAATTATGTCAAGGTACCTATCTGTCAAATGCATATTACCTCTATCAAATGCAAATTTATTAGGCAGTTTGAGTGATAAAGTCATGTGATGTACACATCAGAATATTATAGATCTAATATATTTTCTGAAAATTGTCAAATTCGTATACATTTGGTAAAAAATACCTCAACTCACAAATTCACTATATGGGGCCGGAAGTCATATCAAAATTTTACGTTTTTTCTTCTTTTATTAGTTAGTACTTCATTAAAGAAAATTGTTATGGAAAATGATTTTTTGTTGTTGTTGCGCAAGAACCAGAGTGTCAAATATTTGAAAAATGTGCGGACATGGCAATGTATTTGTGGCTGTCAAATAAAAACTGGTTGAAGCATAATTTGATAGACGGCTCATTTTTAGGTAAAAATGTAACGATTAAAAAATATTATAAAAACCGAATCATCTTTAAATTCTTCCGTCTTGAAATTCCCGCCAAAATGTTGTTTTTCAATTTTCTAAAAATGTAATTTTTTTTTTTCATTTTTTTTTGTAGACCATTTAATACTCTTGCATATATTAAAAAACAAAAACACGGAAATTTTTTGTTTTCTTGAAAAACAAACTTAAGTACGATCGGGTCACCTTTGTGAAACACCCTTTTTCCAATTAATGAAATTTTATTCAACATTCGTATAGAGAATTTAATTCTAAGAAAAAAATTGTTCTACGAAATAATCAAATTCGTTACCGTTAACCCGTTATAAAGGAATACATCTGAAATGGGGCGTTGTGTATGATGGAATTCGTAACTTAAGAAATATTTGCCCTACAGTTCCCCAATTTATCAAATACGAAACAATAAAAAAAGAAAAATCACATAATTAAAATATGACTTCCACAAATTTGTGAGTTGAGGAATTTTTCATCATTTAAAAAAAAATCCTGAATATGTACATTAATTTAATTGCTTTATGTTGCAAATTTAGGCTATTTACTAAATAATAAATAGTATTTAGATGAAATATCTGACGAATGACTTATTAGAAAAATCGGTAATATATCTCAAATCTGAAAATTGTTGAATTAGCGTTATTATTATTTTGAAAATTTTAATATCTCTAGAATTTTAAAATTTAATTAAATTTAACCCCAATAAAGATTTAAATTTATTTGAAAATATAAAAAAAAATTAATATTTTTAGAAATTTTATTTTTATTTTTTTTTATTTGATTTTTTATTTTTATTTCCCCCAAATTTTTAAAATTATTAATTATAATTACTAAAAATCTATATATAAATAAAATTATACAAATGTACAAGTTATTTAAATTTTGAACTCTTAAAATCCTATATTCTTTGAACTTCAAAATGCCGGAAATCTTAATAATTTTTTATTTAATATAAATTAACAAAATTGTATATTTGAAAAAATGTTTATGACATTTAAAAATGACTTTAAAAACTAAAAATGGCTTTAGTTAGGTTTTAAAAAGCAGTTATAATCTAATTTCATTTCGTGGTTGTCAAAATCCGCTTATCTTCCAATCAAATCCCGCCTGCATATTTTCTAATGTTCTCTTCTTTATAATATTATAAATCAAACGTTTCGAAGCATCAGCTAGGTAATAGCTTTTGAACACTTTTATAGAAAAATTTCAACGTAAGATTAAATATAAACGGTAATACGCGTAAATATGATTATTAATAATCGTAATAAGAACTTATGATTTGAACCAGCAGCCATAATAATAATTATAACGTATCCTTTTGTATTGTTTATATATATATTATAAATTTAGATACTAATTGCAGCTAATGGAAAAAACAAGTAAACATTTCAACGCAATAAAGCCAATAAAAATTAATTACAATATATATTGTATATCTACATATATTACAATAATACCTAACAAATTTAATTACTAAATTTTCGATAAATACACAAACACATGGATTTATGGACAAACATTTTTATACTAAACAAATTTCATTCAAATTGATTTATCATTTATCACATCATATTGAAGTTTTGAGGTGTTTCATGTCAGATTTAAAAAAAAACTGTATAAAACTTTTAATCTAATTTATGTTTTTAATTACATATTCAAATTTCCAAAAAAAAAAACTTTTTGATGTGTTCATTAATGATTAAGTTTTTAAACTGATTAATTGAAAATCGATAAAATTTAATTAATATTTTGTGTGCTTGTTTTATTACTTAAAAGCTTAACAGTGACAGTTTATAAATTTATATATGTTTGTTTTTTGTTTTATATTGCAATTGAGCTGGAAATGATCGACAGTTTTGACAAAAGTATAGATTTTTTTATGTGTACATATATCATCATAAAATCTATAATCACCTTGTATGTGGCGGGAGATGATGGATGCCAAAGACACTATTTTAAATTTAAACAATGTTTTTTTTCATATGACCGACGACTTATTTTGTTACACAGTTTTACGCCATTTTGTTTATTTAAATGTTTAAGTAGGAGTATTTTTGGGAACTCTACAAAATTGTTGTTTCTTATGTCGAATTCTTTCGTGCCACCAAAAGTGATGTACTATCGCTTTCAAAAATTGGATATACACAGAGAAAAAACTAAGTGTTTTTTTAAACAAGCAGCCCACTGAAATTATGAATTATTTTGTATTGAAAACATAGGGTAAACCTAAAAACATAAAAGGATTATCATTGAAGTAGTGTAATGAAAATATTTTCGAAATACATATTTCGCAAATTTATTTTATTCAATTAATATATCCAGGATTATTATTTAGTAGAAAGGTAATGAACTAATAAATACTAAAACTAATAAGAAGTAAAAAAAGGGATATAAGTAATTATTTCAATAATGTGTCCAGTATCCATCATTATCGATTACTTCACGTAATCGATTTGGCAGCGAAGCTACTAGTTGTTAGCAAGAATTCGAGTTACCTCTTAGCTCTTCCCATTTTTTCCCACATATTCTAAGACTGCTTCACCCGTTCGTGGGTAAAGAGGCTTCTAATGCTTAAACATATAACCCCAAACATTTTCTATTGGATTTAAAGGATTGGAAAGATTTACAGGTTTGGATTTATCCAACTCATAGTTTCACGTGATTTATGAATTACGGAATTATCCTGCATAAAGTTATTCAGTAGTGCGACTGACGTTATCACTATTTAATTTATAATTTCAAAATATATCCGACTGTTAATGTGTTGTGAAATTTCACATAATTCACCGACGCCACCTGCACTTATCCATCCCCACAATCCACAGGATACTTGGCCATTTATTCTTGTCCGTTGGATATATTTTTCATTATATCTTAATTTGTTTGGGCGATACGTGAGCAGCTTAGCATGATTATCGGACCTAAAAACTTTGTCCGTGAAAATAACTTTATCCCAGTTCGAATTATCTTCTGCAAAAGCTATCCGCGCTGGTCAATGTGCATAGGTTAAAATTTAATTTTAATCTGGAATTAGATGCTGAATCCCAGCGTCTTTTAATATTCGAGAAATAGTTACTGCAGAGACGTTATATGCTGGTGTAGTTGCAGCTGCAGTCATAAATGGATTCAGAGTAAACTGAGAAATGAATCCGATGGATTTATTTTCTTTATGTAGGATAATTATAGCCCAGTTTTATACGCAACATTCAGTTGCTTGTGTATTGAATCACGTTCTATTCTGTACAGTTGACTAAATCTTTTTTTCTGTATGCATTGGGCGCATTCAGGTCTCCCATCATGTTGGCATTGAAAATTTAGTGATGGAAAAAGTGGCAATTAATCTATCACATTGCCATCAAATTGTCGATGTATCAGGTGGATTCAGACCTAAATATGTTATATTTACTCAACCTATTTTCAACAGTTGGCGGATCTGAATCCGCCGATTGTTGCGAATGTCAGATATCAGATGAGCCTATTATTTATCATAATCATATTTACAAATGTTTATATAAAAAAGCGATTGTTGCTGTCATCAAAATCGTGAAAACCAAGTAGTTTTATGTTTTAGTGTACAATATATTTTTGAAGGCGTACACCAAAAAAATAGCAAACAATTTTGACGGCTTATTGATGTACATCACTTTTTATGTTCTTTCGTGTCAACATATAACAAAATTTTTTGATGTACATTTTAAAATAGAAATGTCAATTTTTTTCTTCCATTTTAACTAACACTAACACAAAATTATGCATCAATTCGAAAATATAAACATAAACAAAGCGAAACGTCATTTGTAGTCATTCGTGTTTCTCTTGTTGTTCTTAAAATACGTGTTTATAAAACTAATGTTGAATTAAATCGTATCAAAAAAATTAATATAAATCAAAATTTAAAGTTTTTTTGGAAATACCAATAAACACCAACACGTGTTCACATACCGTGTCATAAATATAAGCATAAACAATCAACGGAAGACGTCATAACAATACATTTCTCCCTCGTTCTATCAATATTTCCTGCTCTTTCTCTCTCAGAGACAAAAACACATCAATTTCTACGCGTTCTTTGGTGTCAACGAAAATTTGATTTTTCTTTAAAACACCAAAGAATTCGACATATTTCTCTACAGTAAAATATTCATCTTTATTTAATGGCCTTTCGCGTGTTCAATGTTTAAATTTTATTTTGTTTTGACATGATAAACGTTTGGTTTCTTTTTTCACGAACAAAATTGTGCTCTCTATTGCGTTTTTTCAATTATGCTTTTTCTATTGCGTCTCAGCCTGTTAGAATAAATTTACACACTATTTCGTTTTCCCTATTTCACTATACATAGTTATCGAGAATAAAAAAAATTAATGTTACATTATTGAATGTATAGAAATTTAATCAAACAACCACAATAGAAATGGGGAATTTAAATATGAAATGGAATATAATTCAGTTCGTCAAAATCGAACAAAGTCGGCGATGAATTTTGTTAATGAAACTGTCACTGCTATAATAATTCAATTTTTTAAATCGTATACTATACTAATCTTAGCTAACTTCATATCATTTGGTTGATCAATAAGATCATTATTTATGTCAAAATAAATTTGCTTCTGAATAAAAGAAAATCTGTGTTAATTGTCATTAATAAATACTAAATAGTGTTGTGCTTGGTTGATAATAAAATAAATAATTCAAACTATAATTTTGTGTTCAATAAATTATCAAAAACGAGTTTTACAAACCAAATTTGATTTGAAACTCATTGATTTTATACCAATTGGAAATTTTCGCCTACTTTTTAAACGAAAATTGTCAGTATGAGGAGAAGCAATTTGTAGTAAGACTTATTGGGTTAAGTTTAATTAAGTTTTAGAGGTATAGGAGAGCAAATAAAAATTGAATACAGCATTATTTTCGTGTATTTTCTGATTTAGCCCCGAAAGGCTAGCACTTTCCAAACTAGAACGAACAGCATTTAGCAGAATTTAATTATAAAAGACGATATTTATGTTGCAAATATTAATTGGAAACATTTGTCAATAAATTGTCGAGTCTTGGACTCGTTATTATTTATACAATTTTATGGTTATAGAATTGAAATTCTTTTGAAATTTATGTGAGAAAAAAAAACCACTGAATAAAATAACTGTTCAAATATTCATTATAAAATGTATATCCTCACTTCCGAAACATGATGGTCATTATTAAAATGGTTATAATAATATTCTTAAAGAAACTGTTTTTTATTTAAATTTGCTTTCAAGAATATTATAATATAGAATATCAAAACCACATTTCAATTTAGCAAAACATAAATATAAAATTGTCGGTTAAAAGTCTATTAAAAAAAAATTCTCATACAAAAAATAATAATAAAATCAAAATCATTATTTCCTTATTATCCTTTTTTTTGGGAACTTCAAAAATTGTTGTTGCAAAAAACCCATTTATGTCGTATAGATTGTATACTATACTGTACATACAATGTAACTTTCTTTAGTGGCGTTCAGTTTAAAAAAAAATTGGATTGAATATGAACGGAATCCTTTAGGTTTAGAGTTTAGGCAGTTTAAATCGATCGAAAACGAACAAAAAATGTTGTAAATTCAAAAAAAAAGCATACAAAAAAAAAATATGTAAGGATTACAGTCATTTTTGGTTGATGATTCTTCTTCCGTTTATTTGAAATAAATAAAGATACATTTCTATATACACAAGTTTTTTATATTTTTATTTGCTGCTTTTAATTTAAATTTGATATAAAAGGATGTATCGTGTATTATTATAAAAGGAATTTCCGAACACCCACTAAACATTTAGAATTTTATATTATATTCATGTGTAACTATATATGCATATGTATACATATATGAGTTCGTCCTTATACATGTATATGTACGCTATATATAGATCCATTTTAAATACAGCAGTTAAGCTGATTCCAATTTGTTGAGTGGTTAAGTTTTGGGTAATTTTAAAACGAGTGATAATAGCGAATATAATAATAATAATATATTAAAGGCATATATATGTACATAATACATTGCATATACGAGTATGTACAAATAAAAAATAAAGACCATATATGTATAAAAAGCATACAATTAAAAATGAAGTTATACTGCGGTTTTAATTTTCGCTATAATATAACATCACACAGTATTTTTCATTGTTGTTGTAATAAAATGTTTGTCGGATTTGATAAGGATTTCCAAATATTTTGTACTTTGTCTGTTCAGGATTAAATGTATACATATAGCAAAATTGGTCTCTTTTCCATTTGCGTTTTGGTATTTTAAGGTTAAAAGCTGATTAAATAAAAGTTTATATACATTTGGATGAAAATTACATTTTTCGCTTCAGTTATTCTGTATTATATAATTAAAAAATAAAAAGCATAAAACTGGAGCTTGGTTACCATGAAAATGAACAAATACGAAATAATATAGAATTATGTATATGTACATACATAATATACTTGTTGCTTTCTGATAGGGATACTGTATCAAAGCCATTTTATTATATAAAGCCTCCATGTTGAGCGATATTTTGAAACGAGCTTTATCTAAAGTACCAAAATAATACTAGTGCGAGCTTATAATATATTATTACATAAAATAATAAAGAATTAAAGAATATTAGGATGCGTCCAGCGTTTCTTTTTCAATAAATCATTCTAATACTGTTTTTAAATATAGTAGACTCACTCTAACACAGGTAAACTGCACATAATATAAATCTTGTGTTTTGTTTTGAAGGGTAACATAATTTATGAACATGTCAATTAGGATTAGGAAAGAGACAAGTAGATTTTGTTTAAGTAATTACTTTTTGTTTTATTCAAATAATATTCATATACTTTTACGTATGTGAAATTCGTCCTAAACCTGTCCTAAAAGCAACAACAAGAAATTATTATGCATGTGTGTGAATGTGAAGGTGTAAAATAAAAGTTTCGTTATAACGAATTATTATATTTTTATTGTGAATTATTAAATTAAGAGAAATTGGTTGATTTTCTAACTTACCGGTTTCATTTTTAAATTAAATTAAATGTAAATTAGAGATCTACTAAAATCTAAACAAAATAAGTAGAATACCTCGAAACATGGCAAAACTATAAGGAATTCTATAATTGTCGGTAGTGTTTCAATTTAAAATTATTCGATTAAAGCACACTTAAAACAAAAGTAGGAAGTTTTAATAAGAAATTGTTCATGCCCACTCAAAATGATCACATATTAGAAAAACTCCAGAAAATTCCGACACTTCGACACATGTATTTCAGTTTTGTTACTATGAACCAAAATTGCCTAATCCTAAGTACCTGAAAGCCTATATTTTGGAAAATCTGAGTGATTTTCTGTTAGACCGGACCCACACCTATACAATCATTTTGCGGCTATGATGGCCCCTTATTAGAAACACTCGAAAAAATTCGGACACTTCTAGATATGTATTTCAGTTTTGTTACTATGAACCAAAATTGTCTAATCCTAAGCACATGAAAGCCTATATTTCGGGAAACCTGAGTGGTTTTCCATTAGACCAGACCCACACCTATTCAATCATTTTTCGGCTCTGATGGCCTTATTAGAAACACTTGAAAAAAATCGGAAACTTTGATATATATATATTTCAGTTTTGTAACTATGAACCAAAATTAAATAATCCTAAGTACTTGAAAGCCTATATTTTGGGAAACCTGACTGATTTCTGGAAAATTCGTTTAGGGGGCCCTTCGATGTTTTTGTTTGGTACTTTTATTACTTTTAAATTTGTTCCTGGTACGGGTCAAAGTCTCTGAAAACACCCAATTTAAATGAAGCTAATCCATTTCTTAAAAGATTTGCATGAAGCTCGTATTGTACGATGAAAATGGAATTGTAAATGATCAAATGGGATCTGGTAAATAACCAGTTTGAATGGAACCAAGCCACTTTTCAACCGATTGTGATTAAAATCGGTTTATTAATATGAAAATGGGACTCGCAAATTCTGGATTAGTATGCAGTTGAACTGAGATAATCAAATAAAACTATAACCAAGTGTTTCACGGCCAAGTTTGACCAATCCAGAACAATGAAAAAAATCTGAATAATTTCCTGGGTATCGACAATTGATAGAACTAACAGTGAAACATAGTGGGACCCATGTCTACTTCGCAAATTCTGGACTATTGTTTAATCTAAATTTTATAATTTAAATAAAACCCATAAATTTAAATAATATGTATTTCATAATTTTAACATAATGAAATATCGACAAGAAACTTTAAAACTAGTATTTTTAGTTTTTTATGAGTTCAGTGTTTTACTTTTAATAATTTTAATTACTAGTAGAACGATCGATTTAATTATATCAAAGAATACATAGTCTGCATTAATTTAAATATGCATAAATATATTCATCAATTTTTATTACTTAGGAATAAGTTAAGAAATTTTTCATAGCCGTAAAATCATATCCGATATGATGAGAGAGACTTAAGGTTCTATTCCATGGACTTATCGACTAATTTGAAGCAAGAAAAGAAATTATATTTTGTGGTTGTACAAATGAAACAAAAATCTTTTCTCAGTAAAAAAATATTTGAGTTTTAGCAGTATGAACTGCCATAAAAAGTATCAAATCGAATACTTTTTATGGCAGTCAAACAAACAACATATCTAAAATTTGCGCATGGAACAATTGCAATTTTGAAACTTCAAATTTGGTATGTCTAATACTAAACTACGCTGTTAAATTATTTTGCAAAAAAAGAAAACGTTTATTTGTTGTCTTTGTTACTCTAATGTAATTTTGTTGCTATCATCTTTTCAGTTAACTCAGTCAATCAGTCCATGGAATAGTACCTTTATTCTTTCGTTTTGAACGTGGAAGCGCTTTATTGAATAAAATGGCTTTGACTGTATACATATAAATAACGGATTTTTCAATTAAATTTAAGTAAGTGTGCACTTCACGCGGCAGCAATATATTTTTCAGATATATGTATGCACATTTTACATAAATACACACATTTTGTATAATTCTATGACGCAAATAAGAATGATGACGTAATTCATTTAAAATGAAAAATTAAAAATCAATAGTTTTCCCATTTTCCATCCAAAAATATAAATAAAAAAAAAAGTAAATAAAATATATGGGAAAATACAAGCGGAGAAAATATAAAACACAATAACAATGTACAAATATATACGATTTAAAAAGGAACGTCGAGAAAATTAAATAAAAATAAGGGAATACATAATTTAGGTACCAGAATGAAGTAACTTCGAATTTTATATACGTACTTGAAGAAAGAAACATAGGTAATTTATATTTTTTGTTGTTTTGTTGTTAAAATCTGTGCAAAATACATCATTCGAATTTTATATAATTGATTACAATATTTTTCGAGGCATTATATATTCAAGTCCGCAGGTTCTATTATTCCGCCATATACAATTATTACATAAATATATAGTATGTATATGAAATTTACTCGTGGCTGTGTTCCTCGCTTATATGTATATACATATATTATATAATATTATTGTCTCAGGTGTTTTAGGGAACAAAGTACGTTATAAAAATCAAATTACTTTTAAAATTAAAATGATTAATATATTTAGAGAGATGAAAATATTTCCGTCCAAAATATAATATATAATGGAAAACATAATGAAAAGGGATAAAATAAATCAATTAAAAAGTATGTACATATATATGTACATAGAGAGTAAAGTTTATTTGTTGGCATGAGGAACGACGAGTGAGAGTAAATTGTTGGTTTGCTTTCATTTCATCTGAAAAATCGGGTCGTCATTTTCGAAATGGACCAAAAAAAACAAAAACAATAACAAAAAAGGATAAAATTTGGATTAAAGTAATTTTTCATTTTTTTGTTATTTATTTTAATATGGTTTGCAGCACAGGCCGGATGTGAGAGGAGCAAGGTTAATTATTTAGAATTTCGGAATGGCCTTGGTAATAAAATCAAGTCATTTATTTAAATTAAGAACATTTTTATAAATATTCGTATATTTGGATATAGTTGGAGATTGGGATACACAATATATGTAAGTATATATTCAGGATCGTCGTGTGGTTTGTCCTCAACCAAATTGATAAGAATTGCTGTATCCATACACATAGTATATACATACATATTAACCGCATACATATTAATTTTTTTTTAATTATAATATTTGCATTTAGCCGCATATTTAATATCGCTTTTTTATTGTTGTTACTGGTTTGTATATAATATGTAGACTGTAATTATTCTTTCATTTTTCTTCGCTTGTATTTTTCTTAGAAAGTCTTGTGACTTTGTGGGATATACAACAGCGATCAAAAATGTATTGTATAGGATTTTGTATTTAATCGTAAATGAAAAATTCTTGTTGTTGTCATCGTATATACTAATATATATGTACTTGTATATAGCTATACTCTAGTCGCCGTTGGATTTGTTGTATTATATATGACGTTGCAAAAGAAAATCTTCAGGATAAATGAGGAAATAATTAAGAGAATTTGACGATGAATATAGCGTTGATTCTATTACATTATATTATACCAACCAAGCAATAATAAGGTATACACATAATAATCATAATGTAGTCTTATAAATTTCGCTATAATTATCGACAGTGCATAAAATAAGAGAACAACAACTCACCTTTTTGAAAATTAATCTTCGTCAGAATTTTGAACGTTTTGTTACATAAAAAATTCTTTCTATAGCCAAATATATAAAACAACATTTTTACATAATTATGGTTTTATATAATACACAGAGGTTATTCTTAAATTAAACTGTTATAGCGAGCAGCCTAATTATTCGTAACATAACTAGGTACATTAATTCAAATACATATACATATACTACATATAAAGATATATTCTATTCCGCTACAGTGCCCATATATGATCGATGATCAGTTGGTCAATCTAATTTATTAAATTGGTAAATTTACAAGTTTTAAATGAAGTATATCATTCACAAATTTCTAAGATTCTATAAATTATAAAGTTCACATTAAACTTTTTATGGATATATTCATAAATAAAATTGTTAAAATTATAGTAAATCCGATTCAGCTAAATTAATTTAGCCAATCTCTAAGCGTTATTGCGCGGTACAATTACAAAATCAGTTTATTCAATAGAAAGCGAAAACGTATAATGTTGACACAACATATTGTTTAATGTTGACACATCATATTAGCTCTTAACGCATGAGCTGTGGATTATAGCGGGAAACAACTCGAGTTCGATTCT
Organism: Tipula unca; assembly: GCA_951394425.1. NCBI lineage: Eukaryota > Metazoa > Arthropoda > Insecta > Diptera > Tipulidae > Tipula > Tipula unca. The sequence continues at coordinate 224,595,243 of OX596380.1, forward strand.
CGCACAAACCGGTTTTTGAGTACTGGACTGAGTTAAAATTCATAAACATAACAAGCTAAATGATGTATTTGTTGGAAGTAAAGATTTCTCATTATATTTAGCTACAGTCGGTCGAGGAAACTTGGGAGAAAAAAAGAGAATAAAAAATTCAAAATTGCCATCTTTTAGAACACGTAGCTTTTAAATTAGAACAAATGCTTAATTAATATTAAGACTGTGTCGGAAACCTGTAATAAATATATTTTAGTATAGAATTTTGACATTTATATGCAAAAACCTCAGACACACAAATTATTATACTCTATAGCTATCATAATTGTTGATAGATCCGTGCAAATAAATTATATCATTGTGTTGTGGGCTGACAATAGAAAAAAGTGTATACATACATATAAAATTAAAAGATAAATAAAAATAATTAAAAGTCCAAATTTAAATTTAAATCCAATATTTTTATTTAATTTTTCATAAACTATCAGCCATTCTCTGCCTAAAGGAACAGGCATTTTCCTCAATAACTTCGTTTAGATGTTGATAAATTTCTGGTTACGGTTCTTCGAAAGTTAACCAATGATATTATCATTTGCGGCAATACATATTGTGGAACACACATCATGCAACCCCGGTCTTTACGAAATTTTCAATTTTTAATTCCAGCTGTTTATTGAAGATACTTCGCCAGCGAGTTTTCAAATGTCCAAAAGCACATTCAATAGCCGATTTTGCTTTGTTGTGCTTTATATTGAATTGCTTTTGGGTATCTGTCAATGGGCTATTTACTTTAAAAGGACTAAGTATTCGAATTGGTGTTAACCAACAGGGATAACCACTGTCACCTAATAAAACCCATGATGGTGGAAGGATATAGCTTATTTTTAAAAGTGGGACTATTATACAGCACCCGAAAATCGTGGACCGACCCTTTATAACCAACGAATATATCAAGAAACCGGAAATTAGCATCACATATCGCTTGGCATTGTATATAGAATAGTCTAATTTCCGGTTTATATATTGACTGTGAATATATGTAGGACAAGCTATTTTTATGTGTCCCATCAATTGCTCCAGCAACGCAATCATTAGAAATCGATGTCCTAGCACATCTTTCAAATGTTCGCCCTATGTTTGGTAAATCACTGGTAGTCGGTAATCTAATCACTCGTAATTGCTTACGGGTTTCAGTGTCGTATGACAAAATTCTTTTAATTAGTGGTTTTTGGCTTTGTAGTGTATATGGGATCTCTATATTTATACTCAACAACATTCGGGTATTTAATCGTTGTGGAATATAAAGCCAATAATAATAAACAACAACAAAAAAGATTATCGGTTCCATTATTTTAATTTATTTCACAAAAATATGACGTTTCAAAAATAAACATATACGGTGGGGAAGGCATTTGAGGTGGGGAAATTTATTACACATTTCGGACGGCATAATAAAAAATTGTAAATGTAGGGAAATATTCTGTACTAAAAAATATTTATTATAGGTTTCGGAGACAGGCTAAGTCACAAAAACTTATAGTAATCAATGACTGTACATTTTGTCATAACTAATAAATTGACGTTTTATTAAACCGTCATTATCGATGTATATGATGTGCCAGCTGATTTCAAACATAGCCATAGTAAGATAGAAATAAAGCAAATGTGAGATTGTTAAGATATGATTTTATATATGAGAATTTACTTGAATGGAATAAATTTATCGATAATTTGTACCCTCCATATGTTATAAAACCATTCCAACAACCAACAACAAAAATTGTAGGTAATCTGCACAATTTATACTTAAATACTTCCATTTTAATTTATATTCGACATAACAAATATTTTTAAAAGACTAAGAATTTTATACCACATTTGAAATATATATTTAAAACATAGTTCACACTTGCTAGTTCTTAGCTTTCAGAAAAGCTAACTATTTGTTATAAATACAATAAAAAATTTGTATTTCCTTTATTAGACACAAATATGTAGATACAAATAAGTACTGGTATTAGATAATAATATTTCGAAATATTTACAACAAATTCTCAAAATGATCACCATTAACCGATACCATTTCAAACACCTTTTCATAAACGAATTGCGAACTTTTGCGAAAACGTTTCTGCCTCTGGGGTAGAAGAAGAATAAACTTTAAATAGTTTAAACGGCCCTAAAGATAAAAATCTAACGGATTTAGATCCGATGATCTTGCCGGCTAATGTAGAGATCGTACATTTCTTGCAAAATGTGGTGGGTCACCATCATTTATAAACCACATACATCGTAAATTTATCAATGGAACTTTTTCCAATAGTTCTTCAAATTGGTTTTGTAAAAAATTTAAATATTTTAGACCATCTAATCTGTCTGAAAATATGATCGGACCTAGTAATTCATCTTGAAAAATACCATACCATACATTTTCTGTGAATTTATGTTGGTATCTGTTTACAATTTTTAAATGGGGGTTAATTGATGACCAGAAATGTATGTTATGTAAATTTATACATCCGTCCCGAGTAAATGTAGCTTCAGTGAAAATTACCTTCTTCGGAAACCAAAAATCTTGGGTTTATTACTCGATTACCCATTCACAAAAATTGTTTCTTAATATTTTATCACTTTCCAAAATGTCTTGTACCGTTTGATAATGATAAGGATTAAGATTTTTTTTTCAATTTGCCTGTTGCCTATAAACTTTGCAATTACGGTTCGATCTCGATATATCCGTTGAGCCATCGTCCGAGCTCCATTAGTCTCGTACAATTTGCATACCATATCCACATATTTACTAGAGGTATAAGGATTCATTTTTTAATAAATTTTAAGTTAATTTTTTAAAATTTTAACTAATTCACTTTTACATGGCCTACGATTGTTTAAAGACTAATTTATATTCAATTATTTTATGAAGCAAAACCATTTTGTTAATAGGTAAAGTTTATTATTTAATTATCTACTGTAAATATTTGTAAATAATTTGTTTAATCCAAGTTTATTTTATACCAACATACTTGTGTTTAATATAAATAAAAAATGTAAAATTAAAATTGGGCGGATCACTCCAGCACTCAATGCCACAAATGGGCCCCACGGTGCAGTACCCGGACAAACACATTAACTTACACATTAAAATCACCCAACCGGGATTTTTGGTCACCACCTGGAGTCGGACCCGAGACCCTCGAATAACAAGGCAAGTACACTACTTGCTGGGCCAACGAGATCGGCAAAATAAAGAAAATACAAAATTTTTATTGTAATCATTTCATTTTTTAGATAACATAATATTGCAAATATAACAAAAGTAAGCTTTTCTGAAAGCTAAGTGTCTGAACTATGTTTTCATTTTCATCAAGAAATATTTACTGTCGTAGGGTAATTGTTAAAAGATTAATATGTAGTACAGAAACAACAATTTTTCTTAAAAAAATTTCGTTTTGTTGAAGTATTTCAATTTTATAGTTAAATATTCATTCACGTCAACTTGATAGGGGGGCTTTACAGTGCGAAGTGGTAGAAGTAAAGTGATCTTCGCTTTGACCAAGGAATCCAACCGTACTATTAGTGTTAGCTACTTTAAGGTTACCCTGTATAGGTACACCTCAGGTGATAAATTGTAGTAAAAATTTAAAAATAGACACACGCAGCTAGATTTCACAGATATCACAAGCATTTATCCTTGGAGACATTTTCCAGTTTTGAATATTTCATTATATATGTACATACTCGAACAATGTTATTTAAAAATGCTGGACACACAGGTCAAATTTGAATATTATTCGGTATATTCACCAAATTCCTTAACGCAAAATATTCTCATTCTTTCGTTCTGCTTCAATAAATTAAATTAAAAAAAAAATGTATGATACGATTTTAATTCTACGACATGAACGGTTGGTTCCAAACCACAATTTTCTGTTTTTATGCTTGCTGCTATATGTACAACATGCATATCATTCTAACATATTATATAATTCCATGTTCTTTGTACGTTAAGATTTTTTATTTTATTTATAACCATATACATAGTTTAATATGTTTCTTGTTTGTCTGTTGCGCTTAGAAATTTTCAAAATTAGTTTTAAAAATAGAACAAACACTTCTTTTTTTTTATCTAACGTAGTTACATGAATAATATATTTAATTTGCATAAGACAAGGCAAGACTGGTGCTATATTGTAGTATGACATGAACTAAATTGTAGATAATAGAATTTGTTGTTCTTCGTTATGTATGTGCATACATATTGGGTAATGGCTAGACCAAAAATCTAAAGCTAACAGCAGTAGTGGAAGTTTTGTATTTGTAATATGTTTTGAACGTAAGAAATTCAATTTTATTTTATTATTTATTTCCAACTAATTTTTCCAACAGTTTTATAAATTTTTATTAAAACAAACAAAAACTCTTTCAAAATATTTCAGCTATATAGGTTTATAATAGAAACATGTCAAAATAGTCTTTACAAGTATATAACACCCAAATTTCGAATTTCATCTGTACTTTGTGAGATTTTGCTGTTAATATAATAATAATCGAAATGTAATTTATTTATTCCGTATAATCTCTACGCAGGATGATAAATATTCCTAATAATTATTTATTATGTTTACAATATATTGCTGTTTATTATTTATATTTATATATTTGTATTATCCTTCTCTAACAACAATCAATTTAAAATTAAATTTAGGAAAAAAAATGATAATAATATTTGGGTTATGGATATCCATTTTTTATTATTTTTGTGTACAAATTTAAAACATTTAAAATTAAAATTAAAATATAAAAAACAAAAAATATTATCACAAAAAGGAAGAAAAATAAAAACAAAATAAAATAAGAAATAAAAATAGTTTTATTAATATACATTAGATAATAATATGTAATTTTAATAATAATTAGGTAGAAACATACCTACATAATAAACTTATGTTATAAAATGAAAATTAACATTTTGATTTGTTTTAGATTAAAATTTGAATTACAACTTAATAATTATAAAATCAAATCAATAGATTTAATTAGCATATTTATAGCCTTTCGTTTTAAAGAAGGCATTAAATGAATACTTATATAGTTAATTGAAAATCAATAAATTAAGACTTATCGATAATAAATTGAAAAAACCTCCAAATCTAAATCGAAATAGTCATTTGCGGTTAATGCAACTTTATGCCCATTATGAAAATATAATACACCATTTTCTATTTCAATTACTTAATTTGTATTAAATTTTTGAATTGATTTGTTGAAAAATTCTCATTCTCATAAAATTTCAGATTCCGGTAATTCATATGAGTTTCAGCTATTGCTATAAATTGTGCAGCATGGGTTTTTTGGTTTACTTGGTATTTTTTCACAATCAAATAAGCGTATTGTTAATCGACAAAATTCTAATTAACAGAAAAAAATGTAATTCATTCAATTCTCTCACCAAAAAAATATTTTTTTTTTTGACATTTCTTATTAGTTTCAATTTCGTTATCAAACCGAAATCGCAATTACTGATTTTTATGATAGTTAGATTTTCTCATCAATGAAAAATTTCTCATCGAGCCAAAATTCGGTTGTTGTTACACTACACACTAAATTGCAAGTTACTTCAACAGTTTTATGGTTAATATCATTTATCACAAATAGAGTTATTCTTAGAAAAGAAACCTATAAAGTTAGTAAAAATTAAATATAAAAAGCGACGATGTATTATTCACCTTAACTCACGGCAGGCATCTGAACTAAAAAAAAATCTCATATAAATTTAAAACAAACGATCGACACTTCAATCACACAAAATAGTAAAATTATTGAAATTAATTTTAATTTTTTCAGTGTCACAAAAGTTGATTTAAATTCATAATAACAGTATTTTATGTACTTTATTACCAATATTAATAGATTATTTTAATTAATTTAATTCAAAATTTTTCAATTTACGAGTTTTTTTACATCCATTGTGTATAGTGTATTAAGTGTTTTACAACAAAAACAATTTTTTTATGTCGATATTGTGTTGAGATGCGTTTGTTTTTTATTTGTATTTGAATACTGCTGTAGTGCGGTATTATTTGTTTGGGTCGAGTATGCGTTGAGAATCCACCATTTTAGCAATTTTTTTATGTTAAAATAAGCCGATACTTTCCACTCGAAAATTGCGGTTTAGCAAGTTTGTTTTTAATTGATTTAGGTCCATGTGGGGCGCCTGTAAAATTTGTATTAGCCAAAATAACATGCAAATAATTAAAAATTGCTTTTGGCCTGGCATTTTTTTTTTAAATCCAATTATATTTTGGATCATACTTAATACTGCCGTATACGACCATACCACCATATTGACATACAGTATAATATTATAACATATTGAGGATGAGTCATTTTCAATATTAGGAGGTCTATAAGTGGTAGAGAATTTCCATGTTGTTGTCTGATGCATTTGTTGATAGTTGATCCTGCCAAATGATTTTATTAAGCGATTTTCCACTTTATCAAGTAGCCTTCTTAAAATTGTTTTAGTAACCTTCTTAAGTATGTTTTTTTTCGTTACTGTGCGCTGTATACTGGACGATATACCTGCTGTGGCGAGTAATACCGTCGCATCAAAAATTCTGTAATCAATAAGAAAATATTGTTTTTTTTATACTCAGCTACGAGAAGAACTTTATCACGTGTGAGAAGAACTAAAACAATTTTCTTTAGTCTTCCGCAAATAGTACAATCTGCCACAAAAAAATAATTTCTTAGAACATTGATCAAAAAATTATTCCGACGAGTTTGCAGCGAATCTGCAAAGTAACTTCTTATAATAACATCACTCGCTTTTATGGCGCCGAGCTGCATACAATTTAATCTCCCGTTCCAATCAAGTCTGTTTAAAATTTGTTATTTTAATTTATTCCCAACATTTCTTCAACAAATGCATTAATCCATACACGACTTGAAAATTTGAAAAGTCGACCAACATACCACCACACGAGCTATTTTATTCCTCTCGACAATTAGCGTTCTATAGTTTTACATGCTTCAGTATATTACCCTTAACAATGTTGTTATAACCAGTCGTTATAAATAGCAAAACTGGTCGAGTTCAAGTTATTTATAAATTATAGTAAACGGAATTTTATAAAAAACAAAATTAAATTGTTATATGTCGTTTTGGTTACTGAATTACTTCTACTCAGGCAACACTATTCAGCTAGTGTAGAGCAGTTTTTGAATTGTATATTGAAATTTTCAAACTGATTTGATTAAACAAGAATGTTTTTGAAGCTCATTTTTTAAAATTAGTGTCGGTAATTTTGAAATTTTAAATTTTACATTGACTACTATGGTTTTATTGTACATACAATCCAAAAATTTAAAATATAGGATGGAATTAACTTTAGGATGGAATTAATGAAATTTATTTTGATATGAATGCTACGTTAAAAGTAATGTTACAGTTGTTGTCACAATCAAGAAATCTGGATTTGACAAATTATAATTAGATCCGTATGATCTCGTAGAAATTTATTTACTTTTCAGAGCTCGTTTGGGATGCGATGTATGAAAATGTTGTCGAAGAAGGCGATGCGGCATATTCGAGACGGAAATTGATAGTCTTTTTCCAGATTAACAAAAACCGATTCATCCCTTGGCCGATCGATAACTAGTGCAGGTGATGTTGGTTCTGTTGAACGTGGTATTTTCTTTACCATATTATTATTCCTGGGATATCAGTGTTCTCAGATGTATTTTATGGAATGGGATCTGGTGAATTTATCATTCCTCCTTCTAGCATTGCCTTGGATCATATAATATACAGATAGAAAGCTTTTAAGCTCATAACAATCAATTTTATGGGTATGTGTGTATGTGTATTCAGCAATTGACAGAGATGTTCTTTTTTTTTGTTCTATACTCGTATAATATATCGTAGTTTATATTATATTTATGTATTCTCAGCAATTTTGTATTCTGCGATGTAAATTGTGCTCTATACAAATTTAAGATACATATAAAGATGAATACTCTGCATTAAATCTTAAATAAACATATTTGGAATAACAAAAGATATAGTAAAGTTGTATACACTTCACTATACAATATGTATATATATATGTATATATAGAAGTTTGTCTATGCATTGTTTTAAGATTTTGTTGTATTCCAGTTTCCTCAAGTTAGAAAAATGTCTATAATAAATATATAGATGGGGGTGGATGGGTTGTAGGTGTATATACAAATAATTTTGTTTGGCGGAGCGTTTTGATTATCGATTATAATTTTATTTTCTGGTGAAACGCACCCATTCAAAAGGAGCCAAAATCATATCCGTTAAATTTATTATATGCGAAGCCGTTTCGTTTTATTTTTTGTAACGAAAAACTTTTTAATTTCTTATCTATTCGCTGAAACATGGTTTCCACGAACTTCCTTAAAATAAATTAATAATAACAATTATACATACAAATATAAAATATAACAAAATTTACTGTTGAATAAATTCTTTTAAATGATATTATTATAAATATATATATATGTAAATTAGAAATTCACTAATCTGTGGGGTGTTGTATATTGTATGTACATAAATATGTATGTATATGGAAATTTTATAATTTAAAATTTTTGACATGATAAATTTACAGACATAAATAACGAATATATTTAAATATTTAAAAATTTTGTTTCTACACTAGAATCATCTTGTTCTGGTTGCGATTATAATATATTGTATTTTTATACACAATCGACAGCGTATCTAATTTAATACGTACATATATACAACATGAATTAAACAAAAGATCAAAAGAAATTAGTTCTGGGATTATGTATTTAATAATTCCCATAAGGTCATTGCTATGCTGTGGCTAATTTCAAAATAGTATGGCGTACACATAAACTCAGACAGTCGACTTTAGCAGAATCAAAATTATAGAACACTGACGAAAAAATCAACTGCAATATAAATTCATCTTCTGTACTACGTATATATATGTATATATGTATGTATACAGACAAAATTAAACTTTATACTTTATTTAAACTTTTCATTTTTATTTATTTATTTTTTATTTATTTTTTATTTATTTACTTTTCTATTCATCTAATTCGTAAGAATAAAATTGTTGTTGTTGTTCTTTTTTTCTTTCTTATAAGCTTTCTTTATTAAGTTTAGTTTAGTTTTAACTTATATAGGGTTGTGTTTAGTGTGGGTGTGTGTATATTTGATGACGGTAGAACGGGGTAGTTTTTAAGTACAACATTTGGTTCTTTTTGTACGCAAATGAAAATTTATGTTTGTTTGTTTGTTTGTTTAGACGCTATATTGCCATGTATGCTGTTTAAGAGTTAAGTAATTTATTTTGTTCATAATTACATGTATGTTGAATTATGATGGTTTTTGTTTTGGCTGTGCGATAACCATCGTACTAAATGGAACTACAATGTTTTTTTATTGTATATAGGATTTTTATTTTTACTTATCCTTAAACGCTTTCCGTCCTTCCTTGTACTTTATATATCAAAATGTATTCATCTCATATTACCTTTCTGTTGAAGAACATCCCACAACAATCATTTTTGAATATTATTATGATCATCCTTATTATACTATGATTATGGTCATATAAAATTTGTCATATTTTTAGTATTCAATGTATATTGTAATAAAGCTGATGTGTCTTAAAAATAGATATCTTACTTACAAAGATATTTTCTGTTTTTCTAAGCCCCTGTAAATAGTTTCTTTTCACTTTTATATATATCTATATGTATAGGTAAAATCGAAATTTGTAGTTTGTAGGTTATATATAAAAGATATATATTATATTATACATACGAGTAGATATATATATATATATATATATATATATTATATATATATATATATATATATATATATATATATATATATATATATATATATATACATATACATATACATATATATATATATATATATATATATATATATATATATATATATATATATATATATATATATATATATATATATATATATATAATATATTGCATATAATGTAATATATTGCACACACGTTCATCTGAGATGCCTACTATCTTAGCTATCTCGCGCACTTTCACCCTCCGGTCTTGAAAACTGAATTAAATGACAATTCTGTCTGAAAATTTTAATTTGGTCTAGTGACACATGACATGGTAATGACACATGACATCTGGGATTTCGGATTGTGGCATCCTCTGTTCCAATTTTACCAGACTTTTCACTCCACCATATACTCGCGTATATCGTGAAAAATACGTGAAATTACAAATTTTTGTAAGTCATATTTGAATTTTATGATTTTTATGTTTTGAATGCAAAGCCTTGATTAAAAAAAGAATTTTGAAATACTTAATATTTTATTGTTGTTGTTGTTGTTAAAGATACAGGGTGGCAAATTTTGAGAAAAATAATAATCATGCGATGTTATATTTATGGCAATAAAAAGAAAAATAATTGTCCGATAATTATGATTTTCGGCTCATTTTAAAGGTAAGTTAAGAGCAATTAATAAAAAAATATAAAAATAGTATTTTGTTTAATTTCTTCTTCTTTAAATTTACCGCCAAAATATTATTTTTCAATTATCTCAACAATATTTTTTTTTTTTTTTAAGAATTTGACGATTAATATTTTACAACATATAAAAAAAACTGTACCACCGTTATTTTTTGTATTCTTGCAAAATACGTTTTAGTTAGAGCATTATTTCATTTTTATATGGAAAAACTATATTTGAATAGATATTTCTCAGTGTTTTGGAATTGCTTACAAAAAGGACAGTTCAAATAAATTATTAGTATTTATTATTCAAATTTAATTACATATATTTAAAATTTCAAACCCAAAGATAATTTTACTTTATTGTTTAAAATTAAATCTTATTCTAAATAAAAATAAAAATTTAAATTTAAGATAATCGTCACAACTAGAATATTTTTTACAAATCAAATAGCCATCCTCTGTTGGAATGACTGCGTGAAAACCGTGAGTTCCTTTTACTGTTTTTAAATTTTCAAACCTAATTGCAAGTTTGATTTGCTTCGATTTATGTTCTGCGTATGAACAAAATCCAAAATTGATATCTGTCTTCAACGTTTAGCCTATTTAAATAATTCATCTGCATTGGTTATTGTACTGCCGTATTTCATTGAGAGACTAGCTCTGGATGCCATTCTTTTGATGGTACCCCCTACTCCATCACATGGACTTTGTCAAATCCAACATCCTCTTTGTGTTTTAGGATATTCTTAAAAAATTTCTTATTTTTATAATGTGTGACTGTGTCCTCGTAGCCATGTTCCAGAAATGCATTTTTCAAATATTGTTTAATGTTATCCAGTCCTGGGCAGCATTGGCATTCTAGGAGGTAACTTGTTGGTGTAGGCTCAGCACATAATATAGATGAAATAGTTTCCATTTTGGTGCCATAAATAATTAATTTTACATTTTGAGGTATGGTACACACGCAGACTGTTTGACAGTGAAAATTTGGAAAATTCCATTTTTTTGACTCGTCGAATTGGTGAAACGAATTATATCTCTCGTAGCACTCTTTCAGTGTACACACCATTAGCCGCTTTTGAATTTTGGCTTTATCGATAGTTAAACAATCGTTTAAACACGTTTAAACAATCGTTTAAACAACTGACTAACATTATCATCAGTTTAATAAGATAATAATGCTTGCTTCAGCTCATTACTTATTCGCTTTCCCACTTTAGTTGCTGGACAACTTAGTGGACCGTGCTTGTCCCGTAGATCTTTAGCTGTTCGCACCATATGTTGCGTTGCGTTGAACTCGTCCTGAATTTCTTGAATGGTTAATGATGTTTGCAATATAGTAACGTTTTTAGATCACCAATCAATTCATCATATAGTTCAATCTTCCTTTGGTCATTAAAAAGCGACACGATTCCCGAAACCAAAGATGTTGATACTGTCATTGAAGTTAAATCGATTAGTTTTTGCTGCTGATGTATTGGTTTGGCTTTTAATGTACTCGGATATATAGGAGACTTGCCAAAAACGGGTAACACCTAATTCATTTTTTTCAAAACAGAATTTTTAAATAACACGCTTCACTATTACTACTATCATCATTATCGGCTATTTGCGGTGTTATAGGTGATGTTGCTGATAGTCCTGTAACTGGTGACAATTCTGGTTTTATTTTTTGTCGTTTGGAGGTAATATTTATATAGCACACTTGCACAGAGATACAATTTATCTTGATTCCCAAAAGATTGTGGCATAAATTACTTAACATAATCCGTAACCGATTTTAGTTTACTCGAACACTTTGAGTCGCGATATGGTTAACAACAGTTTCGAATTTTATCCATTATCAAATACTAGCACTAGTATTTATTTATCACTTTAACACGCTGTTTTTTTCTTCAAATTTTAAAAAATGTTACTACTTATTTAAATGTTGTTTACAAATCACAATGTCAACTAATCAAAAAGTTAAATTTTAACTGTTATTTATATCAACAATATTCTTATTTTTTTGTTTTCAAGAAAATTACTCATCGTTTAACAGTAAAAATAATCAAGTCTCCAATAAAAAAGGGAAAAACAACAAAAAAAAATAGATTTTTGTGATAATTGAAAAATAACATTTTGGCGGGAAATTGAAAGAAGACGATATTAAACAAAATACTATTTTTTTATTAATTGCTATTAACTGACCTTTAAAGTGAGCGCAAAATCATAATTATCGCACAATTATTTTTCTTTTTTCTTTTATATTAAATATAACATCATTTTTCTCAAAATTTGACACCCTGTATCTTTAATAACAACAATAAAAAATTAAGTATTTCAATTTTTTTTTTTAAATCATTTGACTTGTGGCTCCATATAGGGAATTCGTGGTGATTTCACGTATTTTCCACCATAAATATATATATATATATATATATATATATATATATATATATATATATATATATATATATATATATATATATATATATATATACATATATATGTATATATATATATATATATATATATATATATATATATATATATATATATATATATATATATATATATATATATATATATATATATATATATATATATATATATATATATATATATATATATATATATATATATATATATATATATATATATATATATATATATGTAAGTAATTAAATTTTGCTTTGAAAAAAGCTTTATGGTAATTAATAAATAAAATACGTTTAGGATGGATTTTAAAATACGTATGTATATATTTTCAGGGTTTATGATGAATTGTAAAATAAAATTATTCAAATATTCGTAAGGAATAAAGTTAAACATAATATATATAGCACAAATGATAAAATGTTTTTAAGTTTTGCGACATTTTCAACATAAGCTTTTAAACTTAAAAGTTTTTTTTTATGTTTTGTAATCTTGGTGAAAATTTAATTAATATTTAAAAATAGATTTATAATAATAATAATAATTATGTTTATTAATTTCAGTCAACCATATATATGTATGTATATATATATTATATACATATTATACATACACCCTCACATATCATCAAAATGTAATTTTATAACATTTTTACTTAATTGAATTATTCACAATATCATCGTATGCCGCCTTCCCTATTTTACACATTTTCTGTATATCCTTTAGAATCATAATGAAAATCATCTTGTCTTAACATTTAGACATATAAATATTTGATTAAATTAATTTTATAAAAAATAAATAATAAAATGTTGATTAGCTCGCATATACCCATATAAATATATATGAAATAAATAAATTAAATTAATTAATCAAATGCTGCGAAAAGTGTGTGAAAATTGGTGTTCCAGATTGCACCTTGTACGCGCCAGCCGTGGCGGCTACATGGCCGAAATCTTATTTAAAGACTAATGTCATAAAATTTTCCATCCAATAAAGCCCATTTCATTGATATTAAAAATATATTTTTTTGTTTTATTATGATTTAAACTTGTGTAACTCTATAAAAAACACCCTTTATTTGCGTGTTTGACCGCTAGATTGTATAGCCGGATCACAACCATTGTTGTTGTTTTGGTTGCATTACAAGGATTTCCCGCATTGTTGTTGGCCTGTGTGGTAAAAGACTTGGTAAAATGGTTGTTGTTGGATTTGACTCAGGCTGTGAAATAGTGGTTGGTTGTTTGATAGGGTACAGGTATTCATTGTTTTGAGGTGGTACTGCCAGTTCTGTTTTTAGTTTAGCCTCTAACTCAGTTCGATATAGTTCGCATAGAATTTCTAGAACGATTCCCCTTTTTTAATATGGATGAGCTGTGGTCGTCATAAAGATCGTCCTTCATCTCTGTATCGGTGTCGATGAATTCCTCTTCCACCTGGTTTCGGTTTGAGATAGTTTCTTCTGCAAGTACTCCTGAGTCTTCCTGCTGTCACCATCATTGGTGTAATTGCTTTTGCTCTTTTGAAGTTCAGCGAACCGAGCACATTGAGTTTTATAAAGAGCTTCCATTTGCATTTCAAAGTAAGACTTCGTCATTCTATCTTCGCCGTCTTTTCGATAGTTTTTCTCTAGTTGAACTATCTTTCCACCTTCGATTTGACGTAACTCATAAATCTTGTTGCTTTTTGGTTTACTAGTGGTGGTATTTGTGCTTGTTGTTACTTAGCTTCTCCTTTTGACGTTAATTTTGTGAAGTTATATGCCTGTTGTTGCTTGGCTGGTGGTATCGTCACCCTTGACGACGTTATAGACTGTCCGTCTGTACTTTTATTTGCCAGTTGTTTAATCCGCCTCGAAGGACCATGTAAAATCTCAGGCTTGTGGACCTTATTTGTAAAATTAAGTTCGTCTTGATTTATGATTTACTTAATAGATGACCACGGGTGGGGTCTATTTAGAACGCGAGAATGCAACCTCAATACAATGTGTTTATTCTCGCTTACTAAATAGACCCCACCTGTGGTAATCTATTAAATAAATCATTAATCAAAGCGAACATAATTTTACAAATAAGGGTCACAAGCCTGAGATTTTACACTATTAGAATTATTTTGTACTCTATCCCTTTATTCTAATTTCGCTACAAGGTAACGAAACAGAAATATGTGGTAATACATTTTCAAATGTATAAAAGGAAATAGAATAAAGGTGGTATTCCACTAGAAAAATTGACTGATAGTAAAAGAAGAGGAAAAGAGAAAAAAGCTATGACATAGACAAAGGCAAGTTTATTTTTTTAAAAAAATTTTAAGGAGAAATTTTGACAGCACACAAAAACATAACCAATAATTATTGAAAATAAATTTAATATTACTATTAATTCGGTTAGTTTTACATCTCAAAATTATCTAAAAATTAAATATTATTAATATTCATATCAGAATTATATTTCTTTGTATATTTTCCGTAAAAATTAAAAAAATCTCTACCAAAAAAACATCGTGTTTTTGTATTTTTACATTTGTACAGCAAAATTTTAAGGAAAAATTTTGACAACCATAAATTTAATGGTGTGCGAGAAATATTTCTAATCATATACTAATTTTATGCATGTGTGTTAGTGTGACAGCTATAAAATGTTCTCTATTTGATACTTTTTATATTGCAGTCACATTATTACAGACACAAATATTTCTTGATTGAGAAGGGTTTTTGTTTCATTCACCCAACCAGCAAATGTATATTTTTGTCTACCTTTAATTTTACTATCAGCCAATTCAGTGAAGTGGAATAGCACCTTAATGATTTATTCGAGCATGCTGCAATCGCAATAGAAAAAGCGAAATGAAAAAACGAAAAAGAGTGACATTTAATTCTTGAAAAAAGATACAGAATCATCGATCGATAGGATGGCAATATTCATTCAAATAAATTCATGTTTATATAAATATGATAAGCTCATACGTTGATTTAATGTTTATTAAATTAATAGAAGATTTAAGGTTCTTAGCTGCTTCTTCAATATAGAATAAATTCCATAAAGTGATTATCGATACGAAAGATTTAACTTTTCATTGATGAAAATTAATTCGAAAATAGTCATTTTTACATTGATTTTTATGGGATAATGCAAAAAGTAGTTCCTCTAAAATAAGCTCGACAAAAACCATGGCTGATCCTTACGGCTCTGTATATATAGGTGGCTATGATTTTGATATATCGTTTTAGTAACACGAATAAATTGAAACATTAAATTATAAAATATTTACAAAGACATATTTACATAAAAAAGGCTCATAAAAATATTAAATTAATAATTTTGTATTTAAATATCATTACTAGCTAAATTGTTTCAAAAAATAGTATAAAACAAAATAATATTAATTGTACATCACACCCTACAGGGTTAATTTTGGAATGAGAAGTATCCCTACATGAACAATTTTTCATACATTTCAAGCTTTTTGACCATTCCCATATAACTGTACTTTCACCTAACCCTGTGTAATATATTGTATCCAAAAAAAAATTAAATAAAACAAAGGTACACATCATACATAGATTTACCTGGGTGATTTATTGAGGTTTTATGTTTCAAATATTAAAAATAAAAATATAGTAGTTATATACATTTTATGTTTAATAACGAAATGCTTTTAAAATTATTTTATTAGTGGAAAAATACCAAAATGGTACATACAGATATAAAATTTTAATGTTGGTTTATTTGTATATTTTAAAGTATGGTTATATAATTATAAATGACAAAGATATATTTATGTACATCAATTAAGCTAATTATGTTTGTTTTTGCTCATATGTATGTATAAACATATACGACAAACAATAATTAACAACAAACTATTCCTACATGTATAATTAAAATTAAATAATCTATACTTAATATCCCAAATCACAGGCACAATAATATCTTAAATCACATCTGTGCAATAATTACATAAATAAAACCTTCATAAAATATTTCAATTTTTGCCCTCCTCCATACCCTTAATAAAAATATATACGAAATGAGCTTTACTTTATACATTCATTCATCTCCTGGCATACACAAAGAAACAACATTTTGCCTTATCCTTCCTTCAATCTTCATCTCATTTAGCTTGAATTGTATTATATACACAGATTGACCTATATTTATGTACATATATACATAATTACTAATCAGTAATGAATTGGTATAATTTTATGTAGTTTGTGCGCTGTTTGTATTAATAGTAAATTTATGAATCGTTCAATTTGTAAGGACAAATTTTCTTTTTTGTGTACTCACGAAAAAATCTGGTGCAATAATATTTCACCAATAAAATTCGGTACGAGCTAGAAATGTATAAAGAAATTTTACATATAAAATGGCGACAAAGGCGAAACATTTTTTTTTCACAGTTATACATTTCCCTCAGTTGTACTATAAAGTAATAATAGCTGTTCTGTTTTGGTATATATACATATATACATACATCTACAACAACAATTGCATTAAATAATTTTCAAGATTTTTTAGTTATAGTACTTGACAACAGAAGTCGCCATTTTATTTATTTTTATGTTATTCCAAGCCAAAGCGAAAAAAATGAATCCCAAAAATAATTCTTTACGTCGTGCTTTGCGTTGGGGAAACAATAAACATTATTTCATTTTTACTAATGCTAGAGCAGCTAATATATAGTGTATAACAGAATGCATGCGGTGTTTTTTGAATGCCATTTTTTAACTTACTATATATTTTCTTATTTGCAAACTAGACATTAACCTTTCTATCGTCCTCCCAGTTGGTGTATTTTCGATTTATGTCTCATGACAAATAATTATTTCTAAAGCCTACTTTCCATTACGAAAAATTTACTGATAGTAAAACTAGAATGGGACAAAAGTTCAGATTCGTTTGATATGTGAGATAGCAAAAAAAACATTTCCAGTAAAAAATACTGGAAAAATAATTGTGTTATATACCGCCATAATTTACTGACAATAAATAGGTAGCTAAGTATTTATTATGGGACTATTGCAATACATCTACATAAAGTTCGCCATTTTTATGGTAAATTAACATTTCGTTTTGCGATATAGAAAATTTATATGTGAACATTTTTTAGTGTAAAATTTACTAAATTGAATATATACATTTTTATTTAGATTTTGTTAAGCTTTTAAAGAAATTTATTGGTTATGTTACAAAAAAATTGTCAATATTTATTCAAAAAATGTTGCCATGAAATAAATAAAAAAAAAGATTGTCTAAGTTGCTCTAATGGATTTTTGAATTTTTTTACTCCATTCGTTTTTTTCAGCAAAAGAAACTTTCATATGGCCATCAGGCTTTATCTAACATATTTTATTTTATGTTCTCTTATATACCAGCATAAAGTATGACACATTTAAAGTTAGCCTTAGCAAGTTTGAAAGTATAACAAGCATTCTTACTGTCACATGTTAAAAATTAGGATTTTTAACATTAAAATTAAACTTCTAACACTGCTAAACAAGAAATTTAGATTTGTAAAATACTTATAGAAGTAATTAATTGTTCTAAATAAATAAAGCTTCATTAATGGGAGAGTTTGTTAGTTTGTTTTTTTTTTTAATTGGTTGGAACCTATACGGATTCCGCACTCAATGCTGGGACGGCCCATGGTACAAACCCAGGATTTTATCCTAATTCGCAGAAAAGCTCTGCAGCCCTAGCAAACTGTACAAGTTTGAACCAAGGATGGAGAGCAATTGATCTACTTTAATAGAACTACAGCTGAAAACCTGAAGCCGAATAATATTGAAAGCTGGACAACTGCACACAAAGTGCAAGCTGCCATTATCTTCCTCAAGACAGTCATCACAAATAACATCCTTAGATAGACCCATTCGATAGAGATGCCCCTTAAATCGACCATCACCCGTAAGAATCGCAACCAAGATCCTTTTTCAAAGATCAGCATATTTAGTTGATTTCAAATTGGGCTCGCTAATGAAGTACTTCGCCAAACGACAACTAAAAGTAACAAGCCACTGTAGTCTTAGATCTTTCAAAGCGTAGTTCTTATAACTTTCTTGGCGTAGTTAAAAGATAATGGAGCCGCGGGTTCAGGTCAAATTACAGTTAGCTGTGAACAAGATTTGGCTAAACAATCCGCGATCTCATTCCTTTCGATGTCATAACAAGTTTGGAGACAGTCAATGGATTTTTCAATGAATTGAATGCAGCTTATAACACTATACGTCAGCGCTATGAGTTCCGCTTGGAAAACAGTACAATTCGAACCAAGACTGTCAAAAGATCTCCGATTGGACCCCGGACAGTAGATTTCAAATCCAGCACAGAGGCTAGAACGAGAGCCATCTGAAAAAAAGACTAAGGACTCGTCTAATTTTTGGAGAAAGTCCTCCGAAAACCACAAATCCCTTGAAGATAAACCACCTTGAATGAGTTTTAGAAGTTGTATTCTGGTAGTGATCTATCATTAACCATATCGATTTCTGGTAAAAATGAAGTGTAGTTTTTAAAGATTTGTCTATGTCCCACGATAGAATCGAGAACAAATGCGGAAAATTACCGTCTACGTCATGTATAGGTATTGTAAAAGGCTTATGAATGCTTTGGTACTATGAAGAAACTAAAATCGTGTACATTTTTATATTTAACTAACAAGCTTGACGTATAGGAATAATGAAGCTCTCTATATGGCTACCCAAAGATGAAAAATTCACTTTTTCGACCATAAAATAATGACACAAATGTTATAAATTAAATATTGAATAGCACCTAGTTTCAATTTCACTAAACAAATTAAGCTATAAATTAGAAAATAATTAAATATAAACCATTTTCATAATTTTCGTGACATTTCTAACACCGTATACTAATATAGCTATTGTTAAAAATATGCTGAGTCTCGCGAAATGTCAACATTTTATTTTTGATTGTCAATGTCATTATTTCCATTTCTACAACCCAATATGTGAACCATCGCTCAGCGTTTGACAGCTCTCAGCTTTCGTTCAAATTCCATCGATCAATTCAACATTGATACCAATTGTCTATGTGATTGTGAAATATCATAGAAAATTGGATACGTAGGGTATACAATCAGGGCCGGATCATATTATGCCCCAAAGAGACATGGGTTCCTATAATTTATTGATGTACATTATTCATATAGAATGTAATAAGCTTTCTTAACAAATATCAAACTATACGTATTCAGTTTTAAATATATTATAAAATCAAACTATACCTACGTATTCAATTTCATGGTATTACAAGTTTAAAAAAATTTACTTGTGTAAATTTCGACATTATTGTAGTTTTAAACGCTCATGAAATCATCTGCAATTTATGATGGACATTTATAGAATTTTAGAGCTCATTTCATTTCTCCAATTATTGCAATACTTAGAGAAAGTTAAACTTAGATAGATTTTTGGAATATTTTTCAAAATTCGAAATTAATACTCGAACTATAAAAAATGTAAACAAAATTTTGGAGATTTTACAAATTTCCGTAAATTTTAAAAGTCAATTTTAAAAATTATTTTTTAGAAACCTTCAATGAAACAAAATATATAAAATTTCATGAATTGAAATATATTACATTTTAGAATACTTCGTTAGAATTTTGACATGTTGATATGATTTAAAATTGAGTGAGGGTTATTTAAATTTTAATTTTGAGTTTGTGATTTCAAAGACATTTTTAAAGGAAGCCATTTTTATCAAGGTTGCTATATGCTAAAGGTTTTAGGGCTGCCATTAAATATTTTTTTCTTTAAAAATTTCTAATAACAATAATTATATTTTTTAACTTTAGTTGTAAGCTTTCTGATCATTGTTAATTGGTTATAAAATGTAATAGGTAAAATTGTAGAGCGTCAGTATGATATAAGTAAAGTTAATTCACCTCGTGCCAAAAGTAAAAATGTGGAGGAAAATTTAGCCATAACAGAAAAATTATAATAAAATCCCAAATATGATTTATAACTAAAATTACGCATGGAGGTATGTCAATTTGTTTTATTGCAGCAAAGAAAAACAAATCAGTTGTGGTTACGCAAAGATCAGATAATCAACCGTAGAAACGTGATGGTGCAAGATTAAAGTTCAAAGAGTGCAAAATATCAGCTATATTAAGGGAATCAATGGATAATCTTTTGGCCGAGATCAACTGGTAATCAATGACCCGGATGCAATACTGTAACAAATCAGAATTGATAAGTGTCGTCTTCCAAGGAATAAAGCGAATTTGTAGACGATAAAATCATAAATGATGCCATAAAACCGAAGTTACCATCGATTAAGATACTTTACATGGACAACGACTTTCTGACGCGACTCTTACGTACAACATATGCTTAAACGCGATCATGATGGCACTTATCGAGTTCTGTATAATAATTTCAGATTTAGAAAAGAGCCAGATAGCAGATAATAATATTATCACCAAAGGTAAACAATTTCCGTAATTAAGTTTCAATTCAAGTATAAAATAACAATTGTAGATTTTATTTCAATGTTAAAATATTTCATCCATTGACAGACATTTTCATTGAAATATATCAATATTTCACCAGTAATGTTTTGGTAACCGCCCGATTTATAGCAAGCAATTTATCGTATGAAACCCATTATAAGCAATATACGCGGCAGCAATTCATTACAATTCATCGCGGCAAATAATTATTAAATTAATTTCAATTTGACATGTTGGATGGAATCTGGGCCACGGAACAAGGTTATTTCTTGCCTATGATGAAACTCGACATGTTGGATATAAATGAGATTGTAAAGGTATGGAAAATGACTAACTTGAACGGATCTATAGGCTAATCTTTGACCGATTATAATGAAACTCCACATGTTGTATGGATTTAAGTGATTTATGATTTGAAAAAAGTGGGATTTAAAATTTTTTGAATACAATTATTGAATATGGCCAACTAGAATAGAGCTAGTCCATTTCTCGGCCGATTATGACGAAACTTTATCGTAAACGGATTATTATGTAATTTGACATGTTCGGTTGAAATGGAAATTCTAACATGATTATGAGATATGTTTTGGAATATGACCTTAGGATAGTTTTGGGATATGGCCTTTACTGGTTAAGGTTAAGTTTCTTCACTTATAAGATAATTTCCATTCGGTTAATGTAACAAAATCTGTCCTCTTTGTGAAAATTTGTCCTTAAAATTAGTATTATCTGGGAGAGATTTGCCTTTAATTCAAAAAAAAATTAATATTTTTAAATTAATTTTCAGTTAACTTTTACAGAAATAGCCTAGATTCATTCCAGTTGGCCATATTCCACATAATATGATAATAATATTCTCGAACTTTATCCAAAACTGAATTTATAATCCCATTTCAATCCAACATGTCGAATTTCATCAGAATCGATTAAGGAATAGCTCAGTTAAATTTCAGCATATACGTATGTAGGCCAGAACTTCATTCTAAAACCATTTTATAATCCCATTGCTCTTCAACATACTGAGTTTCATACTTGAGTAAAATCGCATTTCCGTCCAGTATGTTGAGATTTATCATAATCGATCTAGAAATAGCCTAATCCTCATCTAGTTATAGTCCAAATATCAGAACATTATCGTGATAACTGGCGCTGCTGTGCTCCTGTTTACAGTGTTTGGAAATTGTAAGGGTAAATTGTTTGCGATGGACTGCTTGCGATGAATTACTTACTTGCTTGGGATAAACAAGTCTAGAACCAAAGTTTTGGCCTGAATAAGCTAGTTTACACTACTCTAAAACACACTTTATAGATGAAGAAGAAGTATGGCGGATTCTAAATGGAATAATTGACAGAAATTGTGAAGAATCTCATGGGAACTTTATCCGTTATAACAAAATTTGAAATTCAGACCAATCCGAACGTTTCGTGTACAAACTTTCTTTAATTAAACCTTTTGGTTGGTTTCAACATAAGTTTAAATATTTCCAAAGTTATATAGTTGTGGTATGTGGTTCCCGATTTAATTTAAACCTCTTCTTTCATTTTGCTTAAATGAATCGCCCTTTTACAAAATATTGCACTTTAATAATCGTAAGTTGTTCACATTGTCCTAATTGTCGATTAATTAAAACAGTTTTAAAGGCCATTACTGGCCCCTTACTGAGTCAATTTGGCTCCAGCGGTTTCGATCCCGAGCATGGTCTTCTTACTGTCTAAGACAATCTGAAGAGGCTAAGTCGTTCTCTACACCGTGGAGCCATCGTCGCCTGCAACGACCTCTGCGCCTACCATATGGTGGCTCTCCTTTCAGAGGTCGCTGCACAATTCGTTCCGGATCAGCACGCAGAACGTGCCAGTGTACTCACTGAAATCTTACTTCATGTACAATATCGGGGATCTTCATCGGATCTCTGATCTCGATATTGTACAGAGCTCGGTAGGTACCATCTATTTCGCGTTTTTGGCAGTAAATCATGCGCATGACTCTTCTCTCAAATGTTAATAGCCATCTCTCTTACTCATCCGTCAGCGCCCAACTTTCACATCTAAACATAACAACGGGCCTGATCAACGCTTTGTAAAGCTTCAGCTTCACGGCACTTGATAAATGTTTAAATTTTAGCATTGGCCTTAGAGGATACAAAGACCGACTGCCAGCTGCCAGCCGCACTTTAATATCCTCACCCACACTGTTATCGTGAGTGATAAGAGAACCCAAATATTTGAACCGCTTCACTCCTCACAACCTCGGCCTTCCACCATTCTTAATTGTCGATATTGACAAAAAATATTGCCATAAGTGATCTACGTAATATTTTACGTGTCGATAACCGCGTAGATTACACGGCGTAATCTACTTCGCCCATCTCTGAACAGCGGCCATTTGTGAAAAGATAGAAGTATATATAATAAAACATGTTAGTAATTTAAATTACCTGATTACTAATTTTTGAAATATATTTAGAAACATAAATTTCTAATAAAAGGGGCCATACAATTATTTCTTCGTTAAGAGCCCGAAAAACATATCTACGACTATTTTACTATATTTTCTGTGTAATTTAAATTATTAACGTTTTAATTGCCTATTAAGAGTGGCGTAAAATATATATATATATATATATATATATATATATATATATATATATATATATATATATATATATATATATATATATATATATATATATATATATATATATATATATATATATATATATATATATATATATATATATATATATATATATATGTATAAGACCAAAAACGTTTTGTCCGAGTGATATACGTACCCTTATATTATTTTATATCCTTTGATACACCGCATAGTATACATTTTCAACAAAAATTTGACATAAAAGGAAAATAGAGGACCATCTTTTTTACCCACTCTTCAATATCTTCTAAATATAAAGTATTTTCTCTTAGTATAAATGTATTCTTTCTTATATATTTTGTTTTTATCTTTTTGAAAATCCATTTTATATAAGTTCGTTTTCTATATTCTTAATATTTATTTTCTATTGTTGGTGTTGCTGTAGTATCCGAACAAAAACAGGGTAAAGTAAGAGTAAAAACTTGAGAAAAATGAAAATTTATTGAAAGGATTATCTCGTTTATTTACGGAATTATTGATGTAGTATTTCTAAATTACAGACTTGTTCTATATATCGTATATATAAATCGCTAATATTTCGAATAGCCGTTTCCTTATTTTGTGGTGGAGTGATCCTATATGTATGTATATACATAAGTACATAATATTACATTCAGATGGGAGTCTATTGGTTCATATCGCCAGTATATAAAAAATATTAGAAAATATATTATAATAAATAAAATGCTTATAACCGAAATGTATAATTTATTTAAATTTTTTCGAATGGTAAATCTTTTAAATATTTTAATAAACATAATTCGTTTATACCATTGTATATAGACAAAGAACACATTTACTCATTGTACATAAATACCCGCAACAACACAAACTATATATTTATATGTTTGTAATGTACCTACTACCTACGTAAATATATACGAGTATATTATTTTCTTTACCCAATTAAGTACTGCTTCGCTAATGTAAGTTTACTTAAATGCATAATCATAAATTTTTATAAAAAATAAAATATAATACATAATAATATAAGAATATAAGAACAAAACTAAGAAGCAAGAAAGAACTTAAACTTTTCATGTAATTTATTCTATTTGCTGAGCATTTTTTTGTTCCATTCTTTTGTTCACCTAAATATGAACGAGAAAACATGGAAGCAAAAAATAAAAAACTATTACTGTGCATATCTACTAGATTCTAGAAGTTTTTCATCCACTCCTTAACAATTTTTTTTTGTATAATTTATTTTTACTCAACTTCATACGATGTTCAGTTCAACCATAATAACAACAACAACAACAGCAACAAAAATAAAATAATAATAAAAAAAATATATTTCTCAACAACAACAAAAAATCAAATAAATTATGAAATTGAATTACGGAAACATGAAACGGATATAACAATCAGAAATACCGATACAGCAAAGTGGAAATACAAAAATTGGGAAAACTTATTTTGAGAAGAATAAAAATAAAAATAAAAAATAAAAATTAGAAAAACTAAAGATGAACGTGTTGAATTGAAATTGTAATGGAATTAGATTTGGTTTTTTTTTAACTAATGTTATTTTAGTCGTTTGAATTCATTCTTGTGAATTCTTGACATAGAACTAATGGTATTTTCAGAGATCTATATATACATATAGTCAAAATAATATTATAATTTTATTCCGAATGAGTTTTTCCACAATGTATATTATGTATATGATATATGATTATTACGAATCTACAGTCTGGGAATTGTGTACAATGTTTGACGTTAATCAAATTTGATTCATATGTGGATTTGAAAAGTAGATTACGTTCTACGTCAATAAAGATTATATATTTTCATTTGATTTTATATTATGTATATATATGTATATTTAGTATACATGTATATACGAAATATCATCGAATAGAAAGATGAATCGCTCAAATCTAAATCTTTAGTAGGTTACCTCTTTTCTCTGAATTAAATTGATAAAACGCATATTGCCTACATACATATTCTAATTCAAAACAAAGTGTAAACATATAATGATGTAAACCCATTTCAATTTGAAATATATGCGTGTGTATATATTTCATCAAATATTTGAATACTCGTTCATATCTATATAGTCGACAGTATATAGAGTGATGGTAAAGTAAGATTTTTGAGCCAAAGTTCGATTCACCTTTTTTACAGAGAAAAATAATTTGGAATTTAATATTGATTTCATCGGAGATTTTCTTTCGATTTAATTAGTTTAATTTATGCTGAAATTAATAGCCTAAATCCGATAAATTTTTGTTTTGGACATTCCATATGATGAGAAATTCTACTTTATACATATCACAATTTGTATGAGAGATCCTACCCAAAGCCCAACTTTATAGGTTTCCATGGAACGATTTATACGGTTAATTACGCCCACAGGATAATATAGTTGTGGTTACATCTCACAACCAAATAGGTTCACTTTATAAAATATATGAAAGTTGTTTGCTCAAAGTCAAATTTCGCTCAGGATTCAATCTTTTTAAATTGGACAACCTTTTTTTTATTTTGAATTTGTATGAGAGCGCCTTGATTCGTCGAGAACAACATTATGCAGCAAGATACAATCTTACCAAAATAGTTTCTAATTTCTTCCCAAAATGCTTTTGATCCCAACTATGTGAAGGATTGCATCCAAGGAAAATCAAAAATGTTCATCCCAAAATTTTGATATGCTCATTTTAAAAATTTTCAAACTACGTTTTTGCTCATACTCGTATATTCTTTTCGAAGTAATTGGCACAATAGGCTCAGAATGTCATATGAATATATGGTCTAATATATTAAATTTTGATTTTAACTAATGGTTCTCGAGAACCATGTGTGCCGACAAAAGTTTCTTATGTTTTTGACTTGGCATGGTGTCCACTTGCTGTCACAAATTGTTGAACGCCATAGCCGTATGTTGTAATTGGCGCAATTGGCTCATATATGTAAATGTAATATGGATTTTATTCAAGTCAAAAATAACCGACGTTTTTTCCGGCACTCATGGTTCTCGATAACCATTAGTTGAAATCCATATTACATGAATGGAGCTATACACATATGAGCCAATTACAACATACGGCCGGGTCAACGATTTATCATGGCAAGTGAACACCATGCAAAGTCGAAAACCATTAATTAAAATCAATTTTTCATGTATTGGCCATATACATAAGAGCCCGTTGCGCCAATTACAACATAAGACAGGTGCTTAACGATTTATCATAGACAAACTTTTTCCAGCATTCTTGGTTCCCGAGAAGCATGAATTAAAATCCGAATTTAATACATATATTAAGCCTGGGACTATAGAATCAGTTACTTCGTACGCCAACAATATATAAGATTCAACGTTGCTTACAAATTTTCGATTCTATCAAAATTTGGGATGATTTTAAGTATCCTGGGATGGGATTAGATTGGTATTGCCTGATGAATATTTTTACTTTTTCTGGGATGGAATTCTAGGATAACTGCACACACGTTAAGATCCGGAGATCGGATCACTTTGAAATTCGAATAAACTAAAACGTTCATCATAGTTTGCTTAATTTTGCTTGTACATCGTTTGCTGAATTAAACAAGAATATGATTGCTGGGTTAGTTTAGAATGCTTACAGTGGCAGTTCTATGAGCATTGAGGATATTATTTGTCAAATTGTCATTAAGATCGGTGCTTTACACAAATACAAAACTATTTACAATATTGTTTTCCTTTCGTTGAAAGTCGTATAGCTTAGTTAATTTAATTAAACACGATTTCTTATTATGCTGTCCGAAATGTGTAATAAATCTCAATTTTAGTTTTCATAACCTCAAATTGTCTGTGACAACTAATAAATTGCACAGAAAATTTAACAAATTTAATATTAAAATAATGCGCCCGATAATCCTTTTAATGTCACGGTATTATTATTATATGTATTAATAATTGTATACTATTTTATTATCATAGTACTATAGACTCGAATAATTTGGGTGTGTTCGGTATTTTCATGTATAAATGTTAAATAATTAATTCACGATTTTTATCACAGGTTTCGGACACAGTCTTAAGATTATGTACTAAAGCCGTAATATTTGACAATTCGATATCGAAATACTGGACTAAAGACTGATACGTATAGTTTGGCTGGTCAAACGTATAATTTAAAGTAGGTTTAAAATCAAAAATTTAGAAAATAAAGTTTTCAATGCCAAAGGCCCAATGTCATAATATCAATTGTTCAATGACTAATGCCAAACGCTCAATGTCAAATTGTATGTATTATTTATGGTGGACGGCCACCGTTACCTAACCTAACCTGGGGCTCAGAATCCCAATTTTCACAAACTAGAAAATAATTGATTTGAAAAATTTGATATATATATATATATATATATATATATATATATATATATATATATATATATATATATATATATATATATATATATATATATATATATATATATATAAATAAGGTGTCCGCCGGGAAGGTATACTACTTTATTTTGCCGCCATTTTGGTAAATGTTAGTCTTGGCAGTTGATATTTGGCAGTCGTGAAGTAGACACGTGGCAAATTTATTATGGAAAAATATTCGATAAACCAACGTGTTTTAATCGTTAAAACATTTTATCTAAATCAATCATCGATTACTGTGACGATGAGAAAGTTACGTGAAATTTTTGGGAGAAACAACGTGCCAACAAAACGCACTATTTATCGTGTAGTGAATGATTTCGAAGAAAGAGGGTCTGTAAGTGATAGGCCCAAGCATGGGCCACAACGTACTGCAAGATCGGCTGAAAACAATACTGCTGCTCAAGAAAGTGTTCAAAACAATCCATCAACCTCAATTCGACGCCGTGCTCAGGAGCTTGGTCTTCAAAGAACAAGTTTGGCCACAATTTTGCACAAGGATTGGCATTTGTTTCCATTTAAGATTCAGTTGACACAAGAGCTTCTCCACAAGACCACTTACGCCGCCGTACATATGCCAATAGGATGTTACAGCTCGCCCATGACAACCCCGATTTTCATGAAAAAATCATAATGAGTGACGAGGCACATTTTCATTTGAATGGATATGTGAATAAACAGAATAGTCGGTGCTGGGCAATGGAAAACCCTCAAATTATTCATCATTATCATCATTATTCCTCATTCACGGTAACTGTGAATGGGGAGCGATATCGTGATATGATTGAAAACTTTTTAACGCCACAACTGCATGCTTTGGGCTTGATTAACATGTGGTATCAACAAGACGGTGCCACATCGCATACAGCCAGGATTACAATGGAATTACTGCGAGTAGTATACCTTCCCGGCGGACACCCTATATATATATATATATATATATATATATATATATATATATATATATATATATATATATATATATATATATATATATATATATTTATATATACATATATATTTGTTTTTTAAATAAAATGTATGTAGGCAATATTTCTCAAATTACGTTTACAATAAAAATTTCATCCAATTTTTTTTCATTTTTTTTTTTTTGGCAATTTCCGTAAATTATGTAAATTGAATGAATATATTACGTTCACCATCTCCTCCGTCACCTTTTTAATTAAATTGGTATCATATTACTATTTTTCCGTTTCTATCTATCTACGAGTATATAGCTAAATATATATATATTTCGAATTTTCCGATATTCACGAGTCTATGAATTTAATTTTGATTGATTGGATTAAACAATGGATGGTATCGTATATTATAAATAAGTAGCTGTATACAAATATAGATGGGGGACTACTATACTTACTATATGTATACAAACATTAATAATTTTCCAAAATATTGTAATACGTAATTTTATTATTATAAACAATTCAATCATTCTGCAGAATTGAAAGTACACAGAATCAACCAATACAATTGCTTAAAAATAATCACAGTCACTTTGAAATTATCCAAACGATTTTTCCAAACTAATTCCGCTACCAACAATTCTGTCACCTGTTAATTGCAATATTTTATATCTTAATTATGTATTTTAAAAAAAAGATGCTGTCTGCATTTGTTGAGTAAGTCCATCAACGTGCAATTTAAAAGATCCAATACAACTTTTATAGGGGGACCTTCTGTATTAATGAGTTCCGGAATTTTTCTCTTCATAATCCCAATCAAACTTTGTGGTGTATTTCAGAACTTCTTCGTCCTCTTTTTCTTTTTCTCTTCATATAATACTCGTCAGGACCTCAGTAAAGATACACTACACATCATGTGTGCTCCAACCAAAGCATTTTACTTTTTTTTTAAGTATTCTTACCAGTCTCCTCTTCTTTTCTACCACCAACTTCTCTCCAGTGAGACATAAAATAAATGCGAATTTCCTTTTATTTTATAAATAATTCTTATTTTATAAAGTTCTTATGTACGAAACATAAAGATAGAACTAATTCAAAAATTGAGGCATAAACTAATAAACGAGAAGCATCTTATGTATATACATATACATACAGATGCCATTTAATTTACTCAGATACATCTATAATAGATGTAGAATTAGTTGATTCTGTGCGCAGCCTTGAAAGTGATATGAGGGGGAGGGCACCCCTCTGCTCTGTAGAAAATGTGAAAAGTAGACCAAACAATAAATAGTTTATAGAATTTGTCTTCTTTCAAAAATTGCTTTATAGGGACGGACACCAAAAAAAAAAAACAAATTTATTCTAAATCGCATGGCAATCTTGTATGTCTCATTTGATTTCACATACACAAGATAGTCAAATTACTCCCACGTATTAAATTACATGCGGGGATACCATTTAAATGTTTATTTGGCCTATTTACTATTAGAAGTGGGAGTATTTTTTGTGAGCTTTACAAAAATATTACAGAAACAGAATATAATATTCATCTTCTCTAATCGCCTTTTGCATTAATTAATAATTTCATTGCTTAAATTTTGTTTTGTTTTATATTTTCGGATAGATTTCGAATTGATCGTGAATTTTCTGGTTTCTTTGCGGTTTAGTTTTTTCATTGTGGATTTTTTTATATTTGGGTTGGTTGTACGAGTACGAGTACAATTATTCATTTTAATATCTATAGGTATGTACACTAGCGTTTAAAAATATTTTTACTAAGTTATTCTTGAAACTAATTCTGTAATACGTGTTCTTCTCATTCGAGTAGAAAAAATATCCAAATTATAATTAATCTTCCATTTTAAAATAATTTTAGAGATGAATTCAAAAATATTTTCACTTTTACTTATTATGAATTAGTTTCGTTTCTTGCATCTAAAATGACTAAAACTACAGATTTTTTTTAACTTCCATTAAGGATATACACATTTTTCCATTCTATTCTTTTTTCATTCATATACATATATATATATATATATATATATATATATATATATATATATACAATATGAAAGTTTTTCTGCACGATTGAATAGAAATGATGCAATTGCATTTGACTGAAAAATTGTGTCATGAAAATGCTTAAATCTTTTTGAAAGATAGATTATTTATACGCATTATAAAAATGTTGTTTTTGTAATTACTTCTCTGCTCGCAATATTTAATAAAATATTCATCTCTTTCTAATCTCTTAATGTGTTTTAGTGTTGTGTGTTTCAATACTATTGGTTGTTAAGGTGACTGACGTCATTAAATTGAGCTTTAACTTTATATTACGGATTTCTAAGGATTTTCAACAACTAAAGTCGTCTCTTTCCGCATACAAAATGTAAAAAGGAGTTGTCATCTTTTTGAATACCTTATTTAAAGGTCATTTTTAACATGCCAAGTATTAACCCATTAAGCGTATAAACCTTCAGCTAAACAGGTAAGGTCAAATTATTCTTAAATTGTTATATTTTATTGTGAAGTAAATATTGTTGCTCATTTCTATCGGCTATATATTGATTGATATCGTAATTCAAATTCAAATTAGTTAAAATGCGTTATATAAATAGATTTTAGAACGTTGATAACAACGTTAATCGTTCGTACGAGTCAAACAAAATATTATATGACAAAAAGCTTTTTGTAACATAACCGGAAATTATACCTACACATACAACATTTACCCAAGAAAAAAGCACTTTACATTTAACTTTTGTCGTCTGAACCTTGAACGAAATTACAACCAAAACATTAACAACTTTATTTTTATATATGTATATGTATGCCGGAAATTTCATTTTAATTAATTTTCCGTTATTTATTTTTGATTTGTTCAAATTTTCCATTCGTTTATATATATATATATATATATATATATATATATATATATATATATATATATAAACTTCTATATATATATATATATATATATATATATATATATATATATATATATATACATATATATATATATATATATATATATATATATATATATATATATATATATATATATATATATATATAAATATATATATTGGGAAAATAGCATTTTTAGGTTATTTTTATTATTCAAAAACAACAAGTATATACTCGTATTATGTATATTGTTGATAAAATGGAAACCAGTAAAATAAAAACACACGCTTTAATGGTTTTAGTTTATAATTAAATAGTGATTATATATGTATTTGGAAAACTTTTATTTTATATTATTATATAGATCAACTTCAACTCTTCAGAAAATTATTTATTATTTTATTGAATATAAATGTTTTGATCACGATTCCAAATAATGTGCGCAGGGATAAGCAATGTCTCATAAACAATTCTCTACCCATATTTATTATTTGTATCGTAAACCATATTATATTCACGTTATAAAGACTATCGAATTCAACAAGATAGAAAATTATAATATACGTATGTACAATACATATACGGATATATGATAACCAAGTTATAGAAGAAAGTAGTAAAACAAAAGACTGACTATAATTTTATCAGTATAAATCACAACCATGAAACTTAAAGTTTTCTTTAGTTTTTATTTGCTGCTCTATATATAAATTGAAAAGGATCAAATGAGTTAAGAAACTATATTTGTATTCAAAGAACTGCATTTATTCTGTATACCAGGGGCTCATGGCTCTAATAGATTTTCTCTCTGCCCACCTTCTCTTTTTCAATTATGGGTCTGTTTTTTTTTGATATCGGAGAAATCAGAGACATCAGAGAGATTATTTATCGGATATATTCGATAATTTTTTTCTCTGAGTTTTATCTGTCAGATCAAAAATATTTTATTTTGTGTTTTTTTTTAGTATCGGAGAAATTATTTCAGATATATTTTGTTCGAGGTTACAAGTGGATTTAAAGCGAAGTGGTCAACAAGCGAATTTTTTAAATTAATTTAATAAAAAACATAATAAAAATAAATAATTAATAAGTTAATAATAATTAATAGTTAATAAATAATTTAATTTAGTTTATAAAGTTTAGTTTATATAGTTTATAAATAGTTATATTTAATTAGGATAGTGTAAATATTTTAAAATGGATGAACACCATTTTATCAATTTCGCAAGCACGTCATTTCGTAACTTGTACGAAGATTCAAGTGATGAAGATGACTTGGATAGTGATGAATTGGGAGAAAAGATATCCAATTTTTCTGAAGAAATTGTTCCCACATATCCGAACCAGCAATTTAAGGAACATTTCAGATTGGATATTGAAACGTTTAATTTTTTATGTAAAGGGCTTCATGATCTGGATACCAGAGAGTTGCATCCCGGTCGATTTGAGATGCCAATTGAAAAGCAAGTGCTTATTGCATTATGGTTCTTCGGCAATCGAGAAACGTTTAGGTATTTATTTAGTATTGTCCAGCATATACATATGTTTTATTAATGTTTATTTTTCAATTACAGAACTATTAGTAATCGATTTGGATGCGCTAAATCTACGGCTTGGCAAGTAATAAATAAAATTTCCCAAAAAATATTAAAATTAAACATCGAAAAGAGATTATCGAAATGGCCAACAAGTGACGAAAAAACTATTACCAAATTGCATTATTTGGAAAAACATCGCTTTAATGGTGAATATTAAAATTTTAATTGATTTTTGTTCGTTTTTGGTTAAGTTTTTTATATTAATAGGTATAATCGGGGCAATCGACGGAACTGAAATCCCCATAATAGCACCAAATGACCACCCTAACTGTTATATAAATCGAAAGGGATTTCATTCTATAAAGCTTCAAGCAATATGCGACCACCAAATGAAGTTTATTAGCTATTATGCTGGGGAAGTTGGCTCCGTTCACGACGCCAGAGTACTACAGCGCTCAAAGTTTGAAACAAGTGTGTTATCAGGTTTGTTACGTGAAAGTAGTAGTTATATAAGAAATATTTAGGTAACCCTTCTTTATATATTTTCAGGAGTAGGTGGCATAACAGAATCAGAGCACATTTTAGGAGATTCTGCTTACCCGTTGAAAACGTGGCTTTTAACTCCATATAAAAACAACGGTCACTTAACAGATGCCGAAATCATTTACAACACCGTCCACTCTAACTGTCGAGTTGTTGAAAGGGCATTTGGACTGTTAAAAGGGAGATTTCGACGATTAAAATATATAGAGACAAAGAAAACGGTACTGATTCCAATATACATAGGGGCTTGTTGTATCCTTCATAATTTATGCATCAGCATTAGGGATACAATAACCCCAGAAAATGAAGATAATGGTGTTACGACCACACAAAATTATGATGATGAGGAAGATAATGATGATGACGAAATTTATCCAGGGACTGGAGGAACTGCAGCCCAAGCGAAGCGTGATCAAATAACAAATTATCTTTTTTAATATTTAACAAAAATATATTTTTAATAAATTCAATTATCAGAAATTCAGTCTTTTTATATATACATAGGTTTACGTACCTAAACTTAATTTAAAACATCAAAACCTTTAAACTTCTAAATTGTCATTTTGTGCCACTGGATTTATTTTGATATAATGGTTAACAAATTTTGCCATAACATTATTATGTTCCTCCATTAATTTTATTTATTTTTTTCTGTAGTCATCTACACTGGATTGCTGTTGTTTCCGTTTTCTGTGCTCTACCAACGGTGTACTGACATAAGGCATAGCATCATTTTCTTTATCATTACAGCACAAATCACCAATCATGTTGGACACCGTTGATAGAGGCTGGATAACAGGATTATTTTTTAAAATGTCATCTACTTCGTTATAGAACTGCCAACATTTTCTGTTTCTCCCAGTAGTGTTGTTGTGGTCCTTGATCTGTTTATACTGTTTGACAATTGATTTCCATTTCGATTCGATTTGCTCCCAAGCTAGATTTATCCCTCTTTCACCAAACAAGTTTTTAATTTTCAAATACACTTTTTTTATTATATCGTTTTCTAATGAATAATAGTTATCTTTTATACAAACTAATAAAAATAAAGTATTATCATTGGACCATTTAAAATGGCTTTCACCTAAAAATATATAATAAATTACTGTAATAAACTATCAAAATTAAAATTTTATTCCTCACCTGATAGCTCAACATTCGTCGTGGTCGCCATTTTAAATTTAATAGAAAACATAAAAAAAACTGCTAAAACATAAAAACGTCAAACAAAAATCCGTACTTTTTTTCAGAGAAACAATATCGTATCTGATAATTATCCGAGCGTAAAAAAAACGACTCAGAGAGATAATTTTTTTCTCGAATATTAAAAAAAAACGCATATCTGAATTTTGACAGTAAATTTATCTCTCCGATTTCTCGATATCAAAAAAAAACAGACCCAATATGTTTTTCAGTTAGCCATTACCAGAGCCACCTATATATACAAAGCCGTAAAGATCAGCCATTTTTGTTGTCGAGTTTTTTCTAGAGGAATTACGTTAAGACATTATTCCATAAGAATCAATGTAAAAATGACAATATTATATACATATTGAAGAAAAACATTTCTCCAAGTCATAATCACAATATATTAATTAAATACAAATTTATCATATTTACGTAATAATCATTTATTTGAATGTGATAGAATAAATGATTAAAACACAATAAAGTTGTTATCATTTCGATCGATGCTGATATCTCTTTTTTCAAGTATAAAATTTTACATTATTTCGTTTCTTTAATTTCGCGTTTTCTATTGGGATCGCAACATGCTGGAATAAAATATTGTGAAAGGAAAACAATTGTGACATTACAAATTTTATATCATCCATAAGGAGTTCCAATAAGAGATCCACTATTTTGTTTCCAGTCATAAGTTTTCAAAAATGCGAAACAAAACTTTACTAAGAAACAAGGTGGTACTAGAAGAACCGAGTGGCTATGGTGTTTCATTTACAATTTAAAATTTTAATTTTATGTTGAAGTTGAAATGAATTTATTAGTTCAATACAATTGAACCAAATCATGCAGCTTTCATTGGAATGCCCTTTATAGGCATTTTACGAAAAATTTACTGGCAGTATTTGTTTACTGAAAATACGACAGAAGTAAGAAAATTTAAAATTCCATTAGAGCGACAAAGACGATCTTTTTCAAATTTTTTTTATGGCTATTTTTTATAGATAAATTTTCACTTGTTTTTTATAACATAACCAATAAATTTCATAAGTTAATACATTTCTTTCAAACTTAACAAAATCTAAATAGAAATTTATTTATTAATTTTACTAAATTTTATACCAAAAAATATTCGCACATACATTGAACTAATCAAATTAGTGTGCGGGAAAAATTTCTTATCCATACATTATTTCCATGTAGATGTATTGGAATAATGCCAATAAAAATACTTAACTACTAATATTTTCAGTATATTATGGCAGTATTACTAACTCACACACAATTATTTTTCAAGTTATTTTTACTGGAGATGTTTTTGATTTCGTTCACACATCAAGCGAATCTGTATTTGTGTGCCATTTTTATTTTATTACTACATTTTTTAAAGGTCATTACTGACACCTTACTGTGTCAATAATTTGGCTAGAAGAAGTTAAGTCGTTCTCTTTCAGAGATCGCTGCTGCCATTCTGATTTTATTTTCAGTTAATTTTTCGTAATGGAAAGCATTGGCTTTATTCACAAAGACGCATGTTATTCAAAAGGAAACACAACCAAATTGTTAACAGTTTTCTTTTCTCGGCTTGCAGTTTAATTTTATTGCGTTGGTATTTGTGTGTATCGTAATGATTAATGTAATGAAGAAATGCTTTTTTTTATAAAAATTTTATTAGTAAATACGGGCTACGTCCGCTACGCTGAAAGACGCCTTCGGGGTCTTTGAATAAAATATTCAAATAGTAATGTTGTATTCATATAATAATAATAAACAGTTTTAAAGGCTATTACTGGTCCCTTACTGAGTCAACTATTTGGCTCCAACGGTTTCGATCCTGAGCATGGTCTTCATACTGTCTAAGACAATCTGAAGGGTCCAAGTCGTTCTCTACATCGTGCAGCCATCGTCGCCTGCCGCGACCTCTGTGCCTACCATATGGTGGCACTCCTTTTAGAGATCGCTGCACAATTCGTTCCGGATCAGCACGCAGAACGTGACCGAGCCGGCGTACTCGCTGAGATCTTACTTCATGTACAATTTCGGGGATCTTCATCAGATCTCTGATCTCGAAATTGTACAGAGCATACCGATCTCTACCATTTATTTCGCGTTTTAGCCCGTAAATCACACGCATGATTCTTATCTCAAATGTATAAGGAGCCATCTCTCGTACTCATCCATCAGCGCCCAACTTTCACATCCAAACATAACAACTGGCCTGATCAACGCTTTGTAAAGCTTCAGCTACACTTATATTCATATAAACAAATATAATAAATTGTTTCGTAAAATTACTATCTATAGAGCACCAATAAGAGCCAATTTACTCTCGTTTACTTTGAAACGTACCCAAATTGGCCAACATTTATAAACATTTTTCGGATATACAGAGTAAAAAAAAAACAAATACCGAAACACCGTAAATTCAGACCCAAATATTTTAGTACCTACATTTTTTGTATGGAGCATAAATAATCCATTTCAATTACATTTTCTCTTAAAGGAGATGGTGTTCTAGTATTTACTTTACCAACGTCTAGCAATCATTTTGAAAACCTGTTGTCGTTATACGAACTGTCATATTTGTTTTAAAGTGACACAGTTCAAATTTTCATATGAATGTTTGGTGACAGATCGAGTCCCTTGACGAATTATTGGTAGAGTTTGACAAAAATCACCATTTTTCTCCGAGTTTTGCCCAAAAGAGCAACATCGGCCAATCTTATCGAATTTAGTAGCTATTCGATTAAAGAAATAGAGAAACACAAACAAGTTGACGTATAACCTACACCGATTTTGCAAAAGCCTTCGATTCTATCATTCACTGCGAAACTTTGGAACACATTTAGAACTTTGGGTTTTCCAGCGAATTTTTTGCTTACGGTTCAAATCTTACTTAGGTGAGCTAGGAGGTAAAAGATCAGAAACAATACGTGCATGTTACCTTGGGTGTTCCACAAACTTCCCATGTTGTTGGTCCATGGATTTTTATAATTTTTATTAATGTCATTACTGAAGTGATACAACATTGCAAAATCCTAATGTTTACAGATGACCTAAAAATCTACGGAACCACCGACACACTTAATGATACCAATAAACTGTAAGGCGATATCGATAAACTATAGTAATTTGGTGTGAGTCTAATTTACTTGGTCTCACCATTGACAAGTGTAAATCAGAAAGTACTTGAAACTAAAGACCTATAGCGGTTACTTTCGTTGACAACATGTGCTTTATTACAAGAACACTGTCGCTAGAGCTAATACTATGCTTAAACAAACAATTAAGATTTTATATTGTGCATACGTGCGATCCCAGCTTGAATTCGCTGTTAATGTTTGAATACATCTAAAAATGGATTTGTGTATGATCAGGATCTACCATACCACGCCAACCTATCCCGCGATACCGATACCCACCATATTTAACTGGATGTGGGTGGGAACTATAACATAACAACATAGGATAATGCAATTCCTTGTTCTCCGTTGAAAACATTTCCGCTAACAAAAGTTAATAGAATGATTTTTTTCCTCAATTTAGTTCTTCTAGTTAAAGCTCAATTTTTGACATTAGGGATCCTTATACAAAGGTGACTCTGGCATTAGTCATTTCTCGCTTATTATTTACATCAGTCATATAATGTATATCTCAATTCACAATCATTATATTTCTTGCGATTACACAAAACAACGCATCGAAATATGAACTAAACCCTTGTACAATGTACACATATATTGTATGTATGTACAGTACATACACATACTCTATCGTATTATATTGAGTGCATTACATATGTAGAGATACATATTTTAAAATATTCACTTTGTTTTATTTTTATTATATTCTTCGGAATGGAAAATTATTAGTGGCGATAGATGCAGTTTCAAATGAATTGTACGTATTATTTATATTTGCTACAAAAAAAATTAATAAATTAAATTTAATATTGTATATACAATACATACTCGTACATGATTTAGATATTATGAAGATCTCCACTTTTATATAGCCGCTATTATAAATTTGTGCATACATTCCGAATGAATGTTCAAAACTTAATTATTTTTAATTCCAAATTTTTACGGAAAAAAAATAATGTTAAAATTTAATTTCCATATATTTTTGCAATTTCATTTTAAAAAAAATGCTTATATGTATATGTAAAAATTTGTAATTGAAGTATAGAATATACCTGTTGGCTTAATATTATGTAATAGGATGGGTTTGGTCGTCAATCGTTCATTTTGTATATGAAAAGTATAATTATATAAGCGGATTATTGATTTTATATAATAAAACAAAAAAATTAATTAAATTGATGTACTCAGAATGGATTATATATAAAGACTATTCTTGAATTCACACAGTATTCGGTTAAAACCGTAAAATATGGATGAACACGATTTTATTTTACTATTTGTATATTGTTCTATCCGCACACAAATCACATTGACAGTTTCTATAGAACATATCTGTTACGTATATGTATGTATATATATATAGTGCTCAGACAGCAAATTTCCAGTCTAGCAAAATAGTATATAATATATATTCCATAAATTAAACACATTTCAAAATTTGCCTTAATTATACAAGTTCCAAAGAATTAAGAATTAAATTGCTTAAGCAATGGGGTTACGTGCATGTGCATTTGCATTACATGATTTTTAACTGTATATTTAAAAAATATCCATTCATTTATCATTCACTATATGCATATTTGATTATTTAAAACCATAACTTATACCTGTAGGATCCATATGAGAAAACTACCGTACCAACCCGTAGTTAAATTATTGGATTCTAAAAGTACAAATTCGACGTCTATCAAATACAACATTTGGTTATAACTGACTTATACTCCGCTAAAAATATTTTAAAATACATTAAAATTCGATTAGTTCTCAACTGTTTAAGAAATTTTTAATAATCCTCAAAGTGCCGCAGAAATATTATTGAGTATTGCACTTTCTAAGAGAGCTTTAAATAATTTAACAAAAGTTCATTTTGGATGGAAAAAATATCGTGATATTTTTTCTTTATTCGATTAATAGTTTATTAATTGCAGATAAGCGGAAAACATTATCTATTAAAGTGGAAATGTGGCCATCCTTTTATGCGATATTTTAAATTATATATTATAGGATGGGCCATAATTAAGTTAATGAATTGTTTGTTGAGTAACTAAATGAAAATTCTTCAAAACTAAATTGCATTAGGGGAGAGCGGGGCAATTTGGAACACTTTTTGCATTCTTCATTATATGGGTTAACCTGTAGAGATTTAAATGAAAATATTAATTGCATAGTTACTTTGATACTTTCTGACGTTTTTTTTTTGTAGTACAGCAATATAGATTTTTTGGTTATATGCAAAATCCGCGTTTTTGATCAGCACTATCACTGTTTCAACTAACCCCGTAACTGGGGTAAGTTGAAATGAGCATTGGGGTATGTTGAACCACATGTTTTCATATCAAAAAATTGAAAAAATTAACAATTTTAAACGGTTATAAGTTCTTTATTAATTCAAAATCAAGATTTTTGTTACTAAGACTGTGTCCGAATCGTGTGATAAAAAATCGTGAATTAATTTTTTGACATTTGCTTGATATTTATTCCCCTACATTCACGATTTTTTATTATGCTGTCCGAAATGTGTAATAAATTTCCTCACCCGATAAGTTTCCCCCACGTCATATATGTCAATTTCAGTTTTCATAACCTCAAATTTTCTGTGACAACTAATAAATTGCACAGAAAATTTAAAAAATTTAAAATGAAAATAATGGATTGTTATTGGATTTTAATTTAAATTTAAATTAAAAGATTTAAATATTACGGACAATTTAGCTATCCGGATTGGGAAACAATCGATCCAACGCCAGATATTCATACGTTGTTTGGTGCAATTGATTTGAAATTCTTTCAAGGGAAACTACAGTGTGTCGCGTTGGAATGGAGTAAACGCATGTACAACTGTGCGGGAATAGGTATGCAGTGCACGATACGATTAAGTGAACCACTTTTAAAATTGAGATCACGGAAAAATTTGATTGAATCGCTTTTGGTAGAATATTTTAGATTTTGTATAACCTTATATCAACTAACCTCCACAAATTGTGTTACAGCACGAAATGACCAAGCAATGATCGATCAAGCGGTAACCTATAAAATGTAGTTGGATTTAAAGATTTACCGATCAGTGATGACGAATCTCCTTCACATTCCAATAACAAATCAATTGAACCATTGACTGGCCGAGGTAGATACATTTCTGATATTCCACCCGCTAAACAGCATGAAAATGTTAATCATACAGTTCGTGATCTGTGGGCAAAACGGTACGGTAGTAGTGGTTTGAAAGATGTTCCAGATTTAAAACGACCTCGATTGGTCGAAGAAAATATTGAGGGTGATTTAATCCTAATTGAAGAAAAACACCCAACTGTCGAATTATTGGACAGTGATGAAGAAGTCGAGAGACGCGGCACCATAAGAGCTCTCACTGACCAAACGATCCAAGAAAGACACATAATTTCAGCGCTGATGAAGACGATACCGATGTGATCTAATCGATAAAGAAGTTTTATTTATTTGGTGAGGACACACTTTTGAATCGATATCAAACTACGTCAACATCCCGAAACACTGACTTGATATGCTTAACGGAAAATAATATAATTCATTGTCCATTATGTCAAGATCGTCTATCACGTAACGATTTAGCGATCCATATCGAGAGCTGTATGGTCATAAAAGTCGAGGTCAGACCAGTTAAATATAATGTACCACGAAAATCACCATTGTATAAAAATAAACCAGTTAAAATTGACGCAGTGATTGAGGATGATTCAAATGATGAGCGGCAAATTTGGGAACTGTTTGCCCTGTTTGTAATCAACTACAACAAGGTGATATCAGTGCTCATTTAGATCTTTGATTAGTTGTATCATTTGAAGGTTAGACGGATATTTTATTGAATTTTTATATTTTATTGAATTAAATCATTCTTTTTTGTAATAAAACTAGTAGTTTTTCTTTGTGTGTATTGTTTATCTGCGGTTTAATATCTAATCTAAATGAAGACGTTGGTATTCAATATGATTTTTGCACCAAAAATAGTATTTTTTTTGTTCAAGAGAAACGTGTATGTTTGGTTGGATTAATTCCAACAGAGCATTATCGATTTTAACAAAATAACATAAATTTTAAATTGTGTTTATTTTATTCATTGGTTTTAAACAATTTCACTACAATATCTCCATAACGAGCTGTACCAGCTTTATCTTCACCTGTTTCACTAATGATTTCGAAATTCTTAAGATCACCCACTGTATGGAATTTTTTATGATGCTCTGTTAATCTGAAAATTTAAAAAATTAAAATAATGGATCCGATAATCCTTTTAATCTCACGTTATTATTATTATAAGTATTAATAATTTTAGATTAAATTATTATGTATATATAAATCACAAGTTGCACATGCGTACACAAATTATTCGATAGCTGTCAAAAATTATCATGGTAATAGACTCGAATAATTTGGGTGTGTTCGGTATTTTCAAGTAAATATCAAAAAATTAATTCACGATTTTTTATCACACAATTCGGACACAGTCTAAGTAAAACATTTAAATAAAAACAGATTAATATCAAATTAAAATTATATACCTTCATTTTTAAATCAAAACGTGCGATGAACTGATCAATTATGTACATCTTTCAAATATTTTAATACCAGAAATACATTTCTGATGCCCATTGCTCACATTTTCGGCACTTAACCCAATTCGCTCCCCGTTTGCTCCCATTATATGCATCAGAGCAAACAAAACAATGCCACTCCTTTTCATCACGATTATGTTTATGTTAGTGGTTAATATTGCTGATTTCCGTTTTTTGCGTGTATTTTGAGGTACATTTTTTTCAGGTGCTTTCGGGAAAGGATTGATTCGGGTGAGAATCCTAGAAGGCATGGCACGGATGGTCTAGGTTGATGTATTGTAAATGATGAAGCAGCACCGGTTAGTAACTCGACTGATTGATTTGAGCTGGTATCTTGTTCCTCCATGTGCAATGGTATATTGTCTAAACAAAACAATTTTCGATCAATTGTTAAAACATAATTTCGCAAATTACAGACTGTGTCATAGCCTGTTGAAATGTATCAAATTGTCCTTCATTACACAAAAATGTTGTATTTTCAAATTCTGCTTCAACTGGCAAGGTCAATATATCTTCTTCAGCTGACTCCCCTGTAGTTGTAAGGGAATGTAATTTCACTAACGAAAATGGTTGCTGGTCGGTTTCTTGAATTCGTAATGGTTGATCTGTTACTGACGTTGGCAGAAATTGATTTTCCGTGAAAATATCACTATTAAACGGGTAAATACCACTTACTTTGAACCCATTTGTTATATTATTTGGCGTTAAGGCCTTTGGTAAGGCCTCTGCCACAATCGATGGTATGTTGTAAATCGACATTGACTTGCCTGGATTATTTCTATGCCAGTTATTTTGTGCAACACTCAAATATATTTTAAATGGGCCTTACACACTACGATCTAACGGCTCAGTTTATGGGAGCAATGTGGCAGAAAGGATAGCATTATGATTCCATTCGATTTTGCCAGATCAATTGTATTTACTGACAAATGTGACTCGTGGTTGTCCAAAAGAAGCAATAATGGATCCTCAATAGACGGACGAGTCTGTTCGATGAAATACACTAGAACCAATTGGTCCATCTCTTACGAAACTCTCGCAGTATCTTTTAAGCGGAAAAATAAACATTGGTGGTACGGAATTGCCAATTGCGAAAACTGCCGTACAACCGTTACTAAAATTCTACTTTCTGAAGAAGTAATTCCACCAACTTGTTTCACTCCCTTTTCTGCTATGACCTTGGTCAGTTTTGGACTGTTGTGACACCTGTTTCGTCTAAGGTCCATAAACGCGACGGCCCAAAGGTATGTGTTCCCTGGAGACTGTCTAACTTATCAAAAAAGTCTTGCACGTTCTGTTATTTAAATCTGATAGCCCTTGCAAAACTCGTTGCTTCAGGCATTCTAATAGAAAGTTCTGTTTTTT
This sequence comes from Tipula unca, assembly GCA_951394425.1. Taxonomy (NCBI): domain Eukaryota; kingdom Metazoa; phylum Arthropoda; class Insecta; order Diptera; family Tipulidae; genus Tipula; species Tipula unca. The sequence continues at coordinate 224,639,888 of OX596380.1, forward strand.
TTTTAAACCAGCACACTTATTTTTTGTCCAAGACTCCGGAATATTTTTACTGTATGCAACAGAACATTCATAAGCCAACCTTCTGGCTTCTGTAGGGGTAATCCCAAAATATATTTTTGAGGAATGTTTGATATTCTGCGCCAATTTATTACTTTCTTCCTTGGTAAAAATGGCATGGCTTACATTTACATATGCAACATTATTGAAATATAGGGATTCATTGGAATTTCCCTTTTCAATATTTTTTCTTGCTAGCATTACATACCGTCTCAATGTACAATGAACAATGTTTTTCTCCAGCGCAGTTTGTGGCACAGATATCTTCTGGTTAGTCAGAAACTCAGTCGAAAAATAAGCTTGCTTGGTTTTGCGTTTGTTGTTTCGCATATTTGGCAAAATAAATTGAAAAAATGATACAAACTTAAGACATGAGGAAGAAATTTCAATTCAGGGCAAGTTGAAACGGTGTTTCAATTTACCCCGTGACACAAGTTTCAACTTGCCCCAACGCGATTTTCCTATAAAAATCTATTTTTTGACCTTAATACCCACTAAATTTTGAAAAAGTGTTATAATGAAGTTAAAACTAAATAAACCAAAAAAAATATTTACTTCCTTTTCAGCTGAATCATGGTAAAATTATAACATTTTTATTTATAATAGTTTATGACTTATTCGAGAAGTTTCTACTTACCCTGTGTTTGAACTTGCCCCGGTCTTCCCTACAATTCGTTTTGCTTAGGTATGAAAAATTATACGACTAGCCTTGTTCGTAGCGTTTGCTTTTCAGATAGCCTCATAAAAAATATATTTTAATCAAAATGCTATTTAAGCCAAACAATCGAAAATTTATTTCCATAAATTTCTAGTCGATTTTTTGACGTGTATCGCCAGAGCCACCTATATATACAGAGCCGTAAGGATCAGCCATGTTTTTTGTCGAGCTTTTTCTAGAGGAACTACTTTTTGCATTATCCCATAAGAATCAATGTAAAAATGACCATTTCCGAATTACTTTTCATCAATGAAAAGTTAAATCTTTCATTTCGATAAACACTTTGTGGAATTGATTCTATATTGAAGTAGCACATATCTGAAAGTCAGAACCTTAAACCTTTTATTAATTTAATAAACATTAAATCATAATTAAATATGAATTTATCATATTTATGTAAACATGAATTTATTTGAATGTGTAGGTAAAATAAATAAATAAAACATATATTGTCATCCTTTCGATCGATGATATTGTCTCTTTTTTAAGAATTAAATCTCACATTTTTTTTTTAATTTCGCTTTTTCTATTGCGATCGCACCATGCTCGTATAAAGCATTATTCTATTTCCTTTTATACATTTGAAAAAGTATCACCACATATTTCTATTTCATTACATTGTAGCAAAATCGGAAAAGGGATAGAGTGCAAAATTATTCCAATAGGCTGAGATCGCAATAGAAAAAAATCAAAATTGGATTCACGAAATAGCGTAAAATTTAAAAAGAGAACATAAACATCGATCGATAGAAAAAAAATTGTGATATTGACAACTTACAACATGTCATAGGGAGTTCCAATAACAGCTGCACAATTTATTTAGAACCATAATTATGCACAAATGCGTAACAAAACTTTACCAAAATAAAATAGAACCGTGCCAGAAGAACTGTGATAGTCATGGTGTTCCATTTATAATCTAAAACCCAAAATTTACGTTTAAATTGAAGTGAAATTAGTTTGATATTTATTCAAACAAAATCATGCAGCTTTTATTGAAATACCCTTTAAGTATTTTATTTTATTCACAAAAATATAATTCAAAAGGAAACATAACCACACTTTTACTATTTTCTCTTTTCGTCTTGCAGTTTAATTTTATTGCGTTGGTATTTGTGTGTATTTATATCAATCCAATGGAGAAATGCTTTTTTTTCTATAAATTTTATTAATAAATATATCAAAAATTAAACAACTTCTTTGATCAAGCTTAGAATCAATTATAAAATGATAATTGTAGATTCTATTTCAATGTTAAAATACTTAATCTATCGACATTTTCATTGAAAAATATCGCACCGAAAAAAATTGAATTTTTCATATGTTTTGTATGGAAAAAACGTTTTTTTCGTCAATTTTAGTTCCTCTAGAAAAAGCTCAATTTTTAACCTTAGGGCTCTGTATATATAGGTGGCTCTGGTATCGCCCCTGCGTCTGTACTTTACAGAAAGTCAAATCGGATTGAAAAATCAAAAAATTCAAAAGTGATGTCACTTTAAATACCAATTTTGAGTAACCACGTGTATTGATACATATGTTTCAATAGAGCACTAATATATCAGCTATCTCGATCAACGAATCTATAAATGATTATGTAGGTATTGATATACAGGAACCAATAAAAGCTCTATTTGAACTATTAAATCAGTACCTACATTTTTTATTTTGCCTCAAAAAATATAAAAAAAAACTCAACTATCTATTCGAAGGGAATCACAATTCACAATATACAAAAAAAAAAAATTATGATAATGAACCATTTGCAATGTTATCGTGTTCACACATAAGCATCGTTATACTCCTCGAATATTATCCTTCAGGCGAAAAAAACACAAAAAAAAATGTAATATTCCATCTATTTGCCGCGTTATTCAACAACAACAAAAATGAAAATAATACAGAAAGCACATACTATAAAGCTCGCAGAAAAGGTAAAATATATGAGTATTGTTTGTAATGCATATATGTACATACATATACATATATAGTCATGCGAGTTAAATGTTAAAATATGTACTATTTATAGTAAGTCAGAAACACAATTACATTCAGGAGAGAGAAAATGAACTTCCGGTTTATTTGAAAATATAAATTGCATGCATTTCATGGTGAGCTTTATATTTGCTATTTTTTAAATAAATATTGCATTATATGTATATATACAAAACGATTATCTTAATTTGTATATGACGTATAAACATTTTGTATTTATTTATGACTTGGAGCACATTGAAACTGCAAATAATTCCAAAATAATGTTTTATAAAAATTTGAGAGGATCAAATAAAATCCATGCACAATTTTTCTGATTAGAATTAATTGAGAGCTTTCACTCACCTATATAATACAAATGAAAAACCTAATTATAGATCAGTTTCCTATATGTATATACTATCAAATAACAATAACACTCTCTAAATCTCTGCTATACATGGTCTCCCACAAATCCTGTAAATTGCCTTTGATCCATAACATACGAGTATTATGTTTGTATTTTTTTTTTATTACTTTGGGATATATGTACTGGTATTTTTGGTATTTTGGATACATTTAACCAATGTAGGAGAGTCTTATTTGTATGGAACTTTTGCAAAACAAAGATAAAACAAATAACAGTTAAATATTATTCCTCGTTTATACAAGATTTTGTTTTTACTCGTACTCGTATATACAAGATTTTGTTTTTTTCAACTTCCAGTGTAACATGTTTGCCTCAGAATATATATGTACAGCACCAAATTTAATCAAATTTATTGTTGAATGGACATTGTTAAAAACATGATAAACTCAAAAAAAAAAAAAAAAAAAAATTCTCTTCGCCCTCCCCAATAATAATGCTTCCTTTCAAAGAAAAACAAAGAAATGAACAAAATAATGTGGACTTAAATTTTGTATTTTTTGTTGTGAAAAGAACATTCATTTACATTTCAGTAGTTTGGTTTTTGGTCCAACTTAACAGAATTTTCGGTATATGTTTATATATAAAGAAAAGAGATGATGGATGATTTCCATTCCATGATTGTGTACAATCTGTTGCACAGAATTTTATTTTAATTTTTACTGATCACTTATTTTCACAAACATATACTTTTTATTGTTACTTCTTGGAATATAAAGACTAAACTGTGACATTTATTCGTAAACGGGGTACTATACGCCTTTTGCGAGACCTTTCGAATCAGTTGAGCGTATGGTTGAAATTTATTTCGAAAACCGTTTTTTTTCGCACATATGAAAACGTATGTGGGTTTTTATTTCAGTAAACTTGTTCTAATAATGACAGAACGTACAACTTATGGTAAAAAATTATTCCAAAATGGTTCACTCAAGTTAAAAATGACATGTTGTTTTTCTTTGAGTTTGATTTTTAATATTACAATTTGTGAAATGCTGTAACTCGGTTCGTAGGGGTCACATAAAAATGATCGAATTAATTTTGAATTTATATTTAGTATGGCAAAACAGTTTTATACTCATGCACAGAATCAGGCGTCTCTGTGAATATCGTTATTTAGCCATTTTTAACCATATACAAAAATTTTCGTGTGAAATTTTACTTTTTATGTTATTTTGGTGAACTGTGCGTAATTCGAGTTTTTATATCATTCATGTCCAAACCAAATGAAAAATTATCCGAAATGTCAATCAACAAAGCTTTATAGGATATTCTATCTGAAAAATCACACAATTTATAGGAGGAAATACCTACTCAATTTATTTGCAAAATGTTAACATAGATGGCATCTAAAGCAACCGCATTTTTCAACTTCTACCTAATCAATGCAATCTGCAATCATTAAATCTCAGTATTCACCGTTCTGAATATTTTGGATTCGATTATGTTGTAGATATGTTCGCGCCGCTGGAATAAGAAAAAAATCGAAAGTATTCAAAGAAATCTTCTGATATTCCTGTTAAAGAAAACTGATCGATATTAGGGGAGAGTGGGGGAATTCCGTGCATCTTGGTAAATCCGTGCATCAAAATATCAACATTTCTAATTATCTTACCCAACCCTGAGCTATATTATACTGTTCGTTTTGATGAGTTCGATTATTAAATTTTACCACCAGTCGAAACATTAGAGTTGGTGAGAAGACATGTTAACAAAAGTTTTTTTTTATATTTTATTTCAATATTACCGTGTCACTAAATTAACGGTAAGTGATACTAATTTTAATTTTATATAAATTATGTAGATGTATATTATTTTTATAATACTTTAAGTGAAATATACAAATTAAATTAATGCAAACTTCTTTGTGTGTGTTTAGATTTTTATTTATTTTTATTATTTCGCCATTGTGGGGAAATACCGTAAATTTAATCGGGGAAACACCGCACACTGCACGGTATTGCCCCTTATCAAAAACTTATTGTTCTTATTCTGTTATTAAAACTGCCTTGCACATTTTAGATGCCTCGAACATACGTAAGAAAAAGCACTAGACGTGGTTGGTCTGAAGAAAAGATGAAATCAGCTTTGGCTCATCTTAAGCAAGGAGAAATGGTTCGAGTTGTCTTTAGAAACTACCAAATACCTGCTTCAACGTTGAGGGACTATAGAAGTGGGGTGGCTATGCTAAACGGGACAAATATCGGTAGAAAACCTACATTCAACGCAGAACAGGAAAAGGAAATCAGTGATCATCTCCTTAATATGTCGAATACTTTTTATGGTATTACGCTCACCGAGTTCCGCCGCATGGTGTTCGACTATGCTGAACAAAACGGTATTTTGAACCGATTCAACAAAACAAAGCGTTTAGCAGGAAGAGACTTTTATGAAATTTTTTTAAAGCGGAACCATGGATTAAGCCTACGTAAGCCTGAACCTACCAGCATTAATAGGATAACAGCGTTTAATGAAACAGAAATAAACCGCTTCTACACGAATCTGGATACAGTCTACACCAAATTCAAATTGGAACCTGGCCGGATTTTCAATATGGATGAAACTGGAATTAGCACGGTTCAAAAGCCAGGTAGAAATATTGGCCCTAAAGACCAAAAGCAAGTTGGCAAAGCCGTCAGTTGGGAACACGGGAAAAATGTTACGGTTTGTTGTGCGATGAGTGCTGGCGGTGGATTTATACCACCAATGTTCATTTATCCACGTTCCCGTCTATCACCACTTCTAAGTAAAGATGGCCCTCCTGGGGCCATCTATAGCTGCTCTAAGAACGGATGGATAAATGATGACCTTTTTATCGAGTGGCTGAATCATTTTATTAAATTCACTAGGCCAACTGCAACTGATCCGGTTTTATTAGACAATTGAAATGTGTATAAGTTCCTTTGAATTTTTATGTCATTACTAAAATGTGATATTTTTATTTCTTTATTATTAAAATGAATTGTATTCTTTTTTTTATATGTTATTTAAGCAAAATTGTAGCAGCTCGAATATTCGACTCACCGATATTCGATTCTGCCACAAACAAAACAATTAGTGAAATTCAAATATAAATCAACTTATTTGAATTAAGCATTCACTAACCCCATCACACATCCAATAGCCGAACCACTACTATAAAACATTTATAGTAAAACAAGTCCGCCATCTAACACAATCACCACGAACAACAATGTTCGGTGATGCAACACTAATACAATAGTGCAATGTCGACCGTCGCCGGCGCATCTGTTCCCTCTCCAAAATACGACATGTATTTTGGAAGACGAAGGCGACGTCACTCATCACAACACAATACAAAAAACAAGCGGAGCAACAACACGTTGCCACAACATAAAATATAAAATAAAACTTCTCCATTTTGTTTGTGGTGTGGTAAAAATTAAAAAAAACAATTACAAAAATATAAATAGAAATTAATTTTTATAATAATAATTTATGTATAAATACAATTAAATATTAACTGAATAAATAAATAAAAATAAATTATAACCAACAAAACAAAATTATAAAACATAATATAAATAAAATTGTGAATAAATAAATTTGTGAATATAATTTGATAAAAAACATAAAACAGTTAAAAAATAAATAAGTTTATTTGAAATATTATTACTTTTGAACTAGCACAGAATTACCCCAGTCAGTGCACGGAATTACCCGTGAGTTCGGGGTAATATCGTTTTTGTCGACTTTTAGGGCAATTCAATTATCTCGCAAAGGTCGTAACTCTAAGCCATTTGGAGTATGCAGACTAGAAGCATACATAACTGGTTATAAAAACACCTAAAAGTTGTATTGAAGTGGCTTATTAAATTAATATCCTATCGATTTTCGCTTAAGGGCACGCAATTCCCCCACTTTCCCCTACGACAGAATCAGACCCTTCCATGAAAATGTGGCTCATTGATTCAGCAAAATCATTCAACATCGCCGATGTTTTATTTTAATTTATCGAAAACTTTTTTTTTTGTTTTAATGTTGCCAACGGCTTTATTCTTGAATCTTTCTATAAAAGAAACGAACAAGAACTATTTAAATGTCCAAGAAGGCAGCAAAACAATATTTATTTTCCTCGAAGGTGATTTTGATTGCATTTACAATTCTGTGTACTTGTTCTGTGGTACCATGTTGGTTTCGGAATCCAAATTGATGGTCTGGAATAATATGCCGTTCTTCTAATACTGGTTTCCATTTCGTTAGTACCATTTTTCAAATAACTTTGAGATTGTAGGCAGCATGCTTATTGGGCGATATGATGAAATCTGTGTTTCATTTTTTCCAACTTTCCAGTAATCAAAGATATCTTCCATTTTTGAGGAATATAACCAGTCAATCATGCCCTGGTGCCTTTTTTGGACTTTTTTAATTATTAATTGTATTTTTAACTTTGTTCCAATTATATTTTATGGGTTTGAAGAACAAACCATCGTCCATTTGGTCGGGTAGCACGAAGTTAATAGTTTCTTTTCTTTTCTTCATCGTTTCTCGCCCAATTTCCAGTTGGTAGTCCAATCGGGTGATCCAAGTTTGTTGACCTTTTTAACTTTTTTGTTGCCTTCCACAAAGATTAATCCGTCCTCCCGGTTGCCGACAGATCATTTATATATTTCTGGACGCTGTGGTTTTCTTCTTCCCGCAATTCAAATCTTAGATTCTTAATAGCTCGATTTAATGTCCATTACAACAACGGTGATTTTGTTTCATTCCATCGGCGGCGAATTTTCCGCTTTTCCTGAATTAGTTCCTTTATATTATGTGACAGTTTATTAACTTTTTCGGTATTATTTAAGACAGCCTTTTCAGCTGATAATGCCAGGACATCTTTCAGATTTTCTGCCGCCTCATCAATATCTGCTAGTGTGCTAAGAGGGATATTCAGTACACAATTTTGTTCGCCTAGCCTCTTATATTATTAGGTCGCCCGCAAGAAATTCATTACCTAGCTGGCTGAAATAATCCATGAACATTTTTGGAGGACAGTACACTACTGATATGACACAGTTTCCAGATAACTCATGTAGATACAGATGCTCGTTGATTGGATATGTTCCTTCTCATATTTCACAAATTCATAGTGTTTTAATCTTGTTTTTATCAGTACAGCTGTGCCTCCATGTGCTTTCCCATCTGGGTGTTTCGTCTCATAAACAGCGTGCCCATTAATTTTGGAATAGTTATTTTTGGTGAAGTGTGTTTCAGATATTAACATTATGTCAATATTGTGCTCAGTGAGGAATGCTGGAACCTCTGCTTTATGTTGTGCTAGGCCAGTCATTTTTGAGTTTGTACGACGATCTGCATCAACGTGTTTATATTCTGCATTAATAGATTCATGGTTCTCTCCATCATCGCCATGAAGCTTTGCATAATGTTAGTTCACTTGCTTAAAGCTGCTGCGACGTTTCCTTCGCTTGCTTACACTTTGGTGGTACCCTTAAGGATATTTGCATATGAAACCTCTTGATGCACACTACTGCTAACAGTTGATTTTGGTTGGTTATTTTGTTCGTTATGATATGAAACTTCTGGTCGTACTTTTGGTGCAGTGGAAGAATGAAGATTAAGCATTCGTTGCTCTGCTCGCTGCCTTGGATTGATTCTTCTTTTCAATTCTAGGTAAATTGAATGCCCTCTATAATTTGTATTGTCTCACTGATGCTTCCGTTTTTTCTTTATTGCATGCATTTGAGTTATGGAGTTTACCACATATAACACAAGCATCGCTTAAAGTGCAATATGCTTTAGTGTGTCCATATTCCTGGCACTTAAGACACTGTACCGGTTCAGTTCTTTTTCTGGGTTCCTCAATGGTAACTCTTCTATACAGTAGATATTTTCAGTCAAATATTGCATGTTTCTCGTTGATTTGTTTATTATCTGGTTCTAATTCCAGACGGAACAATGGCTGAGGCAACTTCTCACGATTAATAATGTTGGTAATTAATTTGCATTGAAATCTTTTCTCAGCGAGAGCAGCTCGTATCTCGTTTGCATCCACGTAGGCCTCAATACCTTTAAACATGACGACCAATCCTTTTTGGTTTGTTAGCTAGTAAGTGTAGTAATGTTTACCAACTTCGTCGTAATGTTTAACTAACGCTCTGTAAGCGTCAATATGGAGCGCTTGAATATTTGTTTCTTTTATATCTCCTCTTTTTATCACGGAGATATAAAATTCACTATTAGTAATGGAGGTGGTGGTTTCTCTGTGTTTGGAGCTTTTTCGTTCGGCGGGTCTTCAACAACCAAACAAGAATACCGGTTGCTTTAAATTAATTCAAAGCTAGCTAGTTTGGTGAATTTATTCACGTTTGCACTAGCCGCTGAGCTGACAGCGAAGATATACCTGTCCAGCCCTGTTTTCATTAAACACTACCCTACATCACGGTTTATTTTATTGTCATCTGTTGTCGATGCACTTTCATTGTTTTTTTTATCGTCAAAATTAGTCGACGATGCACTTTTATTGTTCAACGCACTTTAATTTTTAGTTCACTTGATATTAAATTACTTGGTAAAGTAATTTTTGATGCATTTGCGATTTGTTGTCGTTTTGAACTATGTTGCACATTTTTGATAGTCTCTATTGTGGTCGGCGTTTTGCGGCAAATCGCTTGTGGACATCGCTTTCTGCAGATTTGGCTCTGCCTTTCTTATTTGAGGTGAAAAATATTGGAACATCACGGTTTCACATATTTTCCACATCAAACTGTTTTTTTTTTATAAAAAATTAAAAACTGCTGATTGAACTTTTCACACAAGTAATAAGAAAATTATTTTCAATGTTTACTCGGCAGTTGCAAAATTGTTAATGAAATTAGTTAATTATCGAAAATTTTCACAAAAAATTTAAAGAATTTTTCTGATTAATTTTACAATTAAATTTACAAAAGTTAGAATTTCATTATTTTTGACAGTTAATTCAAGTAGTATGTAGAACTCCTTTTAAAAGTTTTTGAATCGATTCTAAAAATAAAAAATACTAAATACGCCTTACAGCCATAGCCTAAAAATTGTTCATCACTATAAAAGCCAAAAATGAGCGTATGAGCACTGAACCATCGAAGTTAAAGGTTTTACATTTGTAACGTGAATTATTTAGTGAGAATTTTAATACATTTTTAATAAACTTCACTCCGATCAATAATAAGTATTAAAATTTATATAAGAATGTTCAGTTTATAAGACAAATGATTTTATTTTATTTCCGAAATTTTAAAATTTTAATTGTTTATAGAAAGTAATAAATTGAAATGTTTCAAAATTTTAAGTACATACATATATCGTGACTTAAAATTTTAAAATATTTGATAATTTTAACAGCTTTACCATTAAAATTAATGTCAGTTAAATTTAAATACATTTTTGCTATAAGTTGTGTCAGTAGCATGACAATATGAAAATTTAAGTTTTCAAATTAATTCAAACTTAAATAAAATAATTGTTTTCTTTTAAAAATCATGTAATTAATAAATTATTAAATTTAACCCTATGTTGTATGCAAATTTTATTCTAAATCTATACTTAAACGAAATTCAACTTGTCGTTATAAATTTCAAATTCTGCTATACGATTCTCGAACAACCCTCATGGAATATATAGTGTATACATAATATTAAAATACATCCGTGTTATAAAGGCCATAACCGACCCTTATCGCTCGTTGACGGCAACAATAAAACATCACACTACTGCACCGAAGAACATTATATTATGAACAATCCCAAAAAATGCTATGTGCGACAGGAAAGAAGCTTATTGATTCATTATATATTATAGAAAAAGGAAAATTTTATATATAAAAAAAAAAAAAGCTTTTAGAATGAAAATGTCAAAAGTTTGATAAATTTTGTTCTTGTTTTTTGGCCGATTTAAAATTATTTTTTTGGGCTTAAAATAGTGAAATGAGGAATTAAATTTTTTCTTTTTGTTTCCAAAAATTGATGACTCATGGACAAATGAAAATGGGGATAAAAATAAATTTTTTTGAACATTAGCTGAACCGTTAAGAATACTTTTGGGATATTAAAGTTTAAGACACTTATGGAGATTAGATGATTTCCGTTAGGAATACTGTGTATGAATGTTACACAAAATACATATTTTCATTTCACTTAAATGTCATGTAAACTATATATTATGTATTGTTGTGGTTGCCATAGAAATAAATTGCAGAATTTGATTTTTAATAAATAGAACTTTAAAAATTAGACCTTCAAATCTAGCTACCGCCTCTTTTCATCATCTTGATTGTACATACATATATATGTACATATCATACAAATTGTGTTTTATCGCCTATAGGATGTATAATTTTCTAGACACAAAATATGTTGAAAAACCAAATTTTTTTCACACCAAATGAAAAATGTGTTTTGTCATCAAAACATTAAAAAACATTTTTTTTATCGAAAAATTGATAATTTTTGGTTTGGTGTTTTATCTTTTATATATGTACACACATATATACATAATATAATGTGTAATATATATATTTATAAAATATAAATTGAAAATTGAATACATACACACATTTTTAGTTTATCATCCCAACGATTTTTCTTCTTTTTTTTTTGTGCTCCTGTAGATTATATTATATTATAAAACACCAACCGACGACAAGCATTGGAAAATTGATAATATGACTTCAATACGATAGTCAATAAAAATAAAAAATAAAATTTTGAATGATATCATTATCATCGTCATCGGTATATGAATATAGCGGTTATAATAATCGATCAAAAATGAGTTATCATCGTTATTGATGAAAACCCATTCACGCACACACACATTTTATTCACACACACGTATATGTATGTATTTATAGATGATTGTCATAACCATTGATTGTAAAGTTCAAATCTACCGAAATAAAAATAACTAAAAAATATTTTTCAATAAAATGTCAATCACTAGAAATTTATAGGTCTGTAAAAATATCGAAAAATAATTTTGTGATTGGAAAAACGAGAAAAACTTAAGTGAAAATTTTCAAATAAATATATACATTTATGTACTATACAGACGTATATATGTATGTATGTATTTCATAGATTTCAATAAATTTACAAAATTGATTTCAAGATTAACATAAATTTTTGTAATAAAATATATAGATTTTTATCTTAAATATGTTTAAAGATCACTATTTCCACTTAGAGGATTATATGCGTTACTATATATCCCTTCCATTTTATAAACTATTACGATAGTGGTTTATTTAATAATTTAATTTATTTTACTTTAAGTTTATAATACCGCCATCCTAGTAAGTTAAATTCGAATTTTATTATATAATTGTTGTATTTAATTTAATTTAATTGTTTGTTGCTTTTCCTTTTCTTTTTTTTAAAAATAACTATCAAAAATGTATATATAAGGAAAGGCCGTAGTAAATTGGATGAGTGCGTTTTATCCTTAATAAATGTCAAAAAAATTTCGACAAGAAAATTATTTGTACAGGATTTTAGACAAATACAAATTTAAATTTCACGTGTCGCTATGTGGTTTATTTTATTTTAAATAGTATATAGGTTTCGCAGCAAATTTAATCATTTAAGTGTAACAATTAATGTTCTTCTACTCCCAATGAAAATACCGGTGTGAAGTTAGCACGAAAAATGACCACGAAAATGACACTGGGAGCTCTAGTGGTTTGTATCATGGATATTTTGTTTGTTGTACTAAAACAACGAATTGTGTATTAGATAACAATAAACATATAATGAAATCAATGTGAAAGTACTAAAGCTCAATTTTGCCTTAATCTTTAAAAGGTCAAGTCTAGTTTCGATTCTAGGTTGAACAACAACCCTTTGACGTTTTCCATGCCATTGATCAAAACTTTTCTATGACGCATTACGGAATTATTCAAATTTATATCAAACTGGAAAATTCCTATGAGAATTATTCAATTGCTCAATTCGGCTTAATCTTTAAAAGGTCAAGTCTAGTTTTCATTCCAGGTCGACGAACAACCGTTTTGACGTTTACCATGCTTGTGATCTGAATATTTCTATGACGCATTTTCGAGTACGAAATTATTCAAATGTACCTAACATTGTTAAATTTACTATGGGACATAATGTGAAAGTACTAAAAGCTAAATTTGGCCTTAATCTTTAAAAAGGTCAAGTCTAATTTTGATTCCATGTTGAAGAATAACCCTTTCACGTTTTCTATGCCAGTGATCAGAATTTTTCTATGACGCATTTTCGAGTACGGGATTATTCAAATCTAAAACAAATTGAAAATTTACTATAGGACATAATGTGAAAGTACTAAAAGCTCAACTTGACCTTAATTTTTAAAAGGTCAAGTCTAGTTTCGATTCCAGGTTGAAGAACAACCTTTTAACGTTTTCCATGCCTGTGATCAGAATTTTGGTATGACGCATTTTCGAGTACGGAATTATTCAAATTCAAAAACTACTATGGGAATTTGTCAATAGCTCAATAATAATAGTTTTTAAAAGCAGGATTACGTACCTAACCAGAACGCTATACTTATTCAAGAGAGATGAAGACAATTTTTAGTGACTTTTTTCTCGAAATGACACGTTTATAAAACATATTGAATCGATATGCACGGTTGAACGGCTTTTCTGAAAAATTATACGCTTTTTAGCTTTGGCAACAATATTTCCTCTCAGAGTAAAAAGGCTTAATAAATACGTTTTGAAATATTTACATTTCATTAATGTTGGTGGACACAATTTCTATTAAAGCTCAAAGGTGGACAACAAAGGTATCGGATTCCAATACTTAATATTTGTTAAATTGTCGAAAATAATTATTTATACCTTGGTTTAGACAGAAGGTAAATTGGAAATTATTTTTGGGACATGTATGAAGGTCGATCTTTATACACCGAGAGTTATAATTGCAACACTGCCAAATCTGAATTTTATTCGTTTATTTCAAAATGTTAAATAACTTTAAGTTCTATATATAGTTTGGATCAACAATTATCAACAAGGATACTTAATATGCGGGCGTCTATTTAAATTTATAATTGTCGAATTCCGTATATAGAAACAGTTTTTTTTCAATTAATTTTGTAGCGCTGTAAGAAGCGCACCGTAATGTGATAGTATTATGTGCAAAGCTTCGAGACTAACAAACAAATTTATAAAATCAGAATTACAAATCCATATACGGAATTCCAAAAGAGTCATAATTTTCAAAATTCGAGTTAAAATTTAAAATTTGGAATTTTATCCGTAAAATGTAATCACAAAAATCGATAAAATAATTTTAATTTTAATTTTGGATAATGCTATAAACTGATAAAAGTACACAATTTTCCAAAATGCAACAATCTAAACCTAAATTTAAAAAATTTAAATGTTTTAAACCCGAAATTCAATATATTTAAAATGTGATTGACCTTTCTCGTAAAATAATTCAAATTCTTAAAGAAATTGATATCGAGTCCATTGGGAGCTTGTACAAAAATGTAGATAGAAATTTGAAATTCCCAAATATTGAAATGTTTATAAATGTATATAAAATTTCGAATTTTTAAAAGTTCCAAGACATATAAAAATATCTAAATTTGTAAACAATTAAAATTTAACTAATCGGCATTCGAGTCAAAATTTACAGAATTGTACAGTTACGGTTAAAAATTTAAATTTTCCAAATGAAACAGCACCGAAATTAAATATTTTCTGCTGAATCGATTATTAAAACTTCAAGTTTTGACATTTCTAAAAATTCAAAAATATTCAAAATTTTTTGATATAAAAAAAACGATTTGACATTTAAAATTTAAATTTTTATTTCGTGTGTCAGTTTGTGTGTATAAGATTTCTATAGAGCTATTAACTTAAACTTTTGCATTAGTTTAAATTTCGTAGTATTTTTTGTGCTTATAATGTGTACAAACATTTCACGCTAAACTAAAAGAAAATATGTCCAATTTCAACCCTAAAACATAATGGAACAAATAAAATAAACTTAAAAAAATGAAGAATTGCAGAGAAGAATGCGCCATTTCCTTAAGCTTTTTTACAATACATATAGGACAAGCTATAAGGGTAATGAACTCATTCCAACAAGTTTCTATATGTATATACAACAATTACAAAACGTACAAGATCTGTGAATTATTGTGACCAATTAAAACTTTTTCTGTTTCAATTAAATCCCGTAATTAAAATAATTAAGAAAATAAGACAGTTATAGGTAGATACAGATAGGCCGTCTTATACATACATATATCTAAAACAATTTTATTTATTTTTGTGTTTTGAATTCAAATGAACAAACAAACCAAAATTGGAAAAAGTTGAAGTGAGAAAATATTTATATACTCATCGCATATATGTATGTATGTATGTATATGTATACGTGTGGACCATTTTGTCTTTATTGTATATATGTATTGGTTTTACTTAAATGGATAATTAAGATACAAACTTTTTTATCCTTTACAAACAACATAGAAGAATCGAAAAAAGTTTTGAAAAAAAAATGAATGTATCGAAACAATCGAATGAGATTAATAGATTTATCTTAAAGACAATATTTATTTACCCTCACTATATATATGTATAGATTAGAAATAATTAAGGCCAAGGAAATGTTGATGAACAAGATATGAATCATATATAGTTACTTGTCTCAAATTTTGATTACCATCAACCAGTTTATTAAAAGCAAATTTATAAAATATTATGAGATTACAAAGGGAAAAGGGAAAATTTTGTTATTTTTATTTTGATTACACAAACAAATATTTCGAAAAATTTATGTTCGATTTAACATAATTGTGTTAGAGTATAAATGAAAATATGGTGTGAAAGCACGTCAATAGATTATATAGTCATTAATCATGTCTAATAAATCTTAATCGATAGTTTTAGTTTGTATGTATGTATATAGAAGAGTTGAACGAGCTAATTTTTGTTAATTTATATGTAGTTTAAATAAAAACCTCCGCCTGTATACGAGTTTATTCAAACGGTTTAATTACATTAGTTATGTTTAATCTTGAGAGTAAGCAATTAGAAAATCAATATTTTCACTTCACAAATTACTTTTATGGTATTAAATTTGTTTGCTTACAATATTATAGTTCTTTATAGAATTATTACCAATTTCGGATCAATGCCTTTCTTTACTGTTCGAATATTTCTTTTAACATTTTCTCAATAATTTAATATAGAGATGAAAAAACCATAAGACAAATTGTCAGATGATGGAAATGTTTCAAGTATTTTCGTATTTTTTTCTCTCTCTATTGTATATCTGATTGAAATATTCTTTTGTAAAAATAGAAAACTTATAATTTATATGTCTGTTCATATATTGATAAGAATTTCTCCTTTATATCTGATAAGAATAAAAAAAGAATTTCTGTAAACGATGTAGCAAAAAATAAAACACAAAATCTAATTACTCAATGAGTGCTTTTAAGCTTGATGCTGCTTATTATTTTCAATTGTCACAGTATATCACAAACGTTTTTATTTCACTCATCTTAACTTTATCTTCTTTTGCCTTTTAATCTTCCACGTGCATCAAACAATTTATAGAGACATAAAAGCTTTTTCACTCCTTTTGAATTCTAAATATTGTATGTATGTAAGTATGTACATATACATATGTATAAAAAAAATAATAAAAAATTAGAAACGGTTTTGACAAAAATTAAGTTTAACCTGTTTGTCTGATGTAGATAGAACCTTATATACATATATACAGTATGACTGACTGATATAAACGCACATCATTTTGTGTATTTGTAATTTAATTTATTTTGATTGGTAATGCGAATATTTCAACTGGAATTGACAATGACAAGTACATTAAGTGGAAAAAAAACATTTAAATAGTGTTATATATCGAAAGAAAGAAGCATTGAGTCTATATACGGCGTCTCACACCCTTTTAAAAATGTATAACCAAATTTAGAAGAAAAAAAACCGATAATATAAAACTTTAACACTAAAAAGGATAAAATAAAACTTTTAAGAGCTTTTTATTTTTAAAATGTTATACTTAAGCTTTAAATTTGAAGATGAAAATAGTTTTTGATTAAATTAGATAAGCTTTAAGATGTTCTTGTTGTTTTATATAGATAATAATGAAAATATGGTTTTTTGGAAATGTCAAGTTTGAACCTATTTATATAACTACATATTTTCCCATTGTATACGACATTGGCGGAAATTCTACCAAACTATATATACGTACCTACATATATGTATATTATGCCGTGTCATATCATAAATGCGCAACCCATAAATAAATTGTCTATCATTAAATTTTAAATGAAAAAAATGTACGTGAACATTTTTGGGAAAAAAATGAATGCATAATGAGTATAAATGATATGAACGGTAATATATGCAAAATACACTGAGATTGATCTCATACCGTTCATATTGTCATATATACTCGTATGTATAACCATACAAGTTAAAATTTCTTGTTCCCAAATGATATGTATAAAAAAAAGAGTTTTATAAATTTGAGAGGTGAGAGGAGGGGAAGAGGCACGAAGGGGTAGCTATTCGTGTCTTTGTTTGATAAGAATAGATCCATCTTTCAAAGTTATACTTTAGATATATTTACATATTTCGTACATATACACATTTAAATTTTATTCAAATTTATGGAATTAACCATATTGTTGATTGTAATTAACATACGGTATTCTTCTCTAAGCTTATTCGAGTGAGTGACATCAACTATATTTAAAATAATAGCAACTAAAAGAACAGAAAAGAAGTAGATCTACATGTGTATACACAAATTAATGTATAGAGGAGTGGCATGTGATTGTGGCTAAATTAAAAAGTTCGGCTAAGCATGAATGTCAGGCTCCGAGAGTTCTTTACAGAGAGCATATGTCTACTAATCAATGTTATTTGAAAAAAAGGTCGGTTTGAAAAAATTTATTTAATTAATTAATCAGAAATATTTTAAGTGAAACGTCTAATATCTCAACTTAGCCTACATATAGAATATATAATATCATTTATTTTTTATCCATTGGCAGCCTCCCGTAATACTACTAAAATCATTTTTAAGCACATTTTTGCAACACCCATTTTTAACCACTCCATTCGCATTCCATATTTTCCAAATAACTTATAATACCATACGTCAAAAGATTACAGCTTCAATCACGGATATTCATGATATTCAATATTTAATAACTGCAATTCATCATATATATGCGCATGCAACAACAACCTTATAAATAAGACACAATTAACTGCAATTCGGCAATTTTATATTAGTGCAAGTTTTTACTACTATAAAATTACTGAATTCCAATTTATCTAGGTTAGGTTGTTCTCATTTTAATTATTAGACCCCACCCGAGGTAATCTAATAATTAATCTACTATTTAAATCTACACTAGTCCAAATTTCCGAATTGGACATTATAATGAGATTTAACATGGTCATCATGAATATCCCACAGTGAACTCATGTTCAAACTCGTGATTAAATATACTGCGAGGGCGACAAATTCAAGATCCCTAAATTTGTCGACCTCGCAGTATGTTTAATCACGAGTTTGGGCGTTGTGAATGTGACAGGTCTTCAGGTGGCTGTTGTTTAATTGATATATGCAGTGGTGAAGATATCGTTCATTTTGCGGATGATTTAATAGGTTCCGGTAAAGCTTGTTCGTTTGATTTCTGCAGTAATCGCCCTTTCCAAGTCAAATCGCCGTTTACAAGTCCATAATACCTTTTGCCATCCTATAATCTCTAGGTTCGTAGTGTGGGTATGGGTTGTTTGAGGTTCTAACCGATTTGATGATTCTGATCTCTCAATGGCTGTTAGCTAGAACTTTTCATGTTTTAAGGTACATCTTGGACCTACCCCATTAGGATTCTTGAATGATGCAATGTCATCGTCGTGACTTGATGATAACATATTAAGTCGACCATTTTTTTGGTTTGGTGACTGTGAGTATCCATTGGTTCGTGTTTAGCTGAATCCAGTACTCTGTTTTATTTATTGCAGTTGTCATGCATCGCTTTTAGGATTCTGTTTACTGTAGCTTGTGTTGGAGTTGATCGTGTCTATATAGGTCGCTGGTTCATATCCAACTCGAAGGACAATGTTAAATCTCACTATAATGTCCAAGTCGTAAATTTGAACTAGTGTAGATTTAAATAGTAGACTAATTATCAGATCAAACAATCAAAAAATGCTGAAATGTGGTAGACATTTTTTTTTTGTGGTTTACTATTACCGGATGTTTCCATCGTAATATGTACTATAATAGTTTAATAGTATTATACTATTATACTACGACGATGGAAACGCGAAGTTGGTAGTATAATACTTCTTTTTTTTACAATTTCGATTCGATCAAAGTTGTTTTTGTGGTATTTGGATATAACTATACGTTTTTGATTGTGATTTGGTTATTGTAATGAAATTTGTATAAAACATTAAAAGACAAATTTCAATATTCAAATAAAATTATACGGCTCACTTCACAGTATATGATGGAAACCCGAATATGAATGTTAGTATAAGAGTATATAATACTATTATACAATACTATTATGCTATTGACGATGGAAACCCGGTATATGTGAGCGAAAAATTATTGAAATCCGTAAAATTTTTAAAGTTTGTAATATTGAAAGGTAACCTCTTAAAATTTTAAAATTAGATGTACACATGTCGAGTAATTTTCGGAAATGTGTAAATATTCGTAAAAATGTATTTTTATTTCAAAATCTTCTTAAAATATATGCTATTATGTATTTATTTATTTATTAAATTGACAAAGTCCATAAATTTGACTTAAGATATAAAATCAATACAATTTAAAATTATTGATGAATATTACATAAATAAACAACTTCAATAGACAGCATACATCAAATGATACTACTAAAGTTAGCAGAAAAAAAATCTGCATTATCGACATATATTATGGTTCAGTAGAAAAATTTCAGTGCAAATTTTCCAGCAACAAAAAAATATACATTTTCGACATAATTCATAATTTTATATGTATTTATTTGTTTGAAATTGCAACTTTAGAAACTAAAATTATTTTTTTCATAAAAATATTTTTGTGATTTTCTGGTGTCATTTAAATTAATTTATAGAATTACACAATCCACTCATTTATAATTTGTCGTGTAAGCGGGAATTCAATTTAGATTAAGACATAGGTTCCATGATGCAAATCTGGACAAATTTTCATGTCGCATATCTGGTAAATTATGTGGGATCAGGTTAAAAATAATTAAATTCCCCACCCATATTTTATTCATAAGAAATAACCCATATTCAAAAATTTGGGTAGCTGGGACTTTTGATTTCTCGTGTTACCTAGCGATTTGGTTTGGATTTCTATCCTATAATAGAGAAATTCTATGCTTCGTATCAGGTCATATTTTATGTAGGATTAGGTTAAAAATAATTAAATTCCCCACCCATCTTTTATTCATATGAAATGGCCTATATTCAAAAATTCGGGTAGCTGACACTTTCGATTTGTCGTGTTACCTGGCTATAAGTTTGGGCTACCATCCTAGTATAGATGGGTGGGGAATTTAATTGTTTTCAACCTGATCCTTATTATCAATAAACAAAAAAAGAAGAATATTGTCGGGATGAAGCAAAGTGTTGCTTCAACTTTCGTTTGTAAGTTTCTTTACTAATTGTGATTTCATACATATAGGTTTAGTTGTTAATGTTTTCTATTATGGACAGTGCATCGATCCGATCCAGCAGGTTTCCAACAAGAAGACTGCAAAATCACTCGTCTGTTTGCCATTGTTGTTACATAAATGGTAGCTGTTACAACCAGTTTCATAGGGTGGCAATAATTGTATATTTAGATGGTCCGGTAAATCATGATGATATTCCCATCTACCTTTCGACGTGATAAACCATATAGACTGTTTCTATACTCTTTCAATTTTTCGGCTATCGCCATTGTAGAAAGGACATCTAACTGCATACTCGAGTTGAGATCGAACATATAAGCATAATACAAGATCTTAATTTTTTTGTAGTTGAGTGCCTTTAATAAAAGATAGTTACATTCTACAGGAAGTACTTTAGGATGAAACGAAATCATGTTACACATTTACTGATGTTCAAGTTGAGTAAATTTACATAATATTGTATTTAACATTAGTATTTTGGAGTGTTTGGATAACTTAATGTGATAATGTGATATGTGTGCTTTAAAACAGTTGCATACAACAAGTTCAAATAGTTTAGGAATTGAACATATCGATGATACATGCCTCCGTAACATGAAAAATTGCTTCTATCTCCAAGAGCTGTGTTATTCTAGTAGTGGTTTTTCATATCTGCGGAAATTCTCCCATATCTTAGAGATTTATTGAATCCTTTAATACCGAAGCGCATAGACCATCGGGCCAACATCCATCACAGACATTTTTTAAACCACAATTTATGTCTTCTGTTGCAATCGTTGGAACTTGTACATGAACAAATCATATTCACGCTTATAAACCGACTGAAAAACTCAACAAACATGTTTGATATGATAGTAGGGTTACACGATTTCTGCTCATTATCTGCCATGTTTAAAAAAAGGTGTAATAGTGCTTTGGATCATAACATAATGCTAGTATTTAAATTCAGAATATGTTTCAAAATTACGGTATTGTTCTGTGAAATATTGTTTTCTGGTTTCTGAATTATACTTAAAAATATAATTTTATAATAGAAGATTAAGGTGTTTATCATTCGAACCTTCAGTCTTCAATATTATTTCTATAGATTTGTGATGAACATCATTAACAACGAAAGGTGCGGTCTATTAATTCTGAATAGACTAAGTGCATTGGTGAGGATCAGATCAAGAATTCTATTCAGTTTATTATATAGCTTGCAGACTATGCGTTAAGATTTAAATAAAATTTGAAATTTGGGAAAACGCATCAAATAACTAATCTTTAAAGTTCATTAAACTTGTAAAATGGATTAAGCGCGCTGAACTCTTTGCTGTAGCAAAGCCATTTTGTGTTTGTTACCAAACTTTGAAATAACTGATTTTTTGAACAATTCGTAAATCTCTTCTGTTAAATACGTATAATTTATTGAGATATAGTTTATTAAGCAACTATATAAATTCGATAAACCTTAAAATTATAAAGTTCGAAAATCGTAATAAGATTTTGAGAACATAATACATATGTACAATATTGAAATTCGAATTTTCCGAATTAATTGCCCGAATTTAATTTAAATTTTAAAATATTGTAGATATTTTTGGAATTGTCCATAAGAACTATAAAAAAGTTAAATTCGTTAAAAATTTCTAAAATTATTGTCAATTTCAATGGTCAAAAACTCAAATTGAAGTTTATAATTCAGAATTGTTACATTTTATTCCCAAAATCCCTAAAATTTTGAAATTTTAAATGTTAAGATTGAATTTTTAAATATTGAAAACTTTTTATTGCTTTCTAATTCTTAATATACATTAAATTATGTATTAAATTCTAAACAAAATCATTTAAAATACTTAATGCAAAAAAATTTTAAAAATTTTAAAATCCAGAGAATTTTCGTTTTTTGAAGCAGTGATTAATAAAAATCCTTTACCAGTTTCTTCTAAGTTAACTTTGAAATTTGAGGAACTTCAATTTTCAGTACTCGGACCTTATCATGAATCTCTCTCTCTCTCTCTCTATCTTTATAAACATTTTATAATTTTTTCAATTTAATCGTTGTAAATTATCTGTATGCTTGTCCTTCTCTGTACTGATAAAATAATGCCCGAAAAGTCCGTTCTTACTCATTAATCATTGCCCTATCTTTATACAGATACAAGATGTGAAGAATCCATTTTATTGTTTTTTAATTAAATAGTCAGTATTCTAATATGCAGCGAACTCATTTTGGGGCTATCGTTCAAATACTGAAGATAAAATCATTCCTAAATCGATTTTTACTGTACATACATCTATGTAGAATGAAATGCTTTTTCAATATAACGAAGAACAATGTGAATAAAATTGCTCTCTTGTATATTATGTACCTTGACTATAACGAATCGATATGTAATAATTTGTTTTTGTAAAACAACTTCTGTATAAATTGTTTGTACGTAATTCTGATTTATTTCAGATTTTTGTTGAATTTATGGGAAAACAGGCAACAATTTGGAGAATGAAGTACATACTCGTACATGTATACATTGATGTGAAGTATTATGATTTATCTTGTTGTATATATACATAGGATCAGTTACATACTATAAATTCCTTAGAAAGACATAGCTATTCACGAACAAATTACCGAACATAAGTATATATGAAATGAATGAAATATTGAAACAGCTACAATCTATACAATTCTAATGAGCACGCCCACACTATAAATACATATGTATTTGTAGTAATATCCGAATTTAAAAATTAATTTCCGGTGTTATATATTGAATACATGCTTTAATAAAGTTTACAAAGATCGCTATTAACTACCTTAGGAGTACGTTAGATTTTCTTTGTACATACTTAAGTACATTAGACTAAAAATTGTAACCGCATAAACGAAATCTGGAAACTCACATGAAATTTTCGGTGTGTAGGTCGTGATATATGGTAGTATTGCGTACATACCAATATGCATTGACGACATTTGGTTTAAGTAACATTTTATAAAACAAAACCTTATTGTCTATATGCTTAAGTTTGACTGCATTCAAATTGGCCAGTTTATCTTGGTAAATTAACTTAATTGGTTGACATTTAGTTTCAGTGTCTTCTATGTCTAAGATGTTCTGGTAAGTTGATATTATTTAACTGTATACTAAATATAACATGTACCAATTTGCAATCATTGATTTGAATTCTCCATTAAGTTAACCGCATGCTTCAATTGCACACAAATTTTCTTGCAGATGCCTTGACGCTATTTTTGGATTTTAATGCGTAGCTATTATTGCTGTAACGTCCGCAAATGTTAATACATTTACATAATTATAAATTGGTCAATCTGATGTGTATATCAAACATAATATTGAACGCCTGCGATTAATTTCATGGAATTGAATGATGTGTAGCAGATAATTTTGCTTGAGCAACATCCTAAAACTGCTGCTGAACAGTATTTTTTTTTCTATTGAGTTTCTGATTTCAGATACAACTCGATGAACTTATCCCACGGTATAAGATGGTCTGGTATAATTTAATATAACTCTTTTGCAAAATTGGTTTCAATTTTAGAAGAAGAATTTTTTGATAGATTTGATAGTACTAATAGTATAAGCTGATTGGACGATAAGAGTTTATTTATCTTTAGGAAACGTAGGGTTTTAAGAAAGTACCCAGTTTTCATTATAGCATTAAAAAATTGTATAAATTGTAAATTGTAATAAAATATTAATTTCATACATTTTTTCGGTAGTTCTCTGAGTATTTTCCACCTATCAAATCTTGTCCAGGTGCTTTTTTGGATTTTCAATCTTTTTAGTTTTTTTTGTCGCTAGTAATCTGTTGCTTCCGTTGCTGTGATGCTGGCGAGATATTGTTGGGCTCCTTCATCATGTTCCTTTATTAATGTGTTTTTTAAATTTTTGATAGGGTTTTGAAAACAATTTGCTTATTGGACGCGTTTTATTGAGTGCTTTGTGTGGGCAATAAACTGCAAATTTGTTGCATTTAACGGTCGCTCATTCCAAACATATCGTACTCGTAGTTGTTTGAATATATTCTTCACTATAAGCTGTTGGTGTTCATGTAGTATATTATTCTCTCTCTTACAATGATAGTGGTTCTCTCTTGAGAGTTTCCGCTGAGGTGACTCATGAGAGTTATACTAGTCTCCATCACTTGCATAAATTGGTTCATGGATTCGTTGAGGGTACTTATCATTTTATAAATTCCCTAGCCGTCTGAGTGTTTTGTGTTTATCGTGGCAAATATTTCTCTGGTATTGATTGGATTTTTATATAATTTCATCAATTTCATAATTTAATTAATATAATTAATCACACACAGTTAGCAGTTTTGAGTACTTTCGTGAAGGCCCAAATTCTTGACAGTTGGTGCATTATAATATATAGAACTGATTTCCATTTATGAGGCTCTTCTACTACAACTTTTCGGTCTAACAAATACGTTAAATTTTTCCCTTCAATTTTGTTGGTTCAGGTTCTATAGCTCACCTCTAAATATTGGTTGAGGTATTTTATTGCGATTTATAATGTTAATTATATCTTTTACTCTGAAACCCTTTTTGGTTATTCTTTACAAATTTCTGCCGTTGTCACGTTGTGGATTCGATTTTTATCACAACGGTGAATTTGTGAGCGAATTCTTAAGTCTTAATTTAAAGTTAAATTGTTTAGGACAAAATTTTAAGACGATTGTATAAATGATTTGAGATCATTCATAAACATTGGTTGTAGTCTGAATGTCAATTGTTGATGTTACATTTGAAAAATGTATTACGCACATGTTTCGTTTTAAATTGGGTTGTTTCGTGCAAGTAGAACAAATAATAAGTATGTATCTATACGTGTCTGTGTGGTAAGTAAAACAGATATGTTTTTATTATCGTTCTTTGTTTGCAATGTTGATTATTTTCTTGGATATTACTAATAATAATCTTGCCAAAACAGATATCGCTTTATTCTCCTTCTGAACTGAACACACATTTTCACACTTAAAATTTAATTAAAATGTATTTCATTTAACATATAAATATAAGTAATTTCATCATGGAATAATGAATTCAATTTAATATTTAAAACCCTTTACAGTAGTTAAGGGAGTAGAAATAGTTTTATTTCCAATTTTCTTGTTGCTTTTTGTTTCAATTTTTTTTTAAATGTATCCCAAAAACATATCAGAATATGAATAGAAAACATACAAGCCCTATAAAATAATGATGATATGCACTAAATTTTAAATCGATTCCCAAGGAGATTCACCTTATACATATATCGATATATATTGATATACACAAAAATGACAGACTCAGGTGCTTTCGCATAAGACAACATCGTGTAGTCGATATATATATAAAAAGATGTCATATAAGTATTTATGATTACCATTTTGCATTCAAATCGCGTTATAAATATTGTATTCCACCCACACATCCATATATGTACCTTGCATGCACATTTCATGATTAAATTCAATACATATTATATAGAACACATAAGCTTATATCCATATAAATAATTTTTCATATATAAGCTCGTATCTCCCAAAATAAATAATTCAATTTTAATCTTTGAAACAATAATAAAAAGATTATTAAATATACAGTATGTATGTACTACATATGCATAATATACATGTATATACGTACACATACATATATATATGTATTATAGATTGTAAATTTGGGTATAAAGGAAAAGAAAATTTGGTGCATGCATGTGTATTGAGGATGGAAATTTAAAGCAGATGGTTTTTTATTACTTTGATAATGTTTACATTTCAAATTTTGGTTATTTTGAAATTCATTATATATGTATACGAGTATACCAAACCTATACCACATAGTTACAAATTGGGTTATCCCGCACATACATTATTAATTGGAAAATTTTCCTCAAGCCTAATTTATTAAGTCCTTTTTTCGGAATACATGTGCACAGCCCAACATAAGTATTTTAGAGCCCTAGGCAAACATATTTTAGATCATTTTTTTTATGAATAAATGAATTACAGTGAAACTTCCATAAATCGAATCACTATAGTTGCCATAATAATTTATTCGTATTAAAAATATTCAAGAAATTGAAATTGGAAATGTATATCGGAATTTTGTCAACTATTCCAAAATTACTAGAAAAAATAGTTTGCAATAAACTTTCTGACATTATATCTCTTAATAATGAACAACATGGATTTCTTAAAAATAGCTCCACAATAAATAATTTGTCTATTTTTACCTCTTCAATATTTGCAAATATGGAAAACGGTGCCCAAACTGATGCTATAAATACTGATTTTAGTAAAACTTTTGACAGAGTCTGTCACAATACACTTATTTTAAAATTAAATTATTTTGGCAATAGGGCACGTTACTAAATTGGATTAAATGTTATCTCACCAATAGAATACAAAGAGTTAAATTCCTAGATGTGCTTTCTTATGGAGTATCAGTTTCTTTTGGAGTTCCTCAAGGCAGCCATCTTGGACCACTACTCTTCAATTTTTTTATTTCTGACACATAATATAATGTCCGGAATCGGTCTCAATTTTAAATATCTATACAAACCATTTTCATCCAAAGTGCTTCAATAATTACAAACTTTCTTGAAGTACCATTTCTAGTAATATAGGAATCTTATTAAGAATCATTTCCTCCTTGATTGTTATGTCGACCACAAGCATATTGCAAAGTTCGTCAGTTCTGCAGGCACATGCAACACCAATTACAAGAGCGGCCTGCAATGATAATGATTTGATTATTAAAGAAGCTTTTATACCTTTGTTGCAATGTAATCTTCAACACGCGCTTCAGTTAAAAATCCTCCTAAGTGAAAACCAATGATTTTGTTTGGTCAACATTTTTTTTTCAACAGTTTTTTTCAATATGAATACTCTTGAAAATATGCCAAAAGTATATGTTCCGAAATTTTATTAACACTTTTATTATTACACCGCGGGTTTTTATTCACTTTAAATGTGAAACTCTGAAAAAACAAACCAGTTTCATCAAAATTAAAGATGTTATTTGAGTTGTAATTTGCTGTTAAGCCTGGCAGTACAACATTTTTCTACTCTTTGCAAACATCCGGATTTACCAAAGCACTCTATCTCTATACTTACGGCTTTGAAAACAATATTATGGTGCTCCTTAAATTAATCAAACTACCCACAATACTTATTCTAGATTTAGAAACTTTAAGGCTTTTCGCGAATTTTTGTCTACTCAACGAACCATTGATGGAATTTTAGGTAAATGCGGTAGCACTATTTTTATGGTTGAAACCGTATACATCTCGGTATTCTAAATTGGCTTGCACCATCTTTTTTCGGCATGCCGTTATCCACACAAGAAACTAATTCCAATGTTTGTTTCATTGGTAGACTTTTCAGTTGTCGCAGTGACATTGTTGTACATATTCTTAAATTCAATAATGTTACTTTACGCGTGCGTTACAATAAATTATAAATTAATTTTTTATTTATATTTCACTAAACAATTTCGTGGCAATTTAATAAATAATATTAAACGTATAAATACATATGACGGAATACAGCAAAATTGAAACATAAATTAATAATTACATTCACGCGAAAATACACACATGTTAAGGTAAGTGATGAACAACCGTAATTAAAATAAAGAGGACAAACGTAAAATTTAGAAACCGCAGAAACTAAAATGCCAAAAAATAATTTAACAAAAACTAAAAGATTCGTTTTCTTTAAAACAACATAATAATAATTTCCCTATATTGTCTTATACTAATGACACATATCCATAATAAAATTCTACTTAACTAAAGAGTCATGGTTAACCTTAGTTATGAATTAATGATGTTTATTCTCATTTCGCTTCATTTTTTTTATCATGCAGAAAGTTGTGTTTAATTATATCATGCAACAAAATACATGGTTTTAGCTATAGACGGGGCATCTCAATGCATATAACATATATTCTGCTTAAAGTATCTAATCCATTGCGAAAAATTTACTGACATCTAAAACGAAATGAGAAAAAACATAGCATTTTTTTTACTGGAAAAAAAGTTATGTTTGTGTTAGTGTACTGCCATAAAAAATTGTTGCTGCTATAAAAAAGTATCAAGTCAAGTTTTTATGGCAATATTCTTATACATCGACATAGAAATTGTGTGCGAATACGAATTTTTCCCCGCATACTCACGTAATTTTTAGAATGATTTTTGAAAAGCTGTCAAAAAGTATCCATAAAATTTTGCTATAAAATAAAAATTAAAAGAAATATGGTCTTTGTCACTCTAATGGAATTTTAGTTTTTTTTCTCCGTTCGTTTTTTCAGTAAAAAAATACTGCCAGTAAATTTTTCGTAATGACAGGCTTAAGTTCCTTCTTTGGCGGTTTCTCCAAGTCATCTAAAGCTTCATATTCATACTTATTCATGAATTTGTTGCCTTGAATCTTCAATCAATTAGGTCAATCATTAATTAAAATAATATGTTAAACCGTGGTTAAGCATGACACATTTGATTGAAATTATGGTTAAGCTAAAATAATACGTAAATATAAAAAATTTGATTTGGACTAAAATTTTGATATTGAAATCGATTTGTACTAAACAATACTGAGCCTTAAATGTGCTTACGATTTCAAAATTGTACAATAGACAAAAATACTTTTAACATTATACATGTTTTATGCCGACCTAATTCTCTTGGCTCTGATTTTATATTCCATCATATGGATTATAAAATATTTTCCATATTCGTATCATTTTAATTGAAATTTTCTTAAAGGTAATTTTGTATTTCTTCTTCAGAAAAGCCCAAAGAGAATAAAAATTAATTTAACTGTTAAATCAATCATTTAATTTTCCCATTTATGTATTTAATTCACGATTTTCATATTAAAATACATTAAAAGTCTAATATACTCACTTAAATCAATCACCTAACTTAACTAATGAGGTTTGATGGTAAAATAATTTTCACTTCATAATATAAAAACCAAAACAACAAACAACTGAAAATAATAGTAATAATGGAAAATCAATAAGGAGAATTGTTTCGCAAAACATCATCATCATCATCAATTCAATTGAACATTTTCATTTTCATATTATTATATTATGTTCCATTACTCCTTCTACGAGATCCATCTAACCACCACCACCCATCACCACCAAAATACTCATATACGATTTATTATTTTATTTTTGTTTTCTCACATTCAATTTCCTTAGTTTTCATTTCATTTCATTTCCTGTTTTTCACGTCTTGAAAATTCGCAAAATAAAAATAGAAAAATAGAAATATAAAATAAAAAGAAGGCGAAAACTGAGAAGAAAAATTAATGAAAAATTGAATTATTTTCATCTTATGATACATAACTATGTACATACATATATAGAAAAATAAAATTAAGATATAGTCTCGGGTATAATATGTCAAATCAAACAATGTGTTACAGCTACGAAATACAAAAAAGGATTTTATTATTTAACCGCACCATACCAATGTACCAAACCAAACCAATTGGCCATTATCCGGCGATGACGTCTCAAACGCCAATCTATAACTATATAAAAATAAAATTAGCGTTACAAATATTAAAGTATGGTGTGAAATTTTTATCAAATGACAAAGTATAAGCAAGTATTACGTAGTATATACATACTTAGAAGAAGATTGAGTAGCTATATGCCGCAACAAAAAGTTATTTATATGACCATAACTCTTCCCGGAGCAATTGATGAGAGGGATACACCCCGGATAATGTCCATATCCAGTTCTGGTGGTTAGCTTGATTAAGGTGTACATTCTTAATTTGCTTTCTGTTTTGGATGTTTTCTTGGTTGACTATTTCGATGTCGAGCATTTGTACTAAATGACGGCTTGCCTGAATGTTATGAAGAGAGAAAGGATTGGAATTTTTGATTGTTATCGCACAATTCCAGAAAGTCAAAAGGAAGTTTCCTGCTAAAATCCTGTCGGTTGATCCACAGTTTGAGGACAATATTTCGTTTTTTGCATTGTTGATTAACAGTTTGCTATCTGAGATGAACTGTGTCTTTGTTTCAGGTTCGCAAGTCACATTGCAATGGCTTTTGCTCCCCAACACCAGTGGTTTTATGCAATCGTTGTGGAATTCTAGTATGTTTGAATGTCGTTGTACGGAATTATCGTACTTCGTACTTGATTGCGTTTGATGAGATGTTGTGGATGATCTTTTATTATCGTATTATTGATGATCAATGGTAGTACCAACATCGCAGTTGAATTGCCTTCTTCTAGTTTTGGTATTTGAAGCACGTAAAGTAGAGTTTCTTCGTTTACTGCAATTTCGAGGTGGCGAAGTCCAAAGCTTCATCTGGTAAGGTAATATTAATACCCTGGTTAACCATTAGATTCTTTATTTGGATAGTCTCATTTATAGAAAGAATTTTGCTGCTTGGCAGTTCCACCTTCGTCCTGATTATTGCGTCTTGGATGTCTTCCAAAATTGTATTAATGCTGTCTATATGTTTACTATTGTGGCCAGCATTTATATTTCCGTTAAGGCTACGCGGTTGGCTATTGTACCTTTTTTGAACGCTCCATTTACTGTATCCGTAATGGTTTTAATTCTCTTGTCGATTTGTTTATTTACTTGGAATTGTTGGTTGTTTGCATCGATTAGCTTGTTCATTGAACTGTTAATTATACGTAAATTGTACTTGTTGTGTCTAGAAGGTTCTTGGTTTCGATCGGAATCATCTGTAGGTGTTAAGAAAATGCGTCATAATGTTATAGACAAAAAATTTACTCTGTTGATGTTTAAGATGTCGAAATGCACTAGCTCTATATAATGGCCTTTCAGTGCTTGGTCTCAGGGAAATTTTTATATTATACGGTTTCCGATCGTATTTATATGTGTTGCAAATCTTTTATTTAGATTGATCCTTCCGGGGAGAAAGTAGTCTTAATTGACTTTCCACTTCTCTTGTTCCACGGTGCGCTCTTTCGTGTTCTTTGACTACAATTGGATTCTGACCGACATTGTATTCTGACACACACCCTTCGTTGGTTACGTCTTCGCCCACTTTTGCGGTGAAAATAAAATGGCCTTTTTCAGAGAAATTTTCTCGAAATGCTTCTTGAATAGTTTTTAAGTTTTTCTGGAGCTAGGATTGCTGACTGTTACCCATTGTGAAATTTCTTTAGGAAGTCAGTAACTTCTTCTTTTTGAAAAGATTTCTTTGAAATTATAATTCTTTTAATTATAGTACATATCTAGATTCGAGATTATGAAGATTAGTTGATTCCTATAATAGTTTATAGGAAGATCGGAAACTTGGATATAGTAGTCGTCGGACGTATCCGCAGAGTGGATAGTCTCTAGTATTGTTTGAGCGGTATCCTGCTTAGGGCATCTGCCACTACATTAGCCTACCCTTCTTTGTAACTACATCCTAATCATAATTCTCCAATTCGAGTCTCCACGGATGGAATTTTTTTAGGCCACATATTATGGCTAATGCTTCCTTTTCATTAGTCGCTTTGTTTATTTCTGTAGAATTTAAAGTGCGTGAAGCGAATGCGATGGGTCTTTCAATGTTGTTTTGAACTTGAGACAGGACTGCACCCAGAGCAAAAGCTAAAGCGTCGGAAATCTGGCTACGCTAGTATCTGATGTGGAGCTAGGATTCTTTTCAGCGTCTCGAAGGCTTTTATATACTCGATGTCCTTAATATTGATAATTGTGTTTTTTTTAATGTATTTGGACATAGGCTTTGTTATTTTAGAATAATCCATAATGAATCTTCTATAATAGCCTGCGAGTCCTAAGAATTGTATGATTTCTTTGGGATTTTTAGGTATAGCGGTTCATTCCAATCCAAGATTTTTTGTATCTCGTCTGTATGTGGTTTAACGCCATCCTGTGTTATTATGTGCCCCAAGAACTCTGTTTCTCGTTTTAGAAATACACATTTATCCAGTTGGATTTTCCGATTGAAATTTGACAATCTCGAGAGTACTTTATTAAGGTTCTGTATGTGGTTATCTAGGTTATGTCCCACTATAATGATGTCGTCTAGGTATACGTGACATATATCTCCAATTAGATCTTGTATAGGACTTCGTTCATATATAAGCATGTTGAAACGTTGCAGGTTCTTGTGACTTTTCGTCCATAGAGATTTGGTGAAAACTAGATTTCAAATCCAAAGTTCAAAAGTACAATGATTTTCCTAAATTGACTAAGATTTCCTCTATTTGTAGAATTGGATACTGGTCGTTTACCGTTTTTTCATTCAGCTTACGGTAATCAATTACGACTCTGACTTTTCTTTTTCCGGAAGCATCTGATTTTTTGGGACAACCCAAATCGGAGAGGAATAAGGACTTTTTGAGTGTCGGGTTATACCGCTTTTCAACATTTCCTGTATTTGGTCTTCGACATCTGTTTTGAAATGATGTGGATAACGATATGTTTTGGTAAATACAGGTTTTTCGTTCTTTGTGACAATGTGATGTTTGATTATTGTTGCTAATGACAGCTTTTCTTTCTGTCTCAATAACACTTTGATTTTTGAAGATCTTTTCTATCAGAATTTTCTTTTCTTTTTCATTTAAATGTTGCGTTCAGGTCAAGTTTTCTATAGTTGTTCTGTTTTTATAATTTCCTCTTCGTATATGGAATTGGTTACAGAGTTTTTAAATTATTTATTTTAAGTTTAGTTTGGGTAGGTTTCGGGTGGAATTAGGTTTGTTAAAACTTTCATTGTAGTTTTAAAATTATCGGCCTTGTATACAATCATACCTGCGGGTGAATCAATATATCATCGTTTAATTTTGTAAATTCTGACATCAGCCAGTCGTTGTTTTTTCCGTGTTACGTTACAATTTGGTTATAGACATTTTGTGCTGGGTAGTAGGGAAGAAACTTAAATTTTTGGTTCCCTAGGGATGTTGTGTTTGAGTTATAGTTGATTATAGCGTTCAATTTTGCCATTGATTGAGATCCTAGAATCCTATCGAAAAATTTATGAAAATTTAGTTTATAGTAGGTTTTATCTGGTAGGTTATGCCCTAGAAAATTTATTTTACCTTTCTTCTTAAGTTGATGGACTCCTAGGATATTCCAGACCATCGTTTGTTTTAATTGTGTAAGATTATTTTGGATAATACCTGGTTTGATAACATTTTTGTTAACACCAGTATCTATTAACAATGTTATTGTCTGATCTGATTCATTACAACAACATTGTAGGTACGGAAGAAAATTTAACTTTCCGTATCCGAACTCAGGTCCTCTTGAAAATTTCCTGAGTTTGCTTGATCGCTTTCTTCTAAGAGTTCATTGTTTAAATTGTTTTTGTCTACCTCAGTTTCGTCTAAAAATTCATGATTATTTATCATTCTTTTATTAAAAGAATTCCTTGTTCTCGCCAAAGGGTCCACTTCCATTGGTGTTGATGAACCCTTTACTGAATAACAATAGGTTTATATTTAGTATAGCTTTCCATTTTATTGCTATCGTAGTTCCACACGGTGCTGAGATAATAAGACTTGTTTGACTAGTTTGTGTCTATCTAGTAGTTCCATACGTCTGTCAAAAATTCATTAAAAACCGTAAAATTTAAAAAAAAAAAATTCTCACCGATTTTTGTTGTCGTGATGCTGGTTCAAAGATGTTGTAACTGAGGTGAGTCGGAGGAAACTCTAGTCTTCATGGCGGTAAAACAACCGTCAGCCTGGAATGTCTCTTTTTATCTCTGAAGAAAAAAATCGAAATAATTTAGAAAAATTATTTCCGACGGATTCACTTGTATAATTAGGTTTTATTCACTAATTTTAGCATTGTTACACATTCACTTAACTACACTTCACCGCACGGCTGTGCCAGTTATAGGTTTCACAATTTAACAAACATAAAAAAAAGTATTTATTTATTTGAATTTTTATTAATTATTACTCTCCATAACAGAGTTGCATTTAAAACTAAAATCTAAGTTTACAATTATTTTCTCATCGAAATGTTCTTAATCAGCAAAAGATTGAAATTTACTTATCTCTACTTATGTCTATCTAACTATACAACTCACGTTGTTGACTACAGTTTGATTATTCTTGTTAAGTAACCTTACACTTTACATGTGCAGCAGATTAAGTGTTATTATGTATAATTTGTTGATTCAGTTATTTATAAGCCCATAACTATATATAACTAATCTCATTAAGTGTATTTTACAGTGTAACTATATCTCATTAAAAAAGAATATTTTACCGTGCAACAATATCAAAAATTCCAATTGGATTTAAAAATTGATATTCATACATGTTTTGTTTTAAATTTCACAGGCACAAATTTATGAAACCATGAAAAATAATTATGCCCAATGCCCGTCGAACTCGTTTTAGGTTGACCCAATTTCGAACTTGACCTTAGTGATTTTCGGGATTTTCGACCTGATTCATATTATTAAAAATTATGATAAGTTTATGGCATTTGATAATGATCAACATTAAGGCAATTAAAAATAAAGTTAGGGTATTCTAGTACTCTTCGAAAACCAATTATTGGTGTTATTTTAAATTTTAATCAAAATACCTGTGCCGAAACATGAATAGCGCAAGGCCATCAATTCGATTTTCTCATATTATGTTTTGAATTTACTAGCTACGGCATTAAAGTTACCAAATCATGTCTGCAACGTCGAGCTCGTTTATAATAACTCTAGATGCAAATTAGGTACATTGTACATAAAGTAAGTAAACATATGATATAAATAAATATTTTTTATTTAAAAATCATTCAAAGTCGTCGACCTAATAAAAATATGTGTACATATTACATAAAATCTAAGTCAATTTTGTTTTTCCACATAACATACATATATCTTACATAAGTATAACAGAAAAATATGTTTTTAATTATACATTTTATAAAAGTGCAATAATACTTCCTAGTTCGCCCCCCCCCCCCCCCCCCCCCGGCATTTGACACAATATTTTCCAGATTTAGTTTTTACGTACATAGCTAGGTACATTTTGATGTTGTTATTGTTATTAAAATGTATATTAAACATAAAATATGTTTTTTTGCTTGAAAATTTACGGGAGCATGGCACGCAATAATAAAATTTAACTGTTATTGGTATGATACCCTCGTAAATATATATATTTTATATAGGAAAGTTTTAACGTTTTCAATATTATTATTTTCATCACTTCTTAATGGGCAGTTTAAAAAAATAATATTTTCTAATCGATTAATTGAATAACAATTCGAAAACAAAATTTCACTTTAAAAATTCGATACGGTGAAAAATTTACATTTACAAAAAGGTTATGATTTTCAAATTGGTCGATTAAGTTTATTATTATTTTGATGATTATGAACCGATGGCATTTGGTGTAGTTTAAAATTTGTTCCCTTATAAATAATATTCCGAAGGTTAAACAACGTAATATTTTCATTGTTCGAGGTCATTGAAAATTAAATTTTCAATTTACCGTCTATCGGCAAAGTTTACTAATTTCAGCTCGCCACGTGCAGCGACGTTATTGCGAACAAAATTTAACAATTTAAGTGCTAAAAAGATATTATTTATAATCCACTGGAAAAAAATCCCGATTCCACTGACTGAAAAAAAATCCAAATTGCTATTCTGTATCTCGCGTTTCATTGGAAAAAGTTCATACGAAGGAATTTGAACTCCCATTTTAATTTTGTTGGAATTTTGCTATTCTGTAACACGATTCCATTGGAATTTTTGTAAAAAAATTTTATCATAAAATTGTGGTGGAACTATTTTGTTACAGTTAAAAATGATCTAACGAAAATTTGTAAAGGTGTAATTTTTAAAATTTAGATGCACTTCATATTGCTCTCTATTTCGATGGTTGCTGAAATTTTGGCAATCGCTCTTCTTTTTTGTTCTTCTCCTTTCGTGGTGGCGTAGTCCGGATAACCATCAAACACTACCGTTATGTTTCTGCCATAATGTTTTAAAACATAATCAAAATTAATTTTTAGTATCGTGCCATATGTCCCTGGATTTGGCCATACTACCGAGTGAAGCAGATGGCCTCCATCTACAACATATTTACAATTTCTTGGAAAATTGTCACTACCAATGTCAGCTCTTTTAAATATGGTTTTGGTGATCGATTTTGTTCCCTTTCGTAGGAGACCGTCGTGTAAAAGGGAACGTGGAGCTGAAGCCAATTCATATTTAAAATAGGACTGCAACTCTTTCAGACTTTTGACGACACAAACAATTCGATGAAATAACTGAAGCAATTTTATTACGAAAGTTTCGTTATTTATTTTTATTCTCTGAACCTGAGCTGCAATTGGAATAACATTGTGTTCAAATGCAAGTTGACATTCATTACTTTGTTTTATGAAGGCACACAAAGCTTCACAACCTGCATGTCATTTATGGGTTTTCCTCTGGACAGATTAGTGGTCGCTTTCTTTTTCCACCAATCCGTGTATTGACGATACTTCTCCATAGTTTGGTGCATTACGGTTGATTTCACAACACTAACTTGCTTGTTCCGGTTTTCATTCTTGGAGTCAATCTCTTGACTCACTTCGCCACAAAATTAACAGCTGATTTTAAAATCAAATGAGCACACACTTGATCTTAACATTTTTTGCTTGCTGAAAGCTGATGATGATGATCCTGTTTTGGGAAATTACTATACGTATCTGATAAATTAATTAATTACTCTTACCTTACTCACGCTCTCTTTTGCAAGCAACCATACCGCATGCAATAAAATTTCTTCGACGTTCTCTAACTTTTTCCACAAATCCTCGTTTCTTGATTTTGAAGCTTCGAATAAGTCACCAATTCCTTTTTTCACAACTGTAGAGTCCTTTTTCTGCATACAATTGTTACAAATAATACAAATATCTTTATTTTCCTGCAAACTACAAAGGTTGCCCAGTATATCTGGATTTGAAGCATAAGACCAATCCAAAGTTGCGATCAGAGCAACGAATGCTTAAGTCACGTTACAATCAAAGAGATATGACTCCAAAAAGTACAATTGCCCAACAAGCGAATGCACACTCAACCACACAAAATCACCTTGACATGTTACAAGCAGTTTGCACAACCTGGAGTTTCCTATGCCAACATCCTAAAATATACTGCCCCAAAAACGAAAGTTAATTTCAACGTAGAAGAATTAAATATTCAAGCGACCGTAAACAAACTGACCGAAACGATCCAAACTTTCAACAAATATATAAATAAATAATACGAACTCAACAAATATGATATAGATCACATCCAAGCAACTAATATCTACCTAGAAGAATGCCTGGAAATTGTATAATTTCGGCTGTTTACTGTCCAACGGAACAGCTGGGCATTACATTTCTCACAGAAGGCGACTACAATGCTAAACATCTGCAATAGTGTACGAGATTAACAACACCTAAAGGAAAGCAACTATATGAAGCACTGAACGAAAAAAATCTAGATTATTTATCTTCTGGACACCCAACTTACTGGCCATCAGATAGAAATAAAATACCTGATTTAATAAATTTCTGTATAACAAAAGGAATTGCACGCACCAATGCTCAGGTAGAAGATTGCTCAACGTCTAAGAAATAAATTAACTAAACTAAATGAAATTAAACTTGAATTACAAAATCACGGATGAAAAA
Source organism: Tipula unca (assembly GCA_951394425.1). Taxonomy (NCBI): domain Eukaryota; kingdom Metazoa; phylum Arthropoda; class Insecta; order Diptera; family Tipulidae; genus Tipula; species Tipula unca. Next base: position 224,678,386 of record OX596380.1, read on the forward strand.
ATAATAGAAATCGATTCAATCGTAAACAGCAGGTACTGAATGTTTCATTGATACTAGTGTCATCTATAAATGAATAACGGGTGATCCAAAAAGAGCTTCCGGAAGGTTTTTTGAAATAAAACCCATTAATTCAATTTCAATCAATTTAATAATCAAAAATTGTATTTGTGACGTAAGTTCTGTTTATGGCACTTCTCCTGTTTGATGGCACATTTGCGGATGACGTCATCCATCAATTGTATTTGTAAATCATTGTGTATTTCCCAGTTAGTCACAAATCGGTAAGCGTTGGTGACCATTCGAAGAAATTTATTTTGGCTACGTTGTATAATATCTCTATTGGGTTTATGAGTACAACCCAATAGCTGCGCACCATACATCCATATTAGTTTGAAGATGGTCTGGTAAATTAGTCTTTTGCAATACAGGTTTATTTTGGAATGATGCCCAATTAACCAATATATTTAACGTTGTTTTAATCATATCTGTTCAGTTGTCTCATGTGTTTTTCCAGTTTAATCTTGAGTCTATATAAATGCAGACCACGGTATTTGTAGTAACGTTGCTCATTGCTCGTTGAAGATTTTTCACTGCTCCCTTTGTTGAGATTCGTCTATTGCCATAATAATAGTGTCTTCAGCAAATGTACCGATGAATGTTTTATTCGTTGTAGGTATGTATGCAGTGTAGAGATGGTAGAGGAGGGGTCCTAATACGATTCCCTGCGGAACTCCAGCTAGCGTCGGATAAAAGTCAGAACATGTTTCTTCATGCATGACTCTGAATTTGAGATCAGAGAGGTATGATTCAAGCAGTTGGCAATAATTTTTTGGTAGCATTTTGCTCATCTTGAATGTCAATCCCTCGTGCCAAACCCTATCAAAGGTCTAGGATACATCCAAAAATGCAGCGGGGCAATATTTCTTTTCTTCTAACGCTTGCTCTATCACCATAGTGATTCGATTGGTTTGATCTATTGTGAAGTGGTTACTTCTGAATCCAAATCGAAAATCAGGAACGTTTACCATTTTGGCTTGAGACGTTTCAGAAGTAGTTTTTGGAAGCAGTGAGATTGGTCTGTACGATGTTACTTCTTCATCTGGTTTCTTAAGCATAATTATTTGGGCCGTTTTGATGGATTTGGGTACATACTTCAATCTCATACAGGCATTAAATAAGTATGTTATCATGATGATTGCTTTCTGTGGTAGTTCCTTGCATAGAATATTGGTGATATTTCATCAATTTCTGACCCTTTTAAAATCCTGACTTGGTTGATAAACAGGTGTTACGTCGATGTTGGATTGAATGTTATGGGGTTGAAATTCTGTTGCTAGGTGTTGAGCAAAGAGGCCCGCTTTTTCTTTGTCTTGTCGAACCCAACTACCTTGAGCATTTCTTTTGGGTGGTATCCGAGCTACAGGTCGTTTGAATTTTCTGATGGCTTTCCATAACGAGTAGTTCTTATGCATTTCTGAACCTAGCCCGCTTAAGTAGTTGTCGAAGCAATTTTGTTTAAAACTTTTGATTAGCCTATTGACTTTGTTACTTATCCGAGTGAAGGCTGTTTTGTCAATGGGATTTCTGATGAGATGCCATATTCTCCTTGCGTTTCTTATTTCCTTGATTTGTTTCCTGATCTCAGCAGAGTATTTGACTTCCATGTTCGCTTTTTTATTTAATTCTGGAGTAGGAGAAACTAGCCTGGAAACCCAAGCTGTAGGTTTTATAATAATATGAACATGACAGTTGTCACGAATGAATCCCAATGACAATCCCAATTGAAATAAGCACCTCCTATTGGATCACTCTTTAATAAGAGTCGAATTTACAGTCGATATACGAATAAAAATAAATCAAAACTTACTTTCTACATTCTATCTGTAAATATTATGTATACTCGTATGCAACCACAAACATTTATATTTAGTTCACATACATAAAATAAGATTTATATTGTGTATATATATATATATATATATATATATATATATATATATATATATATATATATATATATATATATATATATATATATATATATGTATAGATAAATATAATGTAAAATATGAAACCAATCGTACCTTGAAATGAAAATAAAATTTCCATCTTTTTCCACATCATTTCCATTTCGTCATCATTATCATTTTCAGGATTTCCATTTCAATTATTGTGCAAGAAAAAAATGTTTTTATTTCCAATTCAGTGAAATAAAATCAAATCAAATAAGAAAAATTAATGTACTCGATCATTTTCATTAAATGCTGAAAGTAGCTATAATACGCATAGTCCTAAAACATAAATTAGATATTTATATAATTTAAATGATATTATATTATTTATATAATTTAATATTAATGTTTTATTTATATTTTTTTGCAGGAAACGTATTCGTAATCGCTGCAATACTTTTGGAACGAAATTTACAAAGTGTAGCCAACTATTTAATATTATCGTTAGCGGTCGCGGATTTATTAGTTGCATGTTTAGTTATGCCATTAGGTGCTGTTTACGAAGTGTCACAAGAATGGCGATTAGGTCCTGAGCTATGTGATATGTGGACATCTAGTGATGTTTTATGTTGTACAGCATCAATATTACATTTAGTATGTATAGCATTAGATAGGTAAATAAAATGGATAATATTTCGAAAATATTTATATTTGTAATTAAATTTTGTTTGTATTTTATAGATATTGGGCAGTAACAAATATAGATTATGTCCATCAAAGAACTGCCCGCCGTATTGGTTTAATGATATTAGTTGTATGGGCATTATCGTTTTTAGTATCTATAGCACCATTACTGGGATGGAAAGATCCAAATTGGGAAATTCGATTAAATAATTTACAATGCATTGTGTCCCAGGATTTAGGATATCAAATATTTGCAACCACATCAAGTTTTTATTTTCCATTACTCGTAATCCTTGTTTTATATTGGCGTATTTATCAAACCGCACGGAAAAGAATTAGAAGACGACAGCAGGTAAATTTTTATTTATATGTACTGTACTGCCTAGTTTTTTTTTTATAATATATCCCAAAAATAAAATAAAATTTAATTTCATTCATTGAATCATTCAATAAATTTTTATTTTTTTACATAACTATTAGACATAATATATAAATATATAAATTAATTTATTTTATTTATTTATTTTCCGCTTTGGTTGCAAATAATGAAAAATTAATTTTATTTTCCTTTTAATTTTCAAAAACGAGCTTGTTTACCTTCCAGTTTAACCTTTCATTTTTTTATTTTTTATTTTATTTTGAGTTTGCCATATATGAAGAGCTTTTTTAATTCTATTTTTATAAAAAATAACAAAAAGAACGACGCGAAAAAAATGGGAAAAATCCGAATTTAATGTAGCGAGATTTTCATACAGAATATATGTACATACATATACAAATAAAATTTTAAAATTCGTTGGAATATTTGTGATTTGCGGTGGGCTCACATACGTATATGGTATTGCGGGGCAAAAAGAATAAATTTAAACGTCATAAATGCATTTAAAATTTATCGAGCGATTTGATTGAACACTTAATTTTCCCCAAAGAAAACAGGACGGTCGCTGGAATTTTGTTATGCCAACCAAAAAGTCTGGTTTAAATTAGAGATTGCTCATCCGAAAAGTATATAAAATCTATTAAACATTTTTTGGTAGCACATACTAAAAAACAACCCCAAAGCGATCATAAACAATATTGATGATACAAAATTTTAGAGACTGTTGCCTTGCCTCTAATTTTTTATAGTTTTATCTACCTTTGACTATATATACAAACAATAGTATATTAATCGCATTTATAACCCGTATATGAACCATGACAACCTCATTTATAATTTGTGTTTCATTTCACAAATAAAATAAAATTCCAAATCGATAGATTTAATCCTTACAATATACGAAGCGATTTTATGAGTATATATGTATATTTGAGTTGTAGATTTATTTCCATCTCAATAATACATATAATATCAGAAAAATATAAAAATTCAATAATATCAGATCGCAAGATGTATCCCAAAACTAAAATTAAAATGATACGAGTAAAGAAGATAAAAAGTATTTTGTAGTTGTTGTTTTTTTATGAAAAAGGCCAAATTACATAAATATGATGAAACTCAAGACACACATACACCTATTTCCAAATAGGTCATGTATACTGTGTAATTATATAACATATGTTCGGGTCAAAATGTCTATAATCCTGTTATGGTTAAATTTTCACCATCTGGGTTTACCCGTCTACATACTCTAATTTAACACAAGTTTCGACAAATTAAAATTGAACCAGAAACTTTTAATACAGGATACAATCCATTATTCATAAAACTCGTATGTACGTATAAATATTGGGAAAAAAAGGATATACCGGTACCACCTACGTGTCTTAAATGTAAAATAATAATAATAATAAAAAAACATCACAAAACATCTAACAATTTTCTTATTCCTGATTTATATTGAATGACGAATAAAAATAACGAAACCAAAAAATCAAAGTTCATTTAATTTGAATTCTATCGCCTGGAATAAAAGTACAAAGCCCAAATACATATTACATTTACGGATATTTAAATTTCAATTTAAACTTGGGAAAAAAAGGAGGAATAGAATTTTCAACTTTTCCTATGTCGGTTTTTCGGTGGAAAAATTACATAAATTTTTCTCTTGTTACTTGACGTCTTACGTATATATGTATGTATAATACACACATCTAGAAACCGAAAGAAACCATAATAAAGAAAAAGGTAAAAATAAACCGGAAACAACTGATTAATTTTTATTATACGAGTATGTGCTACAGACCAATTTTTTATGGTTCGCATAAAGAAGAAAATCATTTTTCAAAGGTAATTTTAAACCAAAAAAAAAAAAAAATCCAAAAATTTGTTTAATGAGAATTAGGTAGTTAATAAATGGTCAGTATACAAAATATTATTATTTTAATAAACACATACCTATATATCCACCGCTAATCATCTAAGTTGTTAACAAGTAAAAATAAACTTTTACATTACAAAAACATTTCTCAAACAAAAAGTTACATGAAATCCAATTTTTCCCCATTTTTGCAATTTTCTTCATTTAGTTTTGTTTTGTTTTCATTACATTTAATTTAAAAATGAAAAATATATAAATACATAAAAAAAAAAGCCAAAATAAAAATTCCTAGCCTCACAAAAGAAAAACAAAATTTCCATTTTTTTCCTTATCATCTTCACCTTATATACCATCAAGAGAAAACTTTAAAAAAAAAGCAACAAAACAACAAAACTTTTGCTAAAACAAAAAGTGAGAAATAACTAAACAAAATTTTTTTCTTTTCTTTTTCTTTTCAAAAAAAATAAAAAATTTAAAAAAAAATTAAATAAAACTTTCTTTTCTTTTTTTGTTTAATTTTTTTTTTTTTTTTTTTTGGTTATATTCATCCTGGAATTTATATTTTTGTTTCTCTTTTTTTGTTTTATATTTAAATTTAATTTTCCACCGATAATTATTTTAATTATATGCAAAAATTAAATTAAAACCGTAACTAACAGGGTAAATCGATAGTTCAATTAATGCCAAAAGTTCCTTTTGTAAGTAAATAAATTATAAGAAAAAAGAACTTTTATAAGATTTTTTTCATTCTTCTTCCTCCTTTTTTTAGTTTTATTTTTATTTTTGATGTGTTTTTGGTTTCGTTTTTATCGATGTTTTCCACAGTTTTTCGCAGTAAATATTTTTTATCTGTTGAGCTTTATTGGGAAATCAACCGATGTGTGATTTTAATGGCAAAATATATTTTATACATAAACTATATACAAAGTAGTGAGGACTTTTAATTCTCTTTCGGGATTCTTACGAGTGTAATTATATTTTTATGAACTAGTTTTAATTAAAAATTAAATAATAAATTAATTAGTACACATAATCCAAATCAACCTGCGATTATTACAACGTTAATTAAAAAAACAAAACGTTTTTCTCATTCTTCACTCGATGTGTAGTTAATTTCCACAATTTATGAATTGTATGGGACACACACACACATATATAACCAATAACAACAAGATTGCCTTGTAATCAATGATAAGATCCCTCTGTAATATAGAATATTATTCTTGAATTAATATATTTATAGAAACCCTATTTAATGACTGAACGACAATTCGAAAGACTTTCTTTGTGTGCGATGAACACTAGAAACATTTATTATCTCATATCGATTTTATTTCGCTCTAATTAACTATTACAATCTTCTAATAAGATGTAATCATCAATGTACTGAAAATAGTAAATTCATTATATTATATGAAGAAAAATAGCCAATGAAATAATTAAATTTTGATTAAGGTAAGTACATCCAAATCAAAAAACTTGAAAAGACATATGCGTATGTACGAGTATATACATATTACCGTAAATATATCTCCTCACCTCGGATAACTCTCAAACTTAAATTGAATTTTTATAAAAGGATTCACAATTCCCATTCCTTAATTGTTATTTTCTTTTAAACTTTCTTAATTATTATTTAAAATATCCTTTTTATTTGCCTTTGTTACAATCTTGTCTTTTTAGCTTATTTGACTATTTGACATTTTCTTTATATACGTAACTATATTACGGTATATATTTGTTGCTGCTGATAAAAATATATTGCCTTTGGAAAAGGCTTACTTTTATTTCGTTTTCAATTTTAAGATAATTAAAGTTGAAGCCTTGAATAAAGAAGATAATAAATAGAAAGTAACCCAGATTTAGATATAAACACGAAGCAGTCGTGCAATGTTTATCTGCCATCTACAGTCGAAAAAAAGTATCACGACTCTATAATATTACGAAAATACATATAATTTTACAATTAGGGCTGCTCATGTATATTCTTTTCGTCTTATAGTTATTCTCATTTGTTTGAAAACTGTTCCCCTTCCACTCTACTTTATTGACAATGATTGATGTCTCTCGTCGTTTTCGTGACATTGAAAATTGGTTAACTTTAGTTTCATTAAACAATATTTGTCAAGAATGTTTATTGACGTTAGTGTGATAGTCCGTCCTCTATCTTTTTTATACGATGAACTTTTGACGTTGGACTAGACTAGACACCGTCGATGATGTAGACAATTCCTAGAGTGGTTTTGTCAATTAGTTCTAAACTAAAAGATGGCCAAATTTCTTTAGGAACAATGCGTTATTGGTGATAGTTTTATAAAATGGCCGTCAATGCATTAAATCTCTTTTCAAAAAGAGCGGAATTTAAAACTAATCGTGCTCAAATACAATGAATCTACTTCAGCTACATATTCCTGCGGAAAAGACGGCTCACAAAAAATCAGACAAACATGTTATAACTTTCATTAAAAATAATCCGGGGAACTATGACCGTGCCATAAAATTTAACACACCCCACTCCATGGTAAAACGGATTCACGAAGGCTATGAGTGCTACCGAGCTATTAAAAAGCCAAATCGTTGAGATAACCAACACTTGTCCATGCGTATACAAAAACCAACAACTTTCCTAGTATTGTGGCAGGATTGTACTGCCCACCAAGACAGTCTATTAAAAACAAACAATACTCAGTTCTTCAAGCGTCTGGAAAAAAAGTTCATAATAGGTGATGCCTTCAATGCGAAGAATACTCACTGGGGTTCTAGATTAAGTACAACTAAAGAAAAAAGCCATTAAAGAAAATGGATGTGAATCCATTTCAACTGGAAAACCAAAATAATGGCCAACTGACCCAGGAAAACCTGACTTGATCGATTTTTTTATAACCAAAAGTATTTCAGGACTCTGCTTATTGGACCATCGCCCTACATCCATCATTGCTGCTACATCCCTCTTTTATACTTGGTAATTAATTGGAAAAATTTGAAAATTTGAATAGAAGCCGAACTAATTTGTAAGATGAAATTAAACTAAAATAACCTTAGCTCGAATGCCGCTTGAACTCACGTCCACTAATCAAACGCCCATTACTTTGCTTACTTGACCACTGCCGCACAATTTCTTTACTGATAAATCCATATTTTATTCGTGTAGAAATTAAATTAAATTTTGTTTAGTTTTAATCGAGACTTAAACTCAGCTATACCTATTTGTTATACTTTAAGTTTGTATAGGGAAATTTTTTATGTGGACGTTATTCATGTACTGACTTAAATTTAAAATTTGTATCAGTGGTTAATATTGTGGCCCGCCTAGAAAATCGCATCAAGCATCATTGACTAGAACAGAAGTTTTATAGTATTTAAGAACATAAGGAGGAATAGCTTGTCAGAATTTTAACTTCTTCGAAATGCACTGCTTGAAATGTCATCGCATTAAATGTTGCACCTGGCACTATGCAGTTCAGTTAAGTTTAAAACGATATTAATGTTGGGATATTTTTGGTTCAACTCAGCTTCTGTTAAAAAATTTCCCAAGTTTCTCAATTCAATTGGAAAGTATAAAAGATTTGCATAACGTCAAATACATATGGTGGTGGACGAGGTGGTAGAGTGATTGACTTTGGAATCATGGACCAAGGTTCGAGTTCCATTAGCGACGGTATTACTTTTATTTAATTTCTTCTGCGTATTCAAATTGGTTCAACACACAGCTTTTGTTAAACGTTTTCATATTTTTCAAGTAGTGGCATGTATACAAGATGGGTATATAGCGATAGTGAAATAAACGCACATTCCATTGCCTTTGCTAAAATTTTCAATATTTTCTATTCAAATGACAGATATAAAAGATTTGTATAGCATGTAGTATATATGCGGCGGTGGTCCAGTAAGCATAGTCAGTGACTTTGAGTTTATGGATCTAAGTTCGATTCTCGATCGAGTCAAACATTTTTTGATTTAATTTCTCCTGTCAAATTGGTGATGGTGAAATAAAAATAATCCAACTCACATCTGTTCAAAACTTCAATATTCTCCATGTAATAAAAGTGGGAAGTAAAAAAGATCGCTATATGGGTATAAAGCGGTCATGAAATTGTATGGCGATGGTCAAATAAGCAGAGTCCATTGCCGTTGCTAAAATTTTCAAATTTTTTATTCAAATTGCAGCTATAAACGATAGGAATATCACTATTTATATGTATGGCGGTGGCTCGGTGGTAAAAGAAGCTGTATGATTGTATTGTTATTATGACTAGTTCAAGCCTCAATATATATTTCAAATTTAATTGCAAATTGGTCATTTTTAAATCAAAAAGCGATTTTTTTTAATTTAATGAGAAATGTGTGTAGATTGCCGCTAATTTACCTTTAATCGAGGTTGGAACACTGCATAACACACCAACGATTCCAATTCCTATGACACCGCTTGCTTTACCACCTCACCATTTCCATATATAGATTTGCCAAAAAACTCATCATCCTTTATATTTGCCAACTGAATGGAGAAATTAAATAAATTAAATAAAAAAATATTTACTGCCAAACCGAGGCTTGAACTTAAGTTCCCAATTCCAAAAGCAGCGACTCAGCTTACTGGACCACCGGCGTATATAAAGATGGTGCTATACAAATCTTTTATGTTTGCCAAATCAATAGAGAAAATTGAAAATTTTAACAACAGAAATGGACTCTGCTTATTTGACCATTACCGTATATTTTAATTACGGTCATACACAAGAGATGGCTCTTATACTTATAGTAATTGAATTTCAACAGAAGCTGTGTTGAACCAATTTTACAGAAGAAATTAAATTTAAAAAAGCATTGGCGCTGACCAGTCTTGAACTCGAATCCACGATTTCAATAGCATTGACTCTGCTTACTCGACCATCGGCGTATTATAAATTGCTGCTCAACAACGATAGAAATCTTTAATACATGGCGCAACTGATAGAAATCTTTACAAAAAGATTATATATAACTTTCAATAAAAACAATCCAGGGAAATTTAGCTATGACCGTGCCATAAAATTTAACACACCCCACTATATAGTAAAACGAATTCCAGTTCAGGAAGGCTATAAGTGCTACCGAGTTATTAAAAAGAGTGCTAGACTGATGACAAAATTTTCACAAAATTTAGTGGATGTGTTTTGATGGATGACGAAACGTACTTGAAATTGGTTTTGAAACACTTCCAGTTAGATATACATATATGCAAAAAAATGTATGATTTGGCCAGCAATTTGCAGTTGTGGAGCCGGGTTTTTCTCACATTTTTCATAATGACTTATTTTGCCGCTAATTCTTCAACACGATTCAGCAGTGAAGTTTTGGCCATATAGCTCGTTCACACGACTCTATTTCCAACAGAAGAAATAAATTTACACGAGATTAATCAAATTAATGTTACCTCAAAGGGTCAACAGGTTTTCGATGTATCGAACAATTTTGCGCTATAGTGGAAAGAGCACTGAAGTGCAAAAGTCACACCGGTAGTTATGCCAGAAACAGGGAGCATTAAACAATTCTAGCTGCTTTATTCACTTACACTTTGGACTTTCCGTTGCCCCAAAGAAACGAGTCTAGAGGTATCGCACGATCTAATTAGCCAATTCAACGATCCGAATCGTGAAAGTAATTGCTCGCCAACATGATTTTTCAATAAGTACATTGCTTCACGCGCTATATGGCCAATAGTGCCGACTTCTTGGAACCAAATGTCGTCGAGGTCGGGCATCAATTTCAGGCAGCAAATATTCCGTATCATGGCACAATAACGAGCACTATTTTTGAAGAAATATGGACGAAACCACACCAAATCCGTCTATTTAGTCGCATATCATCCAATACTGTAAACTGGGATTCAAACTTGTCGATGGTATTCCAAATAGTGGTTTCAACAGGCTCATTATGTCAACCGTAACATGGTCTAAGCGCACGACGCATATTCCTCACAGAACGCTGATTTTCGTAACAAAGCTGAACAATTTGTAGACGCTTTGCCGAGCTCAGTATTTCCATAATGAAATGGCAAACAATACTGAATAAATAGAAACACGATGACAGTTTGAAACTATTCATGCGTCATTTGTCAAAAAGAAACAAATGAAAAAATTACCCCTAGATGAACGCTTTTACAAAATACTCTAAAAGCCAACTGGTGCATTCGATTTCAAATCGCTAAAATATCGTAGGTTGTTGACAAAAAACACTGCCAAGTAATCTCCGTTATATTTTATGTGTCGACAACCGCATAGAGTAAATGGCGTAATCTACCTCGCCCATCCCTGACCAGCAACCTATATACACTTTTATTTAGTGTTGAGCAAACTAAAGCTTAAGTTTTATCAATAACAATCCAAAAGCGAATAGTTTATTTAAGGTTAGTGATTTTAGTTAGTTG